>KB670614.1:69670-207862 GCA_000349105.1 Anopheles epiroticus
TCGATAGTTTACCACCAGCCCCAAACACACCCATTTCTAGAGTACCCTTCATTAGCCTTTCCGTGCAGCACATCACACACTTCCCTTTCATTAGACACTCTCCACGTCCGTCCCAGGGGAAGCTGCAACGCATCCTCTGCAACTGTACCAACGCCAACAATTTCCACAACAGCGTTCGCAATCATTAGCGGTGGAAAAGTGAACGACCTATCGAGCCCAAGCACTCATACACGGGCCGAAACGGACAGGATCTGCTCGCTCTCTCACTCGTCCCTAGACGGGACGATGGGGTGGTTGTTGCCGTACACCACCCCAGGCTGACACGCTCCGCACGTGGAGGATGATATTTGCTTCCAAATTAGGAAAACCGTCCCATTGAGTGAGCATTCGCTGGCCGGGGAAAAGCTAAAGGGAAGATGAGCCACTGTACGCAAAAAGGGGTGAAGTGATAGCAAAAGCTTAAAATGCCATCGTTTTATGTCATAAATCACTCCACTCTCGAAATCATTCGGATACAAATCCGGTGGCAACAGAAAGGAAAAACGGCGACACATTAGTGCCTGAAACTAATACCATTTTTGTGTGACCATCGTGTACGTTTCATTGCAGAGGGGAAGAAGAAGAGCAGCGTATTTTAATCAAATTTGTACAATTCGCTAACAACCGAAAAAATAAATCCCATTTCCCACGCAACGGCGACAAAATGGGTTTCATATGAACGGGTTTTTGTTTTGCGGTAAATAAATCATTCGCCATTATATTAAAAATTTAATTGAAACACAACATTCTAGTTTCGGCACGTCAACACACAGCGCACGAACGGGAAGAAACCATCCCAGTTCGCCTTATTTATTATTTCTAGCTGCGGGGCGCAAGGATATTCCTATGCGCCTTGTTCCTCAAAATATCAAACATTCAGCCGCGTCGACCGAGAGAGCATCCGGGACAGTAGTAGCAGTAGTGTAGGAAGCACAAATCGTCACCAGATGTGCACCAAAACTGCTCATCTCGTATGCAGCTAGCCAGCCACGCACACACACACACACGTGCGTACCCTTTTTATCTGTGAGATGGCGTGGGACGACGCAAATATCATGCTCAGTCCCGGTCCACTGTCGCACATCCCGTACCGATCCCGCAAGCAAATCCAAATCCCCGAAAAGCCCCGAAATGGTCCGCAACACGGGGACGAGGGAAAACAACAGGATACACCAGGGACTGGGAGCGAAACCGGTAGGGTGGACATGGGCTCGCGTTCGTCGTTCGTGCGGTCGTTGTCCTTTTTCGACGTGCGTTCGAGAGATCCGGGGAAAACGTCTCGTGCACCCGCATTCACGCGCGTTCATGGTTTACGCACACAAACGCACCTCGCACCAAACGAGGATGCACAAGTCGCCATTCCATTTTGGGACGGTCCGCGTAGAACGCACACACTGCATGCACCACGCGGCCCCTCGTGTATATGTGGTGGGCGCGAGGGTGCTTTTTTCATGTTGCTTTTCTATGCCGTCGTTCGATGCGGATGTAGTCGTTGGTCGAAAATCGAAATAAGCTCTTGCTCTCCCTCTCACTCACATATACAGCAGACCCGGCAGCAAGAGGGATGAAATGGCCCTTTTCATTGGCAAAACTCAAATGAATGATAGTAGGGCAGGTGCTTTCGCTAACGGGGAGAGAGGGGGGGAGCGGGTGGTCCTCGGTACCGATGCGTTTAGGTCTAACGGGAAAGCAAACGCACAGCGCCGGACCGAACGGGTAGTGGTGTGTTGTGGCGCAACTTCTGGCCAGCCTTCGGATGCACGGGACACGCAGAAGCGAAAGAGCTCCCGGAATCGACAGGTTGACGATGGGCGAATCAATAGGCATTTTCGAATGCAAGCTTGCGCAAGCGGATGGTCGTGGAATAAGTTTTTGGCAGGTTCGCATATTGCATTTTGGATTGTGAGCTAAAATTAAACTGGTAAAGCATATATTAAAAAAAACTCATAAATAATATATACCTCAGCTAGTATATCTCCATATTTTTAACACATTAAAGAAATGGAAAATTGGAAACAAACAGAAAAAAAGAATATACTATGGTTCATCCTTAACCAAGGATTAAAACCAAATCATGTTAAAAGGACAATAAAACTTTGATTACAACCCTATAAAAAGAGCATAGATAAAGAGATAATCTCTATTTAATTTTTCTAAAAAATTGTAAAACTGTTCAATATTACGTTAGAATGCTTAAATGTTTAACAAAATAAAATTATTTCTTATAACTGAATGATAGTAGAATAACGATTGCTACAGATATTTATACACAAATATTAGAGTAAAGAACAAGTTAAGTCGTTCAAGTTACATAAAATAATTGTTATAAAAGTAAATTAAAAAATGAGACCAATCTCAAACGAACTGAACTGCATATGAAGTGCAAATCAAGATATACCATTTGTTTTTCCCCTTTTCTCTAATCTTTCTTAAACGCTTTATTCCACACTGGTTGTAAAATTTAATCACTTTTCAATATGATTCAAAAGTGAAAAACATGAACTATTAGAACTGTAAGGTTATTTAAACACATTAAAACACAACAACTTTAAATATTATTAAAATCAAATAAATAAAAAGCTGTTAAAAATACAGAAAACAAACAGCAATGGGAAAAGCTGCTAAAAATACATAAAACGAACAGTAAAGGGAAAAATTAATACATAAATAAATGGACAAAGACAATAAAAATCAAAATAAAACAAACGACACTAACAAAATAGAAACAAATACATAAATGATAAAACTTCCCATAGAAAACAAACAGCATATAGAAAAATAGAAAAGCGAACGTTGTTTTCCACCAGAGCACCAGTGCGTAAAACAAACCACACGGCGCACAGCAGAACCTCGGTCCGCTACGAAATTTTCCAATTTTTCCCTCCTCATTTCCTCTCACACACGGGCAGGTATCGCAAGGCGCGACAACGTCAAAATGCTTGCCCACCCGTGTGTGTGTGTGTGTTTTTAATAAACATTTTAAAAATATTATTGCCTGGTCACCACCGGCAGCAGCATTACGGTTCTGCACTCGAGATAGGGTTAAACCGTGCACAACCCGTCCGTTTTGCCCTGCGAGCTCGCAACAATGCAATGAGAAAGGGGGCAAAAACCCACACGAGAACTCGACGCATATCCTTCGCAAACAGGATCGGAAAAATTGCATGGTGTGCGTAGCCGGGGCCGCGAGACCACACGGCACCAAAACCGGACGCCGCTATCGCACACATCATACATAGACGGATGGCAACAAAAAAAAACGACGCATGAATCCTTCCTTCCTCTCCCTCCGCGCAAAGCGGGACAAAGTTTAATAAAAATTCTATCACACAGTGTGTATGTGTGCGCGCGTGTGTGTGTGTGTCACATAAAGGACAAAGCAGCGCCTGACGGAATGGATCAGGGTGGGGTGCGGTTGGTAGTATTACTTTTTTTTGTTTCTCGACCCGATATTTTTCTAGCTCGAGCGCGCCAGAGCACCAAAACAGGAAAGGATTGACCAGCATCCATAACGGTGCGTTTGTACACACACCAAACGCAGCAGCAGCGGCAGCAACGCCGGGAAATGTTATTTTTTCTCGCTCAACCTTTCGTTTGTAGTGTGTGCTCTGTGTTTTTTTTTCACTTTCTTCCAGGGTCCCCATGAAATTCGCAACGAGCTGCGGGTTGCGTAAGCCAGAATACGGCGACAGTTCTGCCCGTGCACGAAAGGGGGGTTATGGGAGGTGGGAATGCACATACCCATACACCCATCCTTTACTATCCATCAACCAAAAAGCAACCAGGACCAACCGGAGCAGCAGCATCCTGTCGCTTGTTCTGTTGGAGAAGAAAAAGAACGAGAGGGAGAGAGCTAACGTGGTTTTGCCTGGTGCGCTTGGTTGCGCTTTGGCCCACCCCCCTCGGGGCCCCCGTGTGATGCGTGTGTCAGGTGAAAATGGCAGAATTGCCAGGAATTCATCAAAGCTTAACCGGGATGGCCACCATCCCGTGGCACACACGTCGTTACAGCGAATTGATCAATCACAAAGCGAGAAACACTGTCCGGGCGTTGCAAAACGTTGAGTTCTCCGGGTGTAGGATGTGTTTTGTGTGTGTGCCACAAAAGGGCCACATCGTTAGCACGTGGTTGTGCGTGAACTAGGGAAGGTATGACTGCAACGGAGTTTAGAAAAGTGTATAAAGCGTCACATTTTGGGCAGCTTTTCCTTGAGCGCTACTTCACGTAAATTGTCCTTTGTCAGGTATCTTCATTATAATGTTCAATTTTGCTAGAAAGAAATATTAATAAAGTATTTGATATTACGGTAGTTTTATAGCAATGATAACGTTTATAAAAATCATTTCCGACCAGTAAATGAGCTTTTGATATTGAACAGGCAGTAGACGACCTTTAAAACAGGACCTCGTTTAGCAAAATGTGTGCCAAATCAAATCGAAAGGATTTACACGCATCAAAATTAAACAAGATATTTAATATGCCCCTTTTTTGAGTCTCGACATTTTTCAGTGTTGCTTGCCGAAAGGGCAAACCGAACCGCGACGCGAAGGTTTCGACCAAACTGTGGCGGTCACACTACGAGAAAGATATTCTGGATATTTGGCCAGATTTCCGGCTACTTGATCCTATTCTAAGGCACCTGAGGAATCTACTCCATGGAAGCGTATTTAGTTGTTTTCTTCGAGCGTACAAGTCTTGGCAAGATGTTTTCCGGTGGTAGCTTAGACTCGGGAGAAACCATTTATAAAATAAAATAAAGTCAGAATTCGATTTTAAGACGGCATATCTTTTACTTTTATGCCTTATGGATGCACAACAAGCTGCATTGTAAGATTTGCTTTCGGAGATCGTCGAATTGCCAAGCGATGTTCATAGTCGTTCATATTTAAGTAAGTTACCAACTTACATCCACACCTTGTTTCCCTTATCACCCAAAATTTTACAAGTTGATTCAATGATGCTCCTCTGTTCATATCTTATCACGGTGTGATTCCGATTCCAAATACACAATATAAATGATCTCTAAAGGTTTATGAACTGGAAGTGTTAGTTGACTTAAAGTATTTGCTTAGAAACCCGTTTTGTTCGTATTTAGAAACACGGCAAGTTTCAGTTTGGCTGTCTTCTTATAAAAAATTCGTGCTACGAACATTTTAATTAGGGCTTTTATAAAATTTGATTGCTCTTTTGATTTGATTGTTTTTTTGTTAAAAGGGGTTTTGGTTAAATTTGGATAAAGGCTCACATAACAAATCTTTCGTTTCGGAAAGGATGAACCATGTTATACAATGGTCCAATGTAGAACAAAAATATCCTTTACTTACAAGTCGACCATCCTTATAGGGAAGTATCTTAAGAAATAAGACACCACTGAAAAATGGTTCTAATGGTATACAATGCAAAACAATCTTAAAGACATCTCAAATCAACCGGACAACCCTCCTCAGGGAATTCGATTTTTATGCTCCGATTGTCATCATCATCATCATCATCATCAGGAACATCATTTTCTATTCTGTTCTATGCTATTCATCAGCACTTGTGCAATTATCCAAATGTCTCTGTTCCTCGGACACAGAAGTAGAAGCGAGAAACTCAAAAAATAAATCGTTCAAACCAACAAAAAACAAGATCCAGCATGAGGGGGGGTTTATGGCAGCAATCCCCCCCCTTCCCGTTGCACCACAAATCCTTCCCATTATAAACTGCCACGGCTGTGTTTTTTTTTCTTCTGGCTATGATTTTATCCTTTCAATATTAACTCAAACACAGACACACACACACACTCGCATAACACGGTCCCCGAAATACATTAGCAAACATTCAGATACAACGCATAAAGAGAACCCGTCGAAAGCAGGACTCGAAACTGTTGGCGACGTCCCGCGACAGTACGATAACCGGGGAACACAACAGAACCGTAACAACGACCAAACCGGTGTGTCCTCGGTGAGTGTGTGTTTTCTATTATTTTGACTTGAATGGGTATGAGAATGAGAGAGGGAAAAAATTATGTACGGATGCTTCCATTACCCCACCCATCCCAAACCCAAATCCTCTCACTTCCCTCGTTCAACGACCCTCGGGGAGTACGGCAGCAGCACGCTTTACCACGAGGCAATCATCTTCGCTCTAGCTTCTTGTTGCAGGCCCCTAGACAACAACCCTCCGGAAGTACGGTACGATACGGTTCGGGGGGGAGGAACGAGGTTGCACGCACACAGCCGCACGCACGCACCGGAGAGCGTAAATGATGCAAAGGGGAGAAAAAGAAAATCCACATCCTGAACCTAGCCCAAAACAGCCAGGGACATACGAACACACTTCATTTACCTGCACCATTTTTAAAAATGTGTTGTCTGCTGCTTCGCCGCGGCCTTTCCCGTGGATGGTGGTTATTTGAATCGACGGCGTTAAGGATTTCGCTTCCTTGCCTTTTCGTTTGACGATGACTGAAGGACACACACAATTTTTGTTGCCGTTTTGGACACACACTTTGTGCCACGTTTTGTGGATTGCTGCAGTTGCAGCGGCAGCAGCAGCAAGGATTGCTTCGTTGCTGGTGTCCTGTTCTGTTGACTTTTGCCAAACGCGTAACCAAGGCAAACTCGTAACACGGCCTACTGCAATGCAAGTGTTTTGTTTTTCTTATGCACTTCTCACAAGCTGAGCTGAGCTGGTGTATGCACCCACTTTTGTATAATCCGAATTATAATTTGTTAGCAAAGTATTTGCACTCTTCACCGAACGGTTTGCAGGCAGCAGTTCACACGAATCAGTTCGCACTAAAAGAAAGAAAGAAATGATAATCAAAACATAAACACTAATTATTTGATGCGTTTGAGGGTACACGCCGGGTTTTTCTCTTCTAGGATGGGGACTAATTTTTGCCTATCTGTACAACACGCAAAGTCACAAAACGCCTCACGGAAGATCTCAGTCGTACAGTCGTACTGTGTATTATCCCGTGGCCAGGGAAAAGGGCTAGTGTCACGACCGTGGACATCAAATCCGACCCCGCGAAAACCCCGTGTATTCCCGGCCGTACTCGGATGATACACGCGAGAGGACTGTGTTGCACAAAAGAACGGCGGAAACGAACCCCCCCGGAACAGGCCAGCCAGCTAGTCAACGCGACCAGCAGCAACAACAACGACGACGCACCGCAGGACTTTTGGCACAACACGTCAACCTTCAACTTCGACTGCGCTGCGATTGATTCCGTCTGACGGTGGTCGCGACCGATGAAAGCGGGATCTATCGGTTCGTCTGCCCGTTCGAACAAACGCAACGACACACGCGGCACACGAAAGGAGCAAACAAACAGAAAAAACAGGACACACTGCGCACACTACTACACACACGCACACCTATTGCAAGCAAGGCATATGTGTGTGTACGGTCCGCTTCCCTTCACCAGGATACATGCTGTGATTTTTTTTCTGTTATGAATTTGCGTCCTTTTTGGTGGAGCGAGCGGCGCGGAATCCTCGATCCGCGATGAGCGTGTTTGCGTACAGTACGCATACAGACGCAGAAGGTGGTGCGTGCACATACGCATTGTGAAGCGAATCGGAATGGGAAATACGGACCGCCGGGATTCTACCTTCTGCTTTTTTTATTAAAACCCTAGGATTGCTAAGGAGTACGCGAGTGCCTTAAATTGGTTGCCGAACACACGCGCACCGATCGTTTCCGAAACGTACCCGAAACACGAAGCACGCTTAAATGTAAACAAATCAATCACGTCCTGGTTACTCTCGGACGTGGAATCTTATGAGGACACTTTTCAATCGGAAAATCCGAATTTTAGAGCTTAGGGAAAATTTGTAACAGTACCGTGAGATAGAAATTTAACTAAAAACTGCACTAGAAAGCCCGTCCCGGGGAAGAAAACAAACAAACACACGTGCTGTGTACGATTGTGACAGCCAGTGTAGGGTAGATACGGGCAAGGTTACTATAGAAAGCCGGCAAACAAAATGCTTATATGTAGGGGTATCTAGGGCAAAACGGGCACCTGTTATTTTGGTTTATCGTAACAGCAAACGGGCAAACAGACATAATTGCCACTCCAATGCCAATTGTTAAATACTTTCTATTAACGCTATGTACGCCGAAAATTTCGTTGGCCGCATAAAACAAATACCTCTAACTAAGCTCTAAATCATAAAATTAAATAGCCCAAAATATTAAAATTGGGCTTATTGGGCTGTTTTGGTGCTTAGGTCAAAATTGAAGCTTGTTCGCAGTATTTAGTAGATTCAGAAACGGAGCTGTTCTTCGACTAACTTTATAGCTCCTTAACAAGCACAAAGTACTCGATGGAACTTCAGGGCTGTTTAGCACAGCGTGCATAGTTCGCGATGGAATCGAATCGAATAGCGTGGACTTACCTTTGTGGTTCTCAAAGACTTTTCCAGAGAGACAGTTGGAACAAGTTGGTATTTTTTGAATGTGTTTTGCCACAGGTACCCTTGTAATATATAGGGCATGGTGGATTAAGTACTTTTTTGAAATTCAATTGGACTGAATATAGCTATGATTTTACCAGGGGTAAAACGACTAGTAGAAGCCACCCTTATGAGCTGTGTGCTAGCCTTCGTGTATCAACCTTGGCATGTACTGTCAAAACCTTGCACCAAACATAAACAAACGCAAACGGTGAACGGCACGAAAACCACAAATTTTCTACTCCACAGTGCAAAACGCTCTACAATTCGGTCAATTCTTCGCCTAAAACTCCTCACAATGGATGACGAAGAGTACGAGCGGTTCGAAATTACCGACTACGACCTGGACAACGAGTTTAACCCGAACCGGGGACGCCGGCGACCGACCAAAAACCAGCAAATCTACGGCGTATGGGCGGACGACGATTCCGAAAACGATGGCGAAGAGGGCAGTAGCACGGGCCGTCGCCGTGGACGGATGACGGGCAAAAAACCGAAAGATTACTCCGCACCGATCGGTTTCATAGCGGGCGGCATTCAGCAATCGGGTAAAAAGCCGGAAAAGGAACGGAAGGCATCCGACGATGAGGAGGACTGTGAAGATGATGATGATCAGGCACGACCACGGTTCGGTTCGAAGATGGGAATTGCAAACAGTAGCGGTACTTCTTCCGAATCCGAGGAGGAGAAACGTCCCGTGCAGGATATGCGTTCGATGGCCGGTTTTCGAACGCTTGGCAGTGGTGCACCATCACTAGCCGGGAAGGGCCAGAGCAAACACGTGGGCAATTGGGAGCAGCACACGCGTGGCATTGGTGCGAAGCTGCTGCTACAGATGGGCTACCAACCGGGCAAGGGTTTGGGTAAGGATCTGCAAGGTATATCGGCCCCGATCGAGGCACATCTGCGCAAGGGTCGTGGTGCGATCGGTGCATACGGTCCGGAGAAAAAGACGGTGGTGGCGGATGCGAAGCAGAAGCAAAAGCAGGACGACTTGAAAGCGCTCCCGGCTGGCGGTAAGGAGGAAGAAGGTAGCCAGTGGCGCAAGGATGGTGGCAAGCAGGGCAAATCGAGATACTTTTACAAATCGGTCGAGGATGTGATTGAGAAGGGTAAAAAGTCGGCAACGTACGCACCGTTCGATAGGAATGCTTCCAAACTAGCACAGGTTACGGTTATCGATATGACTGGGCCGGAAAAGCGTGTGCTCAGCGGATATCACGCACTAGGCCAGGCAAAGGTGGCCGAAGAGGAGCTGTACGAGCTCGGACAGGTTGGTGGTAAAGCGCCCGCCAAGGAAACGATCCACTTTGCTCTTCCAGAGCTGATGCACAATCTAAATCTAATGGTGGAGTATTGCGAACAAGACATTATCGCGATTGATAAGCAAAAGTGTGAAGCAAAGGATCGAGAAGAGCAGCTGCTGCACGAAAAGCAAAACTTGATTCGTATCAGCGAGCTGGAGAAGGACTATCTGCACACGCTGGAGGGAGCACTCGATCTGGTTCGAGCGCTCGTTGAACCTCCCGGTGGATCGATCGAGCTGGAAGAGTGTGAGCGAATCTTTGTGCGCCTGTACGCAGACTATCCGGCGGAATGCAAGGAATTTGGTCTGTCGGATCTAGCGGCGGGCGTCGTTGCTCCACTGATCGCTAGCCGACTGCGGGAATGGAAACCTTTCAGCGAACCTACGCGCCATTTGGACATTTTTAAACGCTGGAAATCGATTCTAGCTCCGTCGAGCACAAACACCAACAGTCTGCTCGACCCCTACTCAGCCGTCGTGTGGAGTGGCGTCGTTCCAAGCATTCGATCGGCGGCAAACGAATGGAACCCACGTGCCCATCAACCGATGATTGCCCTTCTCGATGCGTGGGCCCCACTCCTACCAGCCTGGATACTGGACAACGTGCTGGAACAGATCGTACTGGTAAAGCTGTCCGCGGCAGTGATCGAATGGGATCCACTCACCGACACCGTCCCAATCCACTGCTGGATACACCCCTGGACGGAACTGCTCGGTCCCAAGATGGAGGGAAACATTTACCCCTCGATAAGGGAAAAGCTTGCCCGAGCACTGAAAGCTTGGCATCCGGAGGATCGTTCCGCCCGTGCCATGCTCACCCCCTGGAAGGGTGTCTTCGCGGAGGAAGATCTGCAGGTGTTCCTGGCGAAAAACGTCATCCCCAAGCTGGAACTACGGTTAACCGAGTTGATTGTGAACCCACTGCAGCAGGATTTGGAAGTATTCAACCAGGTGTGGGAATGGCATGAGCTGG
The DNA here is from genome assembly GCA_000349105.1 of Anopheles epiroticus. Classification (NCBI taxonomy): domain Eukaryota; kingdom Metazoa; phylum Arthropoda; class Insecta; order Diptera; family Culicidae; genus Anopheles; species Anopheles epiroticus. The sequence goes on from KB670614.1 coordinate 80,443, forward strand.
TCTCACCGCTCCAGATGGCCACCACGCTCGACAAGTACTTCTTCCCGAAGTGGCTGCAAACGCTCGTGATCTGGCTGAACCAATCGCCCAACTTTGATCAGGTCTCGCGCTGGTACCAGGGCTGGAAGGCACAGTTTACCGATGATATCGTGCGCCATCCGAACATCAAGGAGTGCTTCCGCAAAGCGCTCGAACTGATGCAGCGGTCGATCGGGATGGGAGGCGGCGCCGGGGCGGCTAGCTCTTCGCCACCGGTAATGGACGCGATCCCACCGCCACCAAAACCACCCACGATTATGGACAGCATGTCGATGGATACGCAGCCCACGCTCGAGTTTAAGGAGCTGGTGTCGCAAAAGTGTGCTGAAAGGGGAATCATTTTTGCACCGATGCCCGGACGGCGGGAGCTGGGCAAGCAGGTGTACCGGGTTGGGAAGCTGTTTTGCTACATCGATCGGTCGGTGTGCATCATTAGCCCGGATGGAGGGGTTAGCTGGACGCCGATCTCGCTGGCCGCACTGCTGGAGAGGGCAGTTAGTGGGTAGAGAGATCATTAGCACAGTTGTGCAGTTGTGGAATAAAGCTTAACTAACTTCGGTATAAAATGACGATTTAAAAGCGCGTTAGCACCAATTTATTGGAAGAAAGAAATGTCCTTATGTCCTCCGTACTGAGCATTTGTAAGCAATGTAAGACGAAATGTTGGAGTGCTGCTGATGATATATTTTTATTAAGGACCATAAAAAGAATTTGAAAATACCTTAAAACTATAAACTTAAGCGCAGGACACGTGTATGATACACTACATAATCTATGGTAACATTTACACTTAGAAATTGCGTCTCATGTTTTAAACATAATCATTTCAGAAGCTTCTTTATTAAATTTATTGTAGGAATGCTTCAACACGTTTTGGCAAACGTTCATGTTCAAGATGTATGTACAGCATTTAAGAAAAAGAGTTCGATAAACCGACTGTGAGGAACTACGCACATTAATCATCAGCTTCTTCGGGCCCTGATGTACTTTTTGATATCGGAAAATGGCCACAACGTCTTAACTTTATGAGTGTGTAATCTAATAACGATATCGTTTCGTAATAAAATCAATATTTTATTGAATTAAATTCATTCATAAAATTCATTAAATGTGTCGTTATCGATCGTTTCTTTCTGACGACATTGAAGAACGACTCTAAAATGCTTTTCATCATTTAAACAGTAATGTGAAAGCTAAAAAAAATGCAGCAATCATTCTCTAATTTCAGTTGAAATATTAGAGTCATACAAGCATTAACCGGTTAATACGTATGTAGTTTTATTAGTTCGTAAAATATGTCCGAACAAGCTGATTAGCACGGCTATAGTTCTTCAAATCTAATCTCAAAACTGCCTCAGAACATGTAGCAACATGTCATTGAAGCAAAAACAATATATGTAGTATCAAAAGTTTAAACGGTCTTATATCAGGGAACTTTACCCCACATTAAACATTCCCCTTGTCAATCTCACTTTTTGCTGGTCCGCTTGCGAAGCAGCGCCTTAAAAATGGATTTGCACCAAAACTCGTACGCCGACTCCATGACATCGTCCACGTACGCCTTATCGTACTCGATCCACACCTGCGTCACGTTTCTGGTGCTCTCAAAATCCAGCGCAGCCACCGCGAGCAGCGCCTTCGTCCGGTGCGTAACGTGCATCTGCAGTTGTATCTGCGCAAAGTACTTCGGAGAGAGCTTCTCCACGTCTACGTAGCACGCGTGCGTTTTTGCCGTGTACGGGCACTTGATCTCGAGCACAAACTCCTCGCAGATACCGTCGGGCGATGCACCCATCCACGGGCAGGCCGGATCCAGTATTAGGCCCGTGTCTCGCAGCCCGGGATACTGTTTGCGCAGCTCAGCCAACACGTGTCCCTCCAGATCGGTGCCCCGCTTCATCGCCATGGAGAAACCCGACGATTGGCCCATAATTTTGCTCGCCAGCGAACCGTTCAGCATGGTGCAGCGGGCTGCCTCGCGGATGCGGGACGCCGTAATACGCCCGACACGCAGCTCGTGCCACAGGTTCGTTTCGGCTTGCTCGATCGTTAGCAGCGGGATGCTATCGCACACACCGCCGCCGGACATGCGTTCGGTGCAGAATTTTAGAAACTCGTTCACATCGTCCCCTTTGAAGTCACGAATCAGCTGCACCATCGAGAGCTGACGGGCCTTTTCCAGCTGTTCCGGTGTAATGGGACCGGTCTGCTTTTGGACCTTCTTGAGAGCGGGCGGTGATGACACGGGCTCCGGCGTTTTCTGCTGCTCTTGCAATGCGTTAAGTTCGACCCGCTGCAGCACCACACGAACCCGTACGATCTTGCCCTTCTTGGCAGCGTTTTCTTCCGTCACAGCGTTTTCCTGGTCCTCATTTGAAAGTATTTCTGTCTGCTTTTGCTGCACCCAATACATGAAGCTCGAAATGGCACTACAAACACCTAGCAACAAAAAAGGGGGATTATTAGGAATCAAAGCAAAAAATGTCAAGAAAAAACACGAACCTTTCGAAGCGGCACAATTTAAACAGCTGACCGAAGTAACGTTCTGTCGATTGCCCGTAAAGGTCACCATTATACGGTGCTGCTTTTCCGACAAATTCTTGCGACGTCCCACCTTTACCGGCACCTCCAGCACCTCAGCCATCAGTGTGCGCTGGGCCAAATCTTTGCTTCCCGTCGCAGTTTCATCCAGCGTCAAACCCGTCACGGTAATGTTTTCGAATGATACTTTTGCTGGCGTTGAGCTAAAATGCGGAAAGAAATTATGAGTGTTTATGCTTGGCGGCTGGAGACGTACAGTGTTGTCGCCATTGCATTTTGGAATTGAACGTGTACTTTCGTGTACGGCGCAGCTTGACCGAACTGTTGTTTGTGATGTGGTTCTGTTCTAGAAACAGTTTCACCGATTCTAGGTCCAATTTTGGAATCTGCAGCAAAAGTGCCATGTCGAGGGCCATCGGTTTCACTCTAGATTGTTATTAAACACTTTTGCCGCACCGTCAGCTCCGCGCAGAATACCGCCAAAATCCAGGAATCGAACTGTTGAAAACGAAAGCAACGATCGATCAACTGTGGTAAATTTGGGGTATTTTTCTGCGTGGCAGTGATGCCAGGTTCGTTAAGATGCATTTAACGAAGAATGTTCTACGTGAAACTTTGAAATGATTCCGTTTATTGTTAGACAATTTATATGTCTTTATTTCTGATAATTTTTGTAGCATTTTAAACATTTTACATTCATCAATGAATGCTTTTTTCTAACTGTTCTTTCCTTAACCCGTGCTGCCAAACGTATCCAAACGCAATGACAGTTCAGTGGACGCTGTCGGTTTTTTAACGAAACGAGCAGCTGTCATTCCGCACCAAAAAAACGACACCAATTTCTAAGATGGCGCCGAAGTAAGCTGCTGCAAAACTGGTGCTGGTGCAATATTCGAACGCTCCGGAAGGCTTGCCAAGCGCTTCCAAACAACCCCAGCGGTAAACAAACAATAGAAGCAATCACCAAATGTGCCAGTGCGTTTGTTGTCGGTGATTTCATACCATCCCGGTTTTGCACAAATTCCTCGTTGCGACTCCCAGAGCAGCACCAGCAGACAAGGCGACGGTGTCTACACAGTGTGTGTGTGTGCGTGCGTGAGTGTATCGTTGCGAGTCAGCCTTGGAGCACCTTCTTCCCCGGGGTCGAAGGAAAGAAAATGGCGTCGACAGCCAAGTGTTGAGTAGAAAATTTTCGCGACCATCGGCAGCAAAGTTTCATCGTTGCCGGCCCAAACGTTCACCTTTCGGCCCAAAAACGGTCGCATTCGATTCGCCACGGTGTCGCGCATTTTTCGAGCCACTGTTCCATATGGTACAACAATTTTTTCCCCACATCGCGGAACAAAACCCTGCTAAAAAGCGTAATGAGCCAGGTAAAATAGTACTTTTGTGTTGCTTTTCGTGCTGTTTTAATGAAATATTTATCCTTTCTGTGTTTCGAGCTTCCTTCCGTGCCCGGGAGCATTGGCTGGGTGTGGCGTACGGTGGCGGCATGTCGAGAAAATGGGCCCCCGAACGACAGCCGTTTGCTTCCAGCGAGTGGGGCTGTAGTGTGTGGTGGAACCAAACCCGAACCCGGGAACCGGGTTCTGGCCACTGTTCCACCCTGAACCATCGTTTATTCGATTGCCCCCGTTCTGGCGCGTTCGCCGAGGCCCGTTTCATCGAAATCGAAAGGGGACCCTTTTTCGCAATTTAAGCCCAAAACCTGAGCTGCAGTGTACGATAAAACGCTTCACGAAATCCGTTTTTACCTTCCGGATGTGGTTCCGGGCCAGTTTTCCCAGTCCTTTCACCTTCGTGCGTCATCATGACACGCCACGTGGAACGTTCTAGATCACACGACCCCGATTGCGGGATGGTGTTTCTGTGGAGCCTGGTTTTTTTTGTGATGAACCCGGATGGAAAAGAATCTCCCCGGCGACTGGTTCCCGGGCATAATGTGGACATCCTGTGGAAGGATTGGTGAAAAAGCCCTTTTTTCGTTACATTGTGTGATTGCGTAATCGTTACTCTTTGTCCCCATGAACACAAAGCCCCCGAGTTGTGCGAGATTGTGGAAGAAATTTGATTCCCGGAGATGCTACGGAACCGATCCGGCGGATGTCCACACATCCGACCGTGTGTGCTTGAGTTGGGGTTTCTGTTGTAATCATGGTGTTTTCTGTACTTTTATGCAATTATACAGCTTTTTGCGTCGTAAAATGTGTGCGTTGTTGATCAACTGGTTCCGAAATGCAGGATAAATGTGAAGAAATGAATGTTTTTGAATAATTTTTGCCGATTTTTGGCCTGTGTTGCGTGTACGTCTGTGTAATGGCTAGCTTTTTTTCGGATTTTTCCTGTGCTTTGTGTGTAAAGTTACCTGGTTTTGAGGATCTAGGAGGAGAATTTCATTCAAAACATTTCAATTTTCAGGAATTTTTGCTAGTTTTTGTATGAAATGATGAACATTTGAGCCTTTTTGGCGATCGTACTGTGATGAAATGCTTCATGAATGTAGTGTGATCGTATTTTGTCGGTCAAAATAGTCAATTCTTTACCTTTACATGGTCCAAATCGTTGCTGCAGAAATTTAGTGACGAATTAGTAATATTTTAAGCAAGAATTGGTATGAAAGAGCGACGTATAATTTTTCTGTTCCTTAGAACATTAAAATTTTTGAGAGTCGTTACTACCGCATAAAAAACATTTGAATTTTACTAGAATTAAATAAAAAGTTTAAAAGGAATAAAGAACATTCCATTATGTTTATGATGTTTCAGGTCTTTTTATCGTGATTTTGTGTATGAATCTCATCTTCATTGAGGGCTCAGTGCTTCTTTCTTCAATGTTAACCACATGGCTGTGTATCGTTCCTTCTTTTATTGCAGACAAAAGAGGATAAAAGTGATTCGGAAAATGAATCCAGCAGTGGTGGCAGCAAAAGTGGCTCTTCTTCCGATTCCGAAAGCGAATCCGGATCCGGTTCATCCAGTTCTAGCACGAGCGACAATGAGCACGACACGTCCAACAATGGGTTGAACGTTTCGAACCGCGACACCAGTGGCACGTCCACCAATATCAACACATCCACCGCTAGCAGTGATTTGCGAAATTCGACGACAGAAAACGGCATTTCGGATAGGCGCAAATCGAGCCACAATCGGCACGACGATCAGGAAGTTGGCCGAACCGGTGGACAGGTCGACGATGGAGGGGACGATTCCGACGAGCAGGACGCTTCGATGGAGGGTAATGAGCGGGTAGGCGCTGGCGCTAACCATCATACCCTTCACTCAGCGGCGCCCAACAGTAATCATCCTGTGCGCGGAACATCACATTCTGCCTCCGATTCGGATGACAGTGGGGCAGAGGAAGGAAACGGAGCGCCGGAAGAAAACGACGCATCCAACAACCGCAATAGTGATTCCGATAACAGCGCCAGTAAACCGAGTAATACCAGTAGACAAAGCGACGATGAGGAGGATGACGATGAGGAAGAGGAGGATGATGCTGAAGAGGAAGAGGATGATGACGAGGACGAGGATGAGACAACGGTAGCGACAGCAGCACCGACAGCCGGAACTACAGCTACGGTAATAAAAACAGAACCGCGTCACGGTGGGACAGTGTCGGCACTATCGGTTCCACCACCCCCAGAGGAGGACGACGAAGAAGAGGATGAAGATGAAGAGGAAGATGAAGCGCATCAATCTTCAAAAAGCAGTTACGATGTAAGTGTGGGGGAGTGGTCACTTATTGTTGCAATCGGTACAGTTTGTAAATGAATTTAATTTCTGGTTAAAATTCACAGGATGAGGATTATGCGGCAAACAAGTTGAGGAGAAAAAGTGCACGGAAGAAAGCGGTTGCCGCCGCCCGGAAACGACCCGCCGCCCAGCCTGCATCGAAGGCGAAGAAGAAGAAAAGGTAAATCATCACATAAATGCGTTTTTTTTTTTTATTTTACAAAAAACGCTACGTAATTCAGTAATGATCCTTTTGTGGATATGATATTTTTTATACACTCTTAACAAGTCTGGTCAGTTAGCAGACATAACCAGTAGTAAATTTGATTTAGGTTCAATGGGGATTCCTGCCTTCCATCTTCTACAAAAGAAGAACTCAATGTATTTTGCAGTCCACTACGCCATGTTTGCACATTTGTATCGCTATTTCTAACCCGCATTATCGAAAGCCGTTTTCTGTGCGTAACGCGCGGAAATTAATGCGCAGAATCCCACACGTTTTTTTTTGGGTGCATGATTATACATTGATCTAAATATATCTTACGCGGCGCAGCGCTTTAGCATCGTTTTGATCGTTTAGCCCAGAACACCTCCCCTCAAACACTCGCTGCCGCTAATCGTTTAAAATGATTTATTTTTGTTTTCTTTTTTCCTCTCTTCCCTTTCTCATGGGCGACAACCAGCTCCAACAGTAGATGGAAGTCGGAAACATCCGAAAGTGATGCTAGCGATGGAGAATCGGACGAGTCGCGTGGTCAGCGGCACCGGAGGAAACCTTCAGCGGCTGCTACGTCCGCCGCGGCGAAGAGACGTGCAGCAAGCGCGTCTTCCAATGCGAAGTCGAAGGCGTCAAAGAAGAAAAAATCAAACGCGTACAGTTCGGACGATGGTAGCAATAGCGACGACGACCGGAAGCGGTCGGCAGGCACGAGAAGGAAAGCTAACACCGTCAGCTACAAGGAGGAAAGTGGTGACGAGCCGACGGATAGTGATGACCTGCTGGAAGTGGATCAGGAGGCGGAAGAGGCTGCAGCGGCACTAGCGGCCGAGGAAGAGAAGGCTGAAACGATCGAACGTATAATTGGGCGAAGGAAAGGGCGAAGGGGCGCGACCGGCGCGGTGACGACCGTGTACGCCATCGAGGAAAACGGTGATCCGAACGAGGTCGGTGGTGAGGGAGTTGGTCGCGAGATGGAGGAACAGTTCCTGATTAAGTGGAAGGGTTGGTCGTACCTGCACTGTACGTGGGAATCAGAGGAAACGCTACGCGAACAGAAGGTGAAGGGCATGAAGAAGCTGGAAAACTACATCAAGCGGGAGCAGCAGCTGGAGTACTGGCGAAAGTATCAGGCCGGGCCGGAAGACATCGATTACTACGAGTGCCAGCAGGAGCTCCAGCAGGATCTGCTCAAAAGCTACTACAACGTGGAGCGGATCATTGCCCAAGCGAACAAATCGGAGGAAGGTGACTCGGGGCTGGAGTATCTGTGCAAGTGGGAATCGCTGCCGTACTCCGACTCGACCTGGGAGGACGCCGGGCTGATCCGGCGCAAATGGCAACAAAAGATTGTGGAGTTTCACGGGCGGGAAGAATCACGCCACACACCTTCGAAGCACTGCAAAGCGATACGGTATCGGCCAAACTTTAAGCACCTGAAGAGCCAACCGGAATATCTGGGCGAGGCACGGGGTCTGAAGCTTCGGGACTACCAGATGGACGGATTGAACTGGCTGATTCTGACCTGGTGCAAGGACAATTCCGTCATCCTGGCGGACGAGATGGGCTTGGGCAAAACGATCCAAACGATCTGCTTCCTGTACTACCTGTTCAAGTCGCAGCAGCTGTACGGGCCGTTCCTGTGCGTCGTACCGCTCAGTACGATGCCCGCGTGGCAGCGCGAGTTTGCCATCTGGGCGCCGGACATGAACATGGTCACGTACCTGGGGGATGTGCAGTCGCGCGAGATCATCCGCCAGTACGAGTGGTGCTTCGACAGCACGAAGCGTCTCAAGTTCAACGCCATCCTCACGACGTACGAGATTCTGCTGAAGGACAAAACGTTCCTCGGTTCGATCGGGTGGGCCTCGCTGCTGGTGGACGAAGCGCACCGGCTGAAGAACGACGATTCGCTGCTTTACAAAGCGCTGAAAGAGTTTGACACGAACCATCGGCTACTGATAACGGGTACGCCACTGCAGAACTCGCTCAAAGAACTGTGGGCACTGTTGCACTTTATCATGCCGGAGCGGTTCGAGTCGTGGGACGATTTCGAGCGCAATTACGGCAACACCACGAATGACAAGAGCTACACCAAGCTGCACAAGGAACTGGAACCGTATATACTGCGCCGGGTGAAGAAGGACGTGGAGAAAAGTCTACCGGCAAAGGTGGAGCAGATACTGCGCGTGGAAATGACGTCGATACAGCGGCAGTACTACAAGTGGATTCTGTCGAAAAACTTTGAAGCCCTGCGGAAGGGTATGAAGGGTTCGGTCACCACGTTCGTGAACATTGTGGTTGAGCTGAAGAAGTGCTGCAATCATGCGGCACTAACGCGCCCGGTGGAGTTTGAAACGCAGCGTGACAACCAGCAGGATGTGGTACAGCAGCTGCTGAAAGGTTCAGGGAAGCTAGTGCTGCTGGACAAGCTACTCTGCCGGTTGAAAGAAACCGGCCACAGGGTGCTGATCTTCTCCCAGATGGTACGCATGTTGGACATACTGGCCGAGTACCTGCAGAAACGTCACTTTTCCTTCCAACGGTTAGACGGCAGCATAAAGGGTGAGTTGCGCAAGCAAGCGCTCGATCACTTTAACGCCGAAGGTTCGACGGATTTCTGCTTTCTGCTTTCAACCCGGGCCGGTGGGTTGGGTATTAATCTCGCGACCGCGGACACGGTCATCATCTTCGACTCGGACTGGAACCCGCAGAACGATCTGCAGGCGCAGGCCCGTGCGCACCGTATCGGGCAGAAGAATCAGGTCAACATTTACCGGCTCGTGACGGCCCACTCGGTGGAGGAGAACATTGTCGAGCGGGCGAAGAAAAAGATGGTGCTGGATCATCTGGTCATACAGCGGATGGACACGACCGGGCGGACGGTGCTGGATAAGAACGGTGGCAGCAATACGTCTAATCCGTTCAACAAGGATGAACTGTCCGCTATACTCAAGTTCGGTGCGGAGGAGCTGTTCAAGGAAGAGGAGAACGGTGATGAGGAGCTGGTGTGTGATATTGATGAGATTCTGCGAAGGGCGGAAACGCGTGACGATGCGCCGGAAATGCCGGGAGATGAGCTACTGTCGGCGTTCAACGTCACAACGTTCGATTTCGACGAGGACAAGGTAGTGTCGGAAATGAAACCGATAGTGACAGCAGCAGGGGCAAGAGCAGCAGGTGGTGGCGGCGTAGACCAGGACCAAGACACCAAGGACTGGGACGAAATCATTCCAAAGTCATACCGCGAGTTGGTGGAGGCGGAAGAGCGTGACAGGGAAATCAAGGATCTGTATTTACCCCCGCGAAGATTAGCGATGAAGCAGGAGGGCAACAATCAACAGCATGGCAGTGAGGCGGACGGCAAGAAAGGAGCAAAGGGTAAAAAGCGAAAAGGTGCGGATTATGATAGCGAGGAACTGTATTCGGACGATGCGAGCGGAGGCGAGGATGGCAAGATGAAGATTACCCGTGGACGACATTCAAACAAGGAGAAAATTAATGGTTTCTCCGACGCCGAGCTGAGACGGTTGATAAAGAGCTACAAAAAGTTCCCGGCCCCGTTGAAGCGCCTCGAAGCGATTGCGTGTGATGCCGAGCTGCAGGAGAAACCACTGTCGGAATTGCGCCGTGTCGTGCAGCTGCTTCACGACCGTTGCATACAGACGATGCGCGCAATTGCGAAAGAGACGGAAGCGAATGGTAAGCACGGTGTGGTCCCGGCTGCCACTGTGGACGGGAAGAAAAAGGGTACCCGTGCGGCGTATTCCAGCAAGCTCGGTGGTGCCTCGTTCAACGTGAAGACAACGATGCAGTGCGTTGAGGAGTTGCAGCCGCTGGATGAGGTGATACCGAGCGATGCAGCCGAACGGGCCCGCTGGACGCTTAATATCAATACACGGCCTCCCAACTACGATGTGGAGTGGAGCGTCGAGGACGATTCGCGGCTGTTGCGTGGAATCTACCAGTTTGGCATCGGTTCGTGGGAAGCGATAAAGATGGATCCTTCGCTCGGGCTGGCGGATAAAATACTTTCGAACGATGTGAACCGGAAGCCGCAAGGCAAACATCTCCAGTCGCGGGCCGAGTATTTGCTGAAGGTGCTTCGGAAGACGCTCGAGTTGAAGCGTGGCACCACGAAACCGCGCAAACCACGAAAACCGAAGGAGACCAAAACGTCTGCCGCAGGAACGCCGATCGTTGGGGCAAGTCCGATGCGGGGAGACGGTGGTGACACATCTTCGATAAGCTGCTCCATATCGGCCACGATAGCGGCAGTTGCTGCCGGGGAAGATGTGACGATGGTGAGCGGTGGCGGTGGTGGCAACAGTACCGGCGTAGTGGCCCCCACGCTGACGGGAGCGAGCGGTGGAACCGTTGGAGCAGCCGCATCGGTGGTTGGTTCGACTGAAGAGAAAAAGACTGGTAGCAAAATTAAAAAACTGTCGGAATCGGACCATCATCATCATCATCATCACCATCACAACCATCAACACGAGGAGCATTCGAACGGATCTCGAGTGGCGGACGATCAGTCATCGAATCATGCCCACAGTAAGGATGGAGGCGACAAGAAGGACAAGAAGAAATCGAAAAAGGACAAACAGAAAGACTCAAAGAAGGACAAAAAGAACAAAAACACGGGCCCGATGCACTTCACGGCAAACAATGAACCGTGCGCACTGAACATTCTGGGCGACCTGGATCCGACCGTGTTCAACGAGTGCAAAGAAAAGATGCGACCGGTAAAGAAGGCGCTCAAAACGCTCGACAACCCGGATGAGTCGCTGTCGCAGGAGGAGCAACTACGGCAAACGCGCGCCTGTCTGCTCAGCATCGGCGATCAGATCAACCTCTGTCTGGCGGAGTATCGCGACCCGGAAAAGGTGAAGGAATGGCGCAGCAATCTGTGGTACTTTGTGTCGAAGTTTACCGAGTTTGACGCCCGGAAGCTGTTCAAGCTGTACAAGCACGCACTGAAGCGCACCGAGGGTACGGCGGCGTCCGGTGGCGAGAACAGCACCACCACACAAAACAACACGACGTCGACACCAGTGAAGGGAGGAGAGGGAAAGGGCAGAAAATCGGGCACGAAGAAAGACAACGGACATAGTGAAGGCGCGGCACTACCGCCCGGGGACAGTACCGACGATAGGGAGGAAGAAAAGTCCGGCTCAAGGCGGGACCGGAAAGAGAAGAAACGGCACCATCATCATTCGGCTCATCACCATCACCACCATGCCGGTGGAATTGGCGGGCCGATTATGAGCGATTCGGCATTGCAGCAGCGGGAACGCTATCAACAGCAGCAGCAACAACAGGCCGGAATCGGTGATAGTAGCCATCATGGATCGGATCCGGCGGGCGGCGGCACCACCACCACCAAGGACGATACCTCATCTACAATGCATTCCAAACGGCGGCTGGAGGAAGGAGAGTACGATGAGAACAGTAAAGAGTACAAAAGGCTGCACGGGGATAGTCGGTAGGTGTTGAAGCCACTTCTCGAATGGGAATTGATTGCGAAAGGGTGTGAAGAGGGTACATCAGAATCAATGAATTTGAATCTCGAATGAAAATATTCATATATTCCACAAATATTCATGAATCTCGTGATGGAAGAATCTTTGAAGATTCGTAAATTTCAAGATTCATGAATTAAAGGATGCAGAGATTCATATTTCTTTAAAGATGCAGGTATTCATTAATCCTTAAGATACGCTGAAGATTCATAAACTCTTATAGTTTTCAAGATTCCAAGAGTGTGTATTACCAAAAATAAAAATTAAAAAACTGTTTTTTTCTTCCCTATTTAGCAATCACCGTGATCGTGACAAGAAGTGGGACGAGTACGGTTCGGAACGAGATCGTATGCGAAACGTACCATCTTCGAGGGGCAGTGCAGCGGGAGGGACTCCGCAAGGCATGCGTGGAGCCGGCTTTCCGGACGACCGAGGTCCTGCCTATCCTGCCGATGGTAGTGGTGGGTGGCGCGATCGGTATGTAGAGTGCAAAGCGGAATGCAAACGAAGCCAAATGTGTAATTTTAATTTTAATGCAGCTTCGGACCCGATCATAAACGGGATCGGTACGATGGTTACGGCAGCCGTCATCCATCCTCGGGCTATCATCGAGATCGGGACCGTGAGCGAGACCGGGATCGGGATCGAGAACGTGATCGCGATCGGGACCGTGACAGGGATCGCGATCGTGACCGGGGCGATCGAGCTTACAAAGACAAGCGAAGGTAGCGTTCTGCAATCTTTCTTCCAGTAAACTTTTGACACGAAAGTTCTAACCTTTTTTAACATTTTTTCTTCCCCTTATAGGTATCCTCCTACTGGTGCCGGTGGTTATTCCGGTGGCCACGGGTACGGCATGTCACCGTCGGCCGGCTATTATCCGCCCGGCGACAGTCCCTATCGGTATCCGATGGGTAGTGGCGGTTATCCTCCGCGAGCATCCGGCGTTCCTGGTGCACCACCGGGAACGGTGATCCTGCCGGCCGGTGCCGGTGGTGGGACCAGTGTGATTGGTAGTGGCGCTCCCGGCGTTGTTGTGCCACCTGCGGACTATATCGTTGACTATAGGCGTGCGGAGTACGATCGAAGGCCACCGCCAGCGGCAAATAATTAACTTACCCTCTGCCTCTCGGGTGGGCGGTGATAATGGGGCCCCCGGAAGAGGCGCGTGTGTGTGTGTACAGAGAATAGAATGTAAATAGGAGACTGTTACACTGTAAAAAAGCGGGGAGAAAATACGTACCATTGTGCATATATCGAGTGAGCAAGATGCATTAGTTTATACATATACAAGAAGATAATTGTGTATATTTCGGCTAGGAGAAGGAAGCGTTTCTGCGAGAGAAGAAGCTGCAATCAGAGAAGAGCAATCGGAGCGTGTGCATCTGCCTGCCGGTCGAGAGTCCCCTCGTGTCTCGTCACGTCCTGGGCAAGTGTGTATGTGTATAGTGAAAATCATAGATTTAAGCTAATTTTACCGTGTGAAGAAGGGAAAGAAGACGGAGGCTTAGGATTAGTGTAGCAGAATTGGTCTAGAATTACTACTCGATGTGTGTGAGTGTGTGTATCTATCTGCCTCGATCTAGGGTGATAAGCAAGTGAGCAGAGCGTGTGTGTGTGTGTGTGTGAGTGAGGTTCGTAAGTGTGGTGAAGATAATGATAATGTAAGCAACAAATAGGTTAGCGGTTTAATTGTGACAGTACATGAAAATGATTTTAATTTGTATTTAAAAAAATCAACACGAAATTATTCCTCACAACCACATAAACTACTAAACTGAACAATCTCAACATCGTATAGTGAACACCTTGGGATTTGATTTAGAATGATGATGAGAATAATTTACCGTAACTGGTAGAAATAACCAGTCACTTTTCCCGATGAAAGTAACTAATTACTTTTGCCTTGTTTTATTCCATACCGACGAACAGTTACTTTTGACCATTTACTTTAACGTAGTTACTCTCAACTTGTTACTAGTAGCTAGTTTTATTTAGGTAGTTACCTAGGTACACGTAGGTCTAAGTAACTGGTCGCCGGTCAGGATTAAACCCAACCCCACTCTCCCCCATCCTCCCTGCCAACAGCCTTAAAACTTGACGTCTAGCTGTTACTTGTAACTAGTAAATCAACCTAGTTACTTTGCGTTACTTTCTTATCCGCTCTTGATGATGATGATGAGTCCCACCTCTTACCCCAACATAGGTTTGAGAATGGCGAAATTATCTTAAGATATTTGTTTCTAAATTCTAACTGAATAACGAAGTGGAGGGATCAAAGTGATCCTCTTTGAATTTTCATCTCTACTTGAGAAGCTCTCAACAAAGAGCTACCAATCGATCCACCAATTTATGCACACTCACCACCCAGGACAAAAGCTCACTTACACATCACCACCACATCGTGTTACTCAATGTAAGGTTAATTTATTTTATGTGAAGCCCGTTAATAAGCAATAGAATCTAATAGGTACCTCCTTTTTATACGCCTAGAGAATATAGCCAAGAAAACAAACAGAAGAGCAGAGCGAAGGTATGGAAAGCGGAACCGATGGGATAGATACCGCAAACAGCTATAGCTATATACGCCGCCACAAAGAGCACGTGTCTGTCAATGTTGCCGTTTTCTTTCTGCGTCTTTTGCGTACTTTTGTGTTGCGTTATTACTGTGCTTGTTCCATGCGTAGCATAAGTTGTTGCGCAAACCAAGCAACCACGTGGCCCGTTGGGGAAGGAAACAAGACGAAAGGACATCCGTCCGTTAAAGTCTTAGTTTCGTCTCCGTCTCATTTAATTTGCCACTTTCTCTAAATCATCTTACTTTCATTGCTTGCTTTACGAATCTAAAAGACATTGGTTTCTTTAATTTTTACACTCACCAAGCTGAAACAAGACGGCATTATTATGTTGTACGGCACGAAATTATTGTGATGTTATGCTCTAAGTTTTACAGTGCGTACAAGACAACCAGACCAACCAGGATATACAGCTTTTCGGAAGGATAGCACATGTATGGACCATTACTACTGTTCTGGGTAGAAGATAGACAAGTGGAAGGAAGCGAGTGGAAATCGCACACCCCTTGTTCGCTCCTTCTCATGCAAATCAGCGATGAGTTCGGGAGTTTGTAAAACGGCGATACGATGATACACACATATCTTCCAAACGCTGATAAGCGGGGCGTAGGTGAGTGACGGGAGCCGGAAACAACCAGACCAGGCAGGCAGCAGCAGCAGCAGACAACAACGCAAGTTATACGTATTCAGTAGGAACCGTGCTACGATCCACGGCGTCTAGCATCGGCCATTTCAGGGGGTATTTCAGGAACAGGACAGTAACGTTATAGCAATAGAACACACTTAGGGTATGTACAGTTATTAAAAAAGAAGCTATAAATATATAAAATACATAAATACATATACGTATAGTGTCGGGGATAGTGCAGGAGAAGAGAAGGAAACAGGAAAAGGCTTTAGGTACGTAAGGATTAAACAGAGATATGGATTACGATCCCCAATGTGCTAATAACGAAATTGAACAACAAATTGCAGTTACATTTGACTCCTATACCACAAATAAACAAAAAAGAAAATTATTCTTGAATTTCTGCAATGTGAAACGTGTCTTTTTCCTTGGCTTCAATTGTGTATAAAATGTGTGCGTGAATTACATTTCCTTTCGCTTTCAGAACTATTGGTCAGGACGAGACGCTTGTCGTAGGTAAGATAAAATAATCGGCTGTAACTGCCATTTTGAATTGACTAACGGCTCTCCTCGATTACTTTTACTGCTGGATTGCTTGAAATCACGCTAAATATTTTAACACATTTTAATGTGAAGCAAAATAAAGTTCTCCTTTTTAAAAATCAAACAAATTAAATTTTTGTATCATTTTTTTATTGAACATTGTTGCATTTTGTCCTGCCCAAAGCCGTCGCCCCGTCGAAACGCATGACCGTTGCGCACTGCACTGTGCATTGCTGGTGTTAGCGCCTTTTTGGAAGCTTTCGGTAAAAACAAGAGGAAAACTCATCCTCCCGAAGTAGGCGCACGGGAAACGGAGTGTGTATTTTTCCGCGGTTCGGTGATCGTGCTGCACTTTTGTGCACGGTAGAAAGGGATTCCCAAAGAAGAATTTGTGTGGTGGAAAAAGTGTCCTTTTCCTCTGTAGTGTGCTGTGCTGTGCGTGTGATGTTCGGTGCGGAGGTGTCTCCGTCGTAGGTTGAGCGCGCAGCAGTACGGTGAAGGTGAAGAAATAGGCAGCGAGTCTGTGGGTGAGAAAAAGATGTGGGAAGCACCGAGACGACGACCGCAGCAGTTCTTTCTTATCAGCCACATTTGGGAGTGATTATTGTGTAATGAGCATTGTGCGTTTGTGGGGAGAGGGCAAAGAGTTGTGGTTCAGTTGTGCTGAATTTGGGTTTCGGTTTGTTCGCGGTGTACTACACCATACGACAAAAGGCTCTCCACACATCCAAGTAGCCAGTCCTTTTCTTTGCGGTTAACACTACTCGTGTGAGAATGCATTTGTATGGCCCGTTCGTGGAAGAGTAATTTAATGCAACCATCGTCGTAGTTCTAACGAAAATCAACTCTTCAGTCGCGCTTTCCAAAAAAAAAAGGTAAGTGTTTATTTTCATTAGGTTTTGGTAAACAAAAATTCCCGTTTCGTGCTTCATCGTCCGTCATAAAAACGATCGCGTGCTCCTCTCCCTAGCAATGTCCCTGAAATCGTCAGCGGAAGGGTGGTTTCGGGAGGCCGTTCTAGAAATGCTGTCGACCTAATTCTGTTGCTGTCTGTTTCAAGTCCCAAAAACGCTCACCGACGAGGTAGTTTATAGTTAATGTTAAATTAATTGGATGTGCAGTGAATGGGAGGGTACACGGCACCGTGCTAATCAACCGTGTGGAACGATAAGAATGGACAGCACTGTGGTGAATGGCCAGTGCAATCTTCGATGCATTTTCATTCTATCTCCTACTGCACGAGCGAATCTTTTGGTGGTGCGCAAAAGAAGCGAAGTAGCGAGGGGACGATGAAGCAACAAAAAAAAAAACAACAAGCAGTCCAATTTTCTTTCCAACTGTCAAACTTCAGCGCGAAAGAAACCTCTGGAAAATAACCTGTTGGAATCCAAGATAAGTTTTGGACGAAAATTTGCACAATAATGCGGGCTTTTTTTTTATTAATTATTTACTTTGAGGTCTTTTAGGTTGTCCTTGAAGAAAATATCCAAAAGTCTTATCTATCTATCCTTGGTTTTTAAATTTTACTCTAAAATTTTGATTTTTTTTAACAAAATATCCTTTTGATCGTAGAATTAGCTCTTGTAACGTGCTTATTGCAATTATTGATTATTATTTTCGCACTTAAAATCTGCATTTTGAGGATAGGGAATGATTGATATAGGATGTTTAGTATCACTTTCCTACCCCTCGTTCGATTGATCTCAGCAGCGCTTTGGCACTATGGGCGTGTACATGGATGTGCACATATTATGGTTGGTTAATATTTTTAATTAGGTATTTTGGGAATAAATGGATTCTTGTCCACCTTTTTCGACTGCGGTTTGACAGTGTTTGGATACACCTTTCATCTATAAAAAGACCATATGGACCTAAGCACTATGGACGTGGCTGATATGTTGTATAAATGGCTACACGAACACGAACGGAAATATGATGAAAACTGATAGCTTAAATTATCGATAACAGTGCGTTTCAAATTATTTTAACCAAAGTTGTTTAAGGTCTTCCTAAAGCCACAAGAATATGACTCTTTCTGTGACATGCTCTATGTAAAGCGGGATAGTCGCATTTCACAAATTTCAGCAAAATTGTTTCCTCAATCCTATATTTTTTTAGGAACAATAGTTTCAGCTCACTAATTATTTATTTGATTCCGTACGTACAGTACAATTATCTGCTTATGAGTATTAAAACAAAGTCTAAAGTGTAAATAATTTTTCATTAGCTGACTGATGAGTCAAATTGGTAAAAATTGCTGTCAAATTTTCTAAATCGTGTAACTCCAAACCCGTGTGTATTGAAAACCGTGTATGACGCGTACAACCGATGATGCAAGTATATCTTGCCAATGTATTTGAATAGTTGAAGTAGTAGAAGGCTAAAGGTCGATGTATATTCTACCAGCCTCCGACAATCTCTCAGACTGTTTTGTCCTTCACATTTCACGACGCAACAATCTGTCCCAATGGAATGCGGTTAATGATTTCCTACGGTATCCGCGTGGCAGCTACTTTTAGCGGGAAGTCGACAAGAGCCATACAAAAACCGTACGAATACGAGCAAGCACCGACTTCAGTCTTCTGGTCGAATAAAACATCAGTATAGCACCGGTTATCCAAGCTTTAACGTATTCAAGCAAGCCCTTGAAAAGCACTCGATTGCTTATAGCGTCTTGTAATTTTTGCATACCTAGTCTTTCGTTCTTAAGCTTATTTTTCCTGTCTTTGTAAATTTAGTGTTTGTTAGTACAGTAGGGCGCCGATTATCCGGGGTGGTCGGGACCGGATGCATGCCGGATAATCGATTTTATCGTTTTTTTTTAATCGATAGGGGCTGTAAAGTATTTATCTAGCCTTAAATATACAAAATAATATCGATTTATTTTCCTTAATACTAAGGAGTGGTTTTTGTCTTAACTTGACTCAACTATATGGTAATAGGCATTTTTCTTCTGGAGCTGTCAAATTGTTGATACAGATAATCCGCCCGACGGTTAATCAACCTCCAGACAATCGACGTTCTACTTTATTGCATAAATGCTAATAGCTTCTAACCAACAGCTATTATATTGTAAAAGATTAATCTGATACTCCGACATCGTCGCGAGTGACGATTCGACAAAATCCAAATATTTTGCCAGCTAAATGGTGCTCTACTGTATTAAATAAACATCTATTGAGGTTCTTTTTTGAGGCATTGCTCTGTTGGTTTAAGTGCGAGAAAAATCCTTAAATTTCCACACGGTGCTACACCCATCGCGCACATCAAACAGGGTCATGTTTGTCCGACATGTCGGAACTTTGCACAGAGCGCCACCCGAGCGCAAACAGACAGCTGTCACGAGAGTCCGGGGGCCATCTTGCTTCGCGTTTGCCATCGACCGTCGCATTCGAAGTTGAACCTCCGTGGAATCGAGATCGGCCAGGACGGAGTGAGCAGTTTGTGGGTATCGGTCGTGCAAGAGAGCCAAGAGTGGAGAAAGGCAGGAGTGTGAAAGGAAGCGAGAGAGAGAGAGAGAGAGAAAAAGAGAGCATTTTTGTACCAAGCTTGGCAAGAAAGCGAGTGTGAAGCCACAAAGGAAGAAGCAGCAAAAGCGAAAAACCCCGTGATTTTCGAAAGTTGAACCCCGTGCTCTTATCCAACCTGCTACACGCTTACCAACTTGCGAGGCCCATCCATCCATTCGAGCTACCCAGCAACAACCATCTCGCTTTCCCCCCCATCGTTCACCCACTTTAAAGTGAACGGAAGAAGCTACTGTGCCCATTTCAGTCTTCTTTCTTACATCGTTGCCTGCGCACAATCGAGGTTACCACACGACGAAAAAGACGAAGACTATCGTGTGTGCTTGTGCGTGTGTTGAAACGAGGTGAATTTTCATAGAGAAAACATCCCTTGGTCCCCAGTCAGCGGCAGCAGCAGTAGCAGCAGGAACCCCAGCCACGCTTACCTAGAATATCCCTGCGTTCCGGACGGCGAAACAAAGCCGTGTAGCGAAGCAACCCACGAAAAGTTCCATTCACAGGAGGAGGAAAAAATACGAAGAAACCTTGTGATTTCCCCGGCCCCCTGTTCACGTTGCCTCGTCACCATCATCGTCATCATCATCCCCGCTTACCACCAGCTACCCTTCGAATCGTTGCCGAGCGAAAAACGTGTTACAACAGGCAGGCGCGCAGCTGCTGGCTCGTTAGCAGCAAATCAACCAATAGAGAGAGTGACGAAGCTCGCCACCAACACACACGCACAGCGTCCAAATTTGCCCTTCTTCGCAAGTTTTTTTTACTGCTGCCATCATTTCCGTGTGAGCGCACTTCACACTAAACACACAGATAACACACAACTACAAATAGTGCCCAGTGTGTGTTTGTTTGTTACTTCGAACGGTGTGCAAATAAAGTAGTATTTGTCGGAGTGCGAGAGGCACCAGTGCAACCACCATCTTAGCAAGCAGTGCGTTCGATACTGGTTGTGTGTTTGAGACAGTGTGCGTGCGTGTATGTGTACGTGTGCGTGACGAAGCAGGAAGCGCTGTGTGTAACCAAACAGAGAGAGAGAGAGAGAGAGAGAGAGAGAGAGAGAGAGAGAGACACACACACACTGTTACTAGCACCGTTCATCCCCTGTCGAGCTAAGGGTAAAGAAACTAACACACAGGCACATCCAGCCTCGGATCAAGTAAATCGTTGGCGTGTGCACGAAAACATCACCTCCCCGTGTGTGTGTGCGCAGTGTGTGTTTGTGCGCTTGTGTACGTGCGTTACGTTTTCCCTGCAAAGTGGGAATTTGGTGTTTTGGGTTAGATAAAAATTCGGTGTTGGTGTGCCACGTCAAACTCGCGCATCAACGCTCAAGGCTTTCTGTGTGCGTGCGTGTGTGTGTGTGCGCGCGTATGTGTGAAAAGTGCCCGTGCCAGCAGCTTTGTGGATGTACGACGCATCAGCAACGTGTCCGTTGTGCGCGCAAAAGGTGTTAACGAACGCAGCAGCAGTAACCGCCCAGTTGAAGGACACCGTCATTACGGAGCGTACCAGCGCCACCACCAGTCAGTGACATCCTCACCATCATCCACACCACGCAACGCGGAACAACCCGTCCGAACATGAGGATAGAGGTGAATTCGGCCGCCGACTTTCTGATGAACCTGCTGCGGGTGCGGAAAGCGAACCAGCTGTCCGAGAGCCAGCTGCAGCACTTCAAGGGTTCGCTCGAGCAAATCCTGACGCGCCATTTCCAGTGCCACTGGTACCCGGACGTGCCGACCAAGGGCTCGGGTTTCCGGTGTCTGCGCATCAACGGCAAGATGGATCCGATCATCGAGAAGGCGGGTCACGCGGTCGGGCTGAACACGGTGGTGCTGCGCAAGCTGCTGCCGCTCGAGCTGACGATCTGGATCGACCCGGACGAGGTGTCGTACCGGATTGGCGAGAACGGAACGATCTGCGTGCTGTACGATACGGCGCAGAGCCGCGCGAGCCCGTCGTCTGATCTGGACTCGACCGGCAGTAGCAGCGGGATGGCGTGCGACGAGTTCATCATGGAGCGGGTCGGCCGGCTCGATCTGTCCGTGTCGTCGGTGGACAGTGGCAACGGCAGCGGCGGCGCCATGATGGTCGACTACCACCTGGAGCAGCACAGTGTCAGCACGAAGCAGCAGCAGCACCACAACAGCAACAAGTACAATCACCACCACCATCAGCAGCAGCAGCAGCAGCAGCAGCAGCAGCATCATTATGCGAAGCAGCGCCACAGCAACAGCATGAGCTCGTCGTCCAGCGGACAGACCAGCCCGCCGCTGAGCCCACCGTACGGTGGTGGCGGCTTCCTCAACCACCAGCAAAATCTCGCCAGATACCAACAGCAGCAGCAGCAGCAGCAGCATCCCCATGGACCGCCCCAGCAGCAGCAGCACGGTGGCAACAACTTTTACCCATCCCAGCCCCAGCAGTACTTCCCCTGGGACAACCAGTTCGTCAACAACAAAGTGCGCACCCAATGTTAAACCCTGTGTGTGTGTTTTTATTGTGTTGTGTGTGTGAAGAAGGGCTAGAGAAGGGAAGGAAAGGGAAGGAGAGAGAGAGTGTCCAAACTCTCCCTCACGCCAGCAGCAGAAGCGCGGAACCTGTGCCCTTTTTTTTAATTGACCGTTGGGTGATGTTGTTGAAAATAATTGTGGTGAAAAATATGGAAGCTTAATACCGCTGCGGAGGCTGCAGGGAAGAAGAAGAAGAAAACGAAGAGCACCAAGATGTCCTGTTTTTACAACCCCTAGTGTGTATGTGTGTAATGTGATCCTGCCCGTTCTTCTTCCTCGCGCATGTGTGAGTGCGTGCGCGTTTTGGTGCGTTTTATGCGTGCGTGCGTGCGTGCGTTTTGTTGTGTGTTGGGGCTTTCTGTGGAATAAAAGGAAGGCAAAGAAGCAACCAACCCCAACCAACCAACCAACTACCCCACCTGTGTGTGTGTACAAAAGGAAAAGCTCGTTGAGAGGAAGAAAGAGAGAGAGAGCGTGCAAACGCGAAAAAAGGATATTCGTCTAGTGTACGCGCGCGTCCTATTACTCAAAGCTTGCGTACGTGTACGTGTGCGCGTGTGTGTATGTGTATACGACCAAACCAACAACAGCAGCAGCAGCCGAATGCCACGCGCACAAAAGCACAAAGAAAAACGGAAACACTACGTGGTTGCGAGTGTTTTTTTGAAAATTGCCATCGAAGAGGAGCGAAAAGCGTCTCCCTCTGTTGTAATATTGTGATCCTAGTAAGCGCGCGCGCTTGCATGTATGCTGCTTAAGCGTTAATGTGTGTGTATGCGTTTGTGTGTGTGCGCACCGCCGTACGGTATGTGAGTGAAGCTATCCTGCTGCACAGTAGTAGGCTGTTGTGCGTTTGGTTGTTGGTTGTGCGTAATGCAACCTTACGAAAAGAAAATATCCGGTTCTGGAAGAAGAGCAGCAACATCTGGAGAGAAAGATAGAGAGAGAGAGAGCGAGAGTTCCTACATGATGTATAATTGTGTTTTAAATAAGGCCCGACCGCGATTGATTTTGTGTGTGATTCGAGTGATGAACGCGCGGAAAAGAGAGAGTACCTTTTATATCGAATAGTAGTAGTTCGTAGTAGTATAGGAGAGCCAAACACAACAACAATGCCCGAACAACAAAGCGCGCACAGTGCAAACCCTACTCAACCCACCGCCACCATCCCCGCATTTTCTGCAACCGCGTGAGAAGAAAACGAAAAGAAGAAGATGCATCCCGTGGTGTTGCGGTGGTTGTTGACGGAGAGGAAAAAAAACGGAACATGGCGAGAAGAGGAAGGCGCAAAGAGCACACACAGAGATAGAGAGAAGGAGGGAGTGAGAGAGGGAGAAAGAGAAAGAGAAAGAGAGAAGAAGGGTAACGGATGATCTTCAGTAACTAAGCGCCGCGTGCTTCAAACCGTCATCGTGTACCGCCCGCCGCGTGTGATTAACCTGCCTTGTTTTTTTCTAAACAAGGAAAACAGCACCACCCACAACCCCCTGACAATGAGCGCCCTTTTCCCCCCATCCCGCTGCGATTCATCATCATCATCATCAACATCATCACAAAGGAAAAAGGGAATCGTGCAGGGGGGGGAGAAGGGACAGTAGAAGGAGGAGAAGGAGGCGCCATCTCACCATCATCATCGCCTGCGCCGTCTGCTGCGGCATCGAAGGAGAGTAAATAGAGTGTAAGAAAAATGGGAGTGTGGATGTGTGCGGAGTGAAGAAGAAGAAGAAGAAGAGAAGGGATGCGAAGAAGAGGGAGAAAGGAAACCCTAGTAGTGCGACGCATTTTCAATTGTGATCAATATTAATTTCAAAACAAACATGCACACACATGCACACACACACACACACACACACACCGGTATAGTCATACATACACAAAAAAAAACAAACGAAAGGATAAAAATGTCTTTAATAGTAATACCAGGAAGGCAGGCTGAAGAAGAATGAAGATTGAAGCAAATCGAGTCAACGATGCGTATTAAGCAGAAAGAAGAGGATGAAGTATAACTAGAAACACACTAAGAAGAAAACATCTCGCTTGTGTGGAGATGCGTTTGTAAATGTGGAAGTGTGTCTGTGTGCGTGCGTGCGTGTACATGTGTGCGTGACAAAAGATGGTAATGATGGAACGATTGGATGGATTGATACAGAAATGATGGAATGACGAAAGAAGAAAAGTACAAGAAAATAAAAGTGAAAAAGGAAAAAGAGAAAAAAGGAAAAAAAGGAAAATTATTTGAACAAAAAAAATGTAACAACAAGAAAAACAAAGTAAGCGACAAAAAAAAGAGGAACGTGAGACCCGAAAAATGTCTAAAATCCCCCTCCCAAGATTAAGATGATGCGTGCGTGCATGTATGTATGGTGTGATTCGCTCGTGACTGCATATGAAAGCTTGGATTAGCAAAGTAAGGCGTACAAACCCCGTAAGGCTAAAGTCATGTCAACGACAGAGAGAAAGAGAAACAAGAAGCAAAAATGGAAGACCAAGTTCTCGCCCCCCGGAAGGAAGTAAAAGTAGTGTGTAAACGAAAGGAAGAAATAGAACGAGTAAAAGAAAACCCCCGCTGCCGCCGCCGCCGCCTGCGCGGAAAAGCGGTGATACACGATTGACACCCCCAATCCTTTCTTTTTTAGATACGTTTTTCGTTTTGTCGCGTTTACCCGCAAACTGATGATACAAATATTGATAAATGATTATGTATGTGTTTTTTTTTGTACTATTTTTTAATTGCGTTCGTGTTTAAAGATTAAGTCCAGGAAAGAGGGCAGAAAGCCAGGTGTCCTAGCCAAGCTATACAATGAAAAGAGAAAACTTCACCAACCAGTCCAAAATAATTACTTTTAGTAGCGGTTTTGTAGCAGTGTGAGTGCGATGTGATTGCTGCAATTTTGTATAGAAAAGCGTAACGAAAACGAAACTACAACTACAACAACTGATGCCAGATTTCTGTTCTTGTGTATTTACACTGTTTTTTTTTAATTATCCTATCCCGGGTTTTGCATTTCCCGCAGCACACACACACCGGCAAGCACATGTTCCCGATGGATTTTCCTTCTGTTTTTTTTTGCAAGGGTAGTCCACCCACCACCCTTTTCAACATGTGTTGCTGTTGGGACGATGCGTTGAAGCATCGTATTCTCTCCCAGTCCGTACCTTGCGTACGAAGGGAAATCATGGATTGATTTTGTAATCGGAATGTTATTCGATTTAATTATCATGTTTTTCCAACGTGAGAGAGAGAGAGAGTGGGAAGATAAGCAACACAAGAAATGATCTTACAACAGGGGGGTGGTAACCCTTTTAAGACAAGGAAAATGTGTAAAGGGAATGTGTGTGTGTGTGTACGGAGATCGGAAAAGTGATAGATGTGATAGAGAGAGAGAGAGAAAGCGAGGGTAAGAGAGAGTAGGCAAGCAGATGATGAAGATTATGTGACATTTTTTTTCTTGATAGCGAGTAAGAGCGAGAAGCGAGTGAATCCAATGCAGAGAGAGAGAAAGAGGGGGAACGAGAAGCGGATAGTTTAGGGTACGTGCGTGTATTTTTCTTCTTTTTAACTAAGGTCCATTTCTTCCACCCACACCCGCCTACCTAAAACCCACCCACCTGCCCACCTGGCCCCTTATCTGTGAGAGAGTTTCCCCATTTTCGTGGGAACCGATTGAGTGTGCGTAAGAGTGTGCTGCGATGAGGGAGGGGAGGGAGGGGGGGATTAGATTAGGGACGGTGCGTGAAGCAGAAGGTGTGATAACATAACAAATGCAGGGGGAGAGGTGTAGTACGCACACGCATTCACAACAGCCGCCGGTGGTGGGTGGGGAAAGAGGATTGGAAAAAAGGGCAAAGGAAGGAAAGTCAAGCTATACATGTATAAGGGTGTAAGAAAAGGCGAGCAAGGAAGCGGGAGGAAGTGGCAGGAAGAGAAATCAATTGTTTATAAAAAATCTATATATGTATACATACGATGAAGAAAGGAACTACACTACTTTATATATATATATATTTGCTTATAATTATTTTGCTGTAACAATTTTCGAATCAAAGAATGAAAAGAAAATAACAATCTACACTTGCATTAAAAAAACTTAAAACTCTCAGGCTTCTTTTTTTTATTTTTTACTCCTCCTCCAATCAAATCACTTTTTTCTTGGTTGCGTATCGAAACCTTCTCTCTTCGCCAGTGCGTCATCATCATCATTGCCTTTTCCGTTTTGCGTTTTTTTCTTCCCCAGTTTTTTTTTTTTGGTTCGCCCCATTCTCGTTCCGCTTCACTCTTCCCTGCTTTGTGTCACAGTGTGTTCGTTTTCCCACCCGAGGGGGAAGATTTTTCAAGGGCATTTCCACCTTACAGCGCGCCCGTTGCTGTGCCTGCCAGCAGCGCGTCTTCAGCTTACAGTAACTACCGAGTTCTTCTTCTTGTATAGGTGGCCAGGTGGGGGTACAAGGTGAGACGGGTGGTTTAGGTGGAAGAAATGGAGACTTAAAAGTTAAGGGTGAAAAAGGTACATTAAATCTAACTTTGGGAGCGGGATTTTCAGGACGACGTTTTCGCGTGTTGAACATCAACGTCTTATGTGGGAGAGGAAAAAATGGACCGGTAAGGATGGGTGGAAACACCTAAATTTTGGGTGAGGATTAATGGATTAATTTAAACGAATTTGTAAAGCTGGAAAAGGGTTTGTGTTTTTGCGTTAGTTTTTTCCTTGTTCGTTTGTGCGCTCAGAAGGAAAAATGTATTTTCTTTGTTTCTTGTATTTACTACTTGTCGGAACGAAAAATCATCCCTAAACCCAGTGGTGTAGTGCTGTTTGAAACTACGAAAAGTTGGTATTAAATTGCAATTTTTCAGTCGCGTCTTACACTAGTCACAACCTTCGTTAGCATTTGGAAACGAGCTAATCAGCAAACATCGATGGAGGGTGAATTTCAAAAATTCACACAACTATGGTTTATTATTTTGAAACTAGAAGAAAAATGATTTTTTCTTCATTTGTGAATCACCTAAAGCATATATGCTTCAATTGTGATGCTTTGAGAGAGAGAGAGAGAGAGAGAGAGAGAGAGAGAGAGAGAGAAATCTTGTCTAGTAAAGTGCGTTTTGTGATGCAAAAACAGTTACGCATCCGATTCATTACACTGCAGAAAGATGGCAATTGTGGAAGGAAAAGTGTGTTTCCATCGGTTTCACACAACACACCACATTTTCTCGCAATTTTCGGTATGTATGTGTGCGTTCCACCTTTTTTGCAAACAATACAGGCAGAAGAGAAGCGTTTGTGGGTAAGAGAGAGACTTTGATGTGCATGTGCATCATCCCCGTAGCATTCATAACCGATTTTCCCACCCAGTTTTCCCACCCCTCCACACACGGGCAAAACATAAGGGAAACACACACGCATTCGGTGAGTCACGTAGGCTTCTGTGAAATACAAACACACACACACACACGCAGACACGAGAACCAACACATAGTCCCATAGCCCGGGCGAGACAAAGACACAAAGGGCTTATGGAAATCGTGCTCGTGGTCTCCCCTATGTCTGTCTGAGGGGGGGTGCGTGTTTTGTGTGTGAGGCCTTGTGTTGTGCCGCGGGGGTTGTTGGTGTTCGGGGGGGAGGAGAAGGAGGTTGTTTCCAGTGGCGAACAAGGTTTTCCTCCCTCTCCTGCCCCGTCGCCCTGCCTCTCCTTGCGAAAACGAAGGGCAAGTGGCCGTTTCATGCTGCCAGGGGCGCGTCGTACGCCAAACGACGCAATAACAACGCAAAACCCACACACACACGCTCAGATAATCGTTTTGCCCCTTAGAATAGAGGGTTGAATCTGCCAAAAAATTGCGCCCATGTTTGACTACACCAACCTAGTGTATGTGGGTGTGTGTTTTGGTTTGTCCTACCCACGCAACGGGGGAGTCTAGATTAGTCTAGGCAGTGGCAGTTTTTTTTTCTCATTGCTTGATACCGTAAAGTGGCTGATTAAATAGAACACAACAGTGTCGGCCTTATCGGTACACCACACACGTGTGCCCCCTCTTTTAGGGGATGTTTGGGGGCAAGTATATGTGTGTGTGTGCTCGAGTCTATGATAATGGATGTAGATAAGAGACGTTTTTTTTCTCCCTCTCCATCTCGGCATGAAGCATGAACGCCGCAGCATATAGTTTTTTCTTTTTTTTTCGGTGGTCGTCGTCTCTCCACCAGCTCGGCTGTGTGTGCTACGTGACTAAACGCATCTATCAGTCGCTACAACACGCACACACTCGCAGCACCCGATTTATGCTGGCCGCGTTGTCTCCCGTGCTATGCATGGCAACAACAAGAAGCATCATGATGCTTCAAAATGGCTGGCCTTTATGCTCTACGCTCACTTCTCTCTCTCTCTCACTCCCTCTTTCCCTTTGTTTTCCGTGGCGAATGATGTTTCATGATGGTTTGTCGAGTCGTCGGAGAGAAGTTGGGATGATGGTGATGTGTGTGCCATTGTGAGGGGGACATTAAATTAACCGCATTACATCAAATTTTTCGACAGAATTGGACAACAGTCGCATTTTGAGACGCATTTGCCCCATAAAAGCGTTCTCGTTTTGGAGCTATAGATTATTTTTTAAAGCAATTTTTTTTCTCAAAATGTGTACGTAAATGCTTTCACAATCGGTGGGACAAAGGTAGCAGTCGTATGGGTTTTGGGGTTGGGATAATATAGGTAATTTAAAAACATCTTCGCATAGCGAAATTCAATGCCTGCAAAAGGAAAGCAAAAATCAGAAAAAAAGGAAGGAAAACAAAAATCAAGTACAAGAAACAAACTTCTTTCACTTAGTGTATGACTGCCATCAAGCTCTCCAATTAAGGACGGAACTAAGAGGGAAGGAATGGCTACCCACTCAAACTCGTTAATATCATCATGACCCGGCTTGAAGGGTTTGTGCCAGGCTAGCTTTAACACCCGTTTCGATTTGTTACTTGTGGACTGTACAATTTGTGTGTTGTGCATATATTTTACATCTTTGTACATATAGCACACAAGCCGAGGGGGGAGTATTAAAAATTGGAATTGTACTGGAAAGCGTTCTTCCAGCAAATTTTACGTTCTATACACTGTAAACGTTGCATTAAAACATACCAAAAGCTTCATTTTTCAATTACCAACATCTGAACTCTACCACCACACTATTCGAGCCATCAGGTCATGTCGGCGTATACGCTCCAAACTCCACAATCGACGTCCAAGGGATTGCCTTTTGAATGTATCTTCCTGTGATCTCACTATCCCCTGTGCACGGTGTAGTAACCTCCTAAGTGTGTTGTACACGGTCTAGCCTCCGATTTTGCAATATGTAACAGCTTGGTGCGTGCTCGTATAGAGCAATGATTTCCCACTACAAAAAGTTCGTAATATGGGTGAGAAGAATGATGTGGAGAAAGGACAAATCGATGATCTGTGATTTCGTGAGACACGAAAGGTAAAGAATTGCAGCCGCAATTCGCCCTTTCCCGTCACTATCGCTATTTTGTCAGTCCCTTGGATGGTTTCTAGTCTTGTTCTATTGGCAACGACGACGCACGATCTCTCTGTGCTGGTGGCATAAGGGTGCTAGTGGTTCAGTTGCTTCTTCTGTTGGTGAACTGTATTTTTAAGCAAATCCATTTGGGTCTTTACAATACTGCACTATCCTATAGGTTCCCTCATTGAATAACTTTTTAGTTTCGTTCCCATTTTTTTACAATAATATCTTTCAAATACTATTTCCAAAAAACAAAACAGATTATGAATTTATTTAGAACAACAAAAAAAAAATAGTGGCAGCATTATAGTTTGTAGGTAGTAGCACCTGATCGAACAGTTGTTGTGATTTAATAATGCAAATCAAGCAAACCAGTGGAACCAAGAGAAAGGGAGAGGGAGAGAGGTGAAGCTAAGAAGGAAAGAATGATACTAATCGCACCTCGTATAGCTTTGTAGGATAATCGAGAAAAGAAAACCTAGGAAAAGGGTTAGCGAGTTATAACAATCGTAAAAAAACACAACACACACAGGGAAACGATTTTGCTTCGGACTGTTGGTGGGTTGCGACAATGTTGCGGTCGCTTTCTTCTTAGACAAAATAGGTACACAAACCACACGCAAGGGATATGATCTATGGAGCGCTTAACGAATATATTTGAATGTGATAATAAATATTTTTATATAAAACCGACCAGGTACAAACGACGAAGGAGAGGGGGATGAAGTGAAAACGAGGCTTTTTAAATGGCTGCTAGCGAAACGAGACGAAACAAAATCCAAGTCGTTTTAAAGTTCAATACAGAAATGCATCAAACCCACAAGTAATTGCTTTACAAAAGAGGACATAAGAGAAAATTGCATATAACAAGAATAATGGCAAAAAATAGCACCATGAATAAAGTCACAAACATAATAAACAAATCAACAAAAAATCAGTTAAAACAAAAAAAAGGTTCAGGAAGATGAGCAAAAATGAAAAAAAAAACACATTTGGAGACAGGAACGTAAAACCTAAAATACAATAAAAAACACAACCTAACACTACAGTCCAGACATTAAGCTACAGCATCGGAAAGGAAAACTCGTTACAGATAAGACGTGGTAAAATGGGTAAATGAAAAGCAAGATCAACAAAGAGAGTCCTCATTCTGTTGGAAGCGTCGTGTGCGTCAAGTGCAGCTGTTGTTTTTAGTACACTACAGGGGTGATAGCGAAAACTGTGAAATGTGCTTATGATTTTGTTACGAAAAAGAGGGGAAAAAACAAACAAACAAACAAAGCAGAGATCGTCTCTCAATCTCCATTGTGATCTATGACAAACAAACAAGCAAACAAACAAAAGAAACGTTTAAACGATTTTAACTCAGACACGTTATGTCCTTTTAAACGAATCAAATAACGATCTTTAGCACACGTAACGTTTTTCGCGGCTGCTAAAATAGAGTAACCGTGCGCGCGCCGAGGAGGAGTGTTAGGGCGCGCGAGCCATTGGAAGGTACTAGGTTGTAAGGAAGGAAAAGGTGTGTATAAAAACAGGTACTATCACATTCTTAGATATTAACAAAAAAAAGAATCCATACGAACGGAGAAATACACTCTAGAAATCATATACCAGGGCTCTAGCGACATTCGCTATGGAAGGCCAGTATCGTACAAACTCTTCGCAAAGCTCTTTGCTATTAGGTTTTGTGAAGCTAATGATGGGTATTTAATACATACAATCATTATTACCGTCGAGCAAAACATCCCTTTCGGTGCCAACTCAAAACAGAACGGCGGTGGATGTGTAGCAAAAACGTTCCAATCAAAAGTTTTTTTTTGCCGCAGCAAAAAACACTGCAATTTAAAGGCTGTTGTTGCTGTTACAGGTGGAGTGAGCAAGTTTGGGAGAATTTTTCGAAGACTTTTCTCTGTAGTTGCATCCTTTTTTGTGCCTTTAAAATATTAGTTTTGGACTTATGGCTAAAGCCAATCGGCTACAGACTGTAAAAGACTTAGAGACTTTGAAAAATAAAACACCCAAGAACGCAAGAAAAGGGCTGCAACTGGGCAGAGAAAACGATCACGTTCCGGATCCCAAAACTCCACTTTACTCATCTCCACAATCGGCGAAACAAACGTATCGTAAAAATCACTTGCCTATAATCTATACAGTTTTAACCACAATTTAATTCAAAGCCCCTGCCTAAAGACCGTTTCAACTGGTACTAGAGGTTTCTTCTGTTATCAATGATTTCTTTGCGCAAAACAAGAAACCTAACAATAGACACTGAGAGCTTATCATCGGTTCTTCGAGACGTTCGCACACTCGAGACGCGCACCATTTGCTCGAGTGTTTTATGATTGGTTACGTTCGCTCCCGTTAATCTTATGCGGTTCCGTCTGGACGGCAGGTTGTTTGTTTTTTGTATTTTCGTACTCGTCACCTCTGTCGCGAGACACTTTTATGTAATAATGAAGCAAACAGAACAATACAGAAATCAATAAGACTACAAAACCAACGTACAAATTATAAGGTAGTGTGTAGCGTTTTGAAGCAGTGCAGAAACACTGTGCAAGAATGGTAACGAGAAGAAATATATGATCTCTCTCTCTCTCTCTCTCTCTCTCTGTATCACGTTCATGTTATGTGGGGTGTGCCGTTTATTCGTTTGCGTGGTGTGATGAAGTACGTGAAGTTTGGAAGAAGTTCTGACGTAGGAGATGTAGAGAACTGAGCAGAATTTGTACAACGATTCAAGTCAAACAAATCTTCAAAACTACCGAGTCCCACGATTGCACTATTCACTTTGATAATGAAGGTCTCACGAAGTATTGATGACTTCGCCACGTTCTTTCGATAGAGTCTCAGGATCTTTTCGGGATTAAGATATCAGATGCTTATTGCGATCTACAGAGCTATCGTTTTGACTATTCCTTCAGATAATCGAAGTCCTAGGAAGTAGTGATGCTATCGTCATGAAGCCATTTTTTTACAACTTGAGGATCTTTGTATCAAGATCCAGGCTTTTTTCAGAAACTAAGAAATTGGAATTGAATTTGGATCAGGAGAGAGCTTTCATTGGACTAAACTCCTTACTTATCGAGATCCTGTAACGTATTGCTGTCTTAGGCACTATGGAATATTTGGTGCTTACTGAAGACCTTTCGTGCAAGAACAGAGTGAACAGAACTGCTTTTGGGCTAAAGTCTTAGGAACTGTTGATGAACTTGAAAATTTTTGGAGAAATCTGACGATTTTTTTATCGTCAGAAACTGAGATGTCTCATTGAGGGCTTTGTGGTTGTAGAGAGACCTCATCATCTCATATCTTCAGGTTGGATAACACGTTTTCGAAACATGAGTCATCATGAGTCTTAAAGACGAATATTTTTTTGTGTTTAGCTTTGGAGTATCCTGCAAAGCTAATTGTTGCTCTCGGTATTGACCGCTTTACAAATGTCAAGAAATCCCCTGTTTTGTTTTCCTTCATCGACTGTGGTGGTAGGATTTGTATTAGATCTTGTGTCTGTGATCTCCTACGTTTAAAGTCGAACCAACGCGGCTTAAGGTGTGTTGAAGCTGGCGAGGCGACTAGGCGCCGCCGTTTTGAAAGTTTCCTGTGTCTGTGCGACTTTTAGCTGGAGCTGGAAGGAGAATATCTTGATTTGTTTCCACTTTGTGGTCTGGCCTCATCCGGAGTAGGTAAACCAGAATGTCTAAACGGCGCTCCTACTACCAGTTCGTTCGCATTTTCTTACTCTTACCCCTATCCTCCTGCCTGATGTTGTTTACGCAGGCGATCTCACGCGATCGAACCTTATGATAGGCCATTTTTTATCGTCCTCTGCCGTACCTCTCACCCTGCAGGCTGTTGTTTTGGTGCAGGAGATCGTCGAGAGGAGGTGGTTTGTTGCGCACCACAACCGGTTCGCGAACGTGCGTTGTTGTGGTTTTTGTAAGGCGATGAGTGCTTGGTAAAACTCGTCCCCGCCCGCTCTCACTCTGCTGGGGGGAGAGCACGGTTTGTGGACCAGCCTGTACCCACCCCACCGCACTAACACGATAATTGAAAGCCTGTTTTTACTCCTTCTGCTTACGAACTCTCCCTCAGACCGGGTACGCAACTTTGTTGCAGGAATGAGAGAGAGAGAGAGAGAGAGAGTGTGGTGGGCGAAGCCGGCATGGTGGTGGAGTCTTGGGAAAGATGTGTTGAGATCATTTGTGCGTTTGTGTCTATCGGCGGCTCCGGTGGAGGACGGCCGGGGCTTGCGAATACGTTCGAGTAACCGGTTTTTGGTCTTTTGGCGTTTTCTTTTATACAGACAATCTCTCCATACGAAGGCAGCGAAGAAGGGGAGCAGCATATGTTGCGCACGACACAGAAACAGGTTTTGAAATCCAGTCCAGTGTTTATGCACTATTTTCGTCTTAGCTCTTGGCGATGTATAAGGATAACACTGGTGTGTGGCCCGGCCGCAGTCTCTGTCGTCTTCAACACAACGATGGAGAAGCTTGAAAATCATTGCCACATAAAGGCAGACAGAAATGTATGAGCTTTATCCTTGGCGCAATGTGTCTCGATGGCGCTACTAAGGGGGTCTCATTCATGGAGATATTCGAATGCCAAAAGACAACTTTCGATTGCACATGTGTTGCTTCACGTACACCACGAATAAAATCATTCAAAACGTCCACTAGCGATACTACTCACCATCCCATCTTCTGCTGCTACGCGCAAAGGACGAGTAACGAATGTACAAATTTTTAACGAAACGAAAACCACAAAAACAAAACACAAACATTGCAGTACCATTCTACAAAAAGCACACCCATATAAAAAATACCACTACAAACGAAAAAAAAAAACACACAAAAACGAAAAGGCATATAAAAAGAGAACAAACAAAGTAAGAAACGAGGAACAAAACGGTGCAAACATTTATATAGAAAGATGTGTATATTTTTTTACAACCAGTGTTAGATAAGGAAAGTGATAAAACGATCGTTGAAATCCCCGATTAGGCGAACAAAACATACACTAAAAACAAAACAAAAAAAAATATAACAAACGAGCAAAAGTCAATCGAAAATCTGTTTAACATCAGAAGGAACGTAATGTGTGAAGAACATCAGAACAAACCTAAAACAGCACAGCACTTCCCACCTGCAAGAAAAGGTGCGCAAACAAACACAAAACTCGAACAAAATTGTACGCAAAGAACTGTGATTGTTAATACCCGCAGCAGAGGGAAAACAACAAAAACCGAACACGAATTCGCACTGGACAAAACTAACCTTCCGTTGAGAGTAAGTTGGTACTGTAAGAGATCACCAGAGAGAAGTATAAAGAGAGTGCGATAGAAATTGATGTTAGTCAAGCAGAAAGGAAGTGTGTTCCCTTTTACATTGTTGTACCACTTTTGAGCCGGTTAGGTGTATATTTTTGCAGTTTGTTATTTAAATTATTAATGAAACAACAATTGTACGATGAAAGGGTGAAAACGACCAGAGAGAGACACATAAGAAAGGTGAAAGAATTTTATGGAAAAAAAATTCATTTGAACGTTTGATGTAACCGAATGATCTTGAAGGAGCAACATGTAATATGTGATCGTGTGTGTATAGCACTTGAGAAAGGGATAATTCTTCGATTATCAGAAGAGAAAAGATTACGCTCCCCTCCCTCTCCCCCCCCCCCCGTAACAACCAGCTATGTACAGTTCTATGTATAGAAATGTAAAAAAGGAAACAACAAAATTAGCATAAATATACATTCACAAACACGAAGAAAGGAAGAAACACTGTGAATGTGGTACAGTATATATTAGTTCAATTTTGAACTGGGCAAATTTCAGAGGCAATCGAGCAGCCCGCTTACGTGCGCGTATATATTAAATACACGAGATCGTTATCATCATCAGTACACACAGTAGGGAGGGAATCAAGAACTTGTAGTCACTGTCATTTATCTAGATGAGTCAAAAATGTGTATGTGTAGGTACGCTGCATTATTTTTTACTAAAAGCGGGAAAGCAAGCAATCGAAATTCTCACGTTTTCGTTGGGAACGTTTAAGTTTGACGAAAAAAAAAAAACAATTGACCAAACAACAAAGGGGAAGCAAACAGAGTTAATAGATATAAATCCCGGTACAGCGAAAGGAGGAGAGTCTCCCATAAATATTATGACACCTCCTTTTTATATCTCTTTGATTGATATACTTTATTGAAACATAGATGTTAAAAAAGTTGTTATTTTTTGTTCAACTAATGTTACGTTCGGAAGGCTATCATTGAACCACCACTACCAGAAATGACAATTATTCTAATCAACCTTTTGTTTTATCGGAAATAAAGTCAGGCGTTACAAAAGGAGGAATACTGTACTCTAGCTCCTTTTTCGTAACTGCATGCGTATGTGTGTGTGTGTACGCGAACGTGTTTGCGTTTGTCCAATTTGAAATTGATCTCTTAGAATGGAAATAAGACCAGTAACATTCAGTATTGTATGTTGAAACTTTTGTAAAACTCATCAGAACGTGCAGAGAGAAACTCATATAGCACGCAAAAGCTACTACAAAACAAACCGAAACGGCTGTTAAACAACCAGAGTAAATGGAAGAACTGAGTATGCAAATAATGTGAATTTGTACAAATCAACACGAAACTGATAACGAATTATTATTATACAGAGGAAAACAGAGAGAGAGAGAGAGAGAGAGAGAGAGAGAGAGAAAAGAACATATACTGAAACGAGAATGATTCTGTAAA
The DNA here is from genome assembly GCA_000349105.1 of Anopheles epiroticus. Taxonomy (NCBI): domain Eukaryota; kingdom Metazoa; phylum Arthropoda; class Insecta; order Diptera; family Culicidae; genus Anopheles; species Anopheles epiroticus. The sequence goes on from KB670614.1 coordinate 116,534, forward strand.
GTTAGTGTGTATCCTCTTCTCTCATTGTCACTCTACTATTTACTTCACAGTTCCCACCACACTATGTACTGGACGTAGGCGTCTTCGTGCGTGTGACATTGTTTGAGCATTTATATACGTAATGTAAAATTTGTAAAACACTCTAATGAGGAGTATTTGTTTTCCCATATGTTTCCATTTTCTTCTCGTTCTTGCGAACGAAAGAAGTTTATAGAAAACCAAGAACTGATAAAACTACGTTCCTTTTTGGTGGGTAGGATCTAAATCATGGAAAAACGACCCTCCAAGTGTGGAAAGGAATAGTAAAACGCTAGTGATTAGTCAATATGAAACGAACATTCACTGGAGTCTGGAGGAATAGAGCTGTTTTGCACTCTACCCCTTTTCAAAACACGTTTCGCTTGCTGTTCGGCCGTTGATGTTACTGTACACCATTTATTCGTTTTCGTAATCTCAATCTTTGAATGAATATATTTTCACACCTGGATTCGACTTACGGATGGATGATTGTTAGTTGTGGGAGAATATCGTGGTTCTTTCTTACAAAGTAGTACAAAGCTATAACAAAGTACGAAGAAAGAGCTAAAAAACAGAACAGAAAAAACAGAAAATTCGCTAGTTAAGCGATTGTAACATAATTTACATTTCTTTTTTAATAAATGGAACATCCTAGTACACGTCAAACTCTTTTTGAATATGAAATTGAAACACCTGTGTATCAATATTCCCTCCCCGCCGTGTACCTGTTGAATTGGCAAGCATACTATAAATTGTAAGTAACTGGGAAACAGTTTTTTAAACGGCGGGGATACCAATATAACCAACTTCTCCTACAATACACCATCGTTTAATCGTTGATAAACATATTAACATTGATAAAAAAAATTGAAATGGAATCAAACAATGAAGAAGAAAAAAGTACCAACATAATTGTAGTGACAAAAAAAGGATAACTGGAAAAAAGTATAAAACTAAATTCTTATATCGATGTTAAATCATGTAAAACTTACTATTCAAAACGAAAACAAAAAAAGAAAAACAAAACAAAAAATATGGCAAACGAACGGAAAATTGAAACGAATTTGATGTGTAAAATTGATAAAACGGAAGAAGGTGTTAGTGCGCTGCGTGTGTATTTATCTGCTCTTTTCCATGCTATGCAAATAACCACCCCCCACAGCGATAATAGAAAACAAACACAAAATTTGTAGAGATTTCTTATCCAATGTATAAAAGGTGAAATTTAATCCATTTCAATATAAGAATTTGTATGAAGCATTTGAAGAAGAATAGAAAACCAACTCCCATTACTTACCCACACACGAGAAAACGAAAATCGATAAATAAATGAAAATGAAGTAGTGCGCCAAATGAAATCACAATGTTATAATGATGATGATGATGATGATGATGAAATGTTGCACCAATCGATGATAACCCTGTCACTCACCATCTACTTTTACCACCACCCATTCCTAGTACAAGTGATAGTGGCAAAGACAGGAAGCGACAGAGCGAAAAGAAAGGCGATGTATTATTGGAAAATGTTTGTAAATAACCTGTATCAGTCCTAAGAGGGACGGGGTAGCTGGTCCTGGGACGGCATATAACATAACAGAAAGTAAATTATTTGTGGAAGAAGCAAAGAAAAAAAATACAAAAAATATACTGACAAAATGGACAAAAGGAAAGCGAAAACAACAAGACGATTAAGTTGATTAAAATATAAATCAATAATTTGGTGTAATGCGATTATTTGTGGTTAAAGTTCAAATAAACTATCTTCAGCTAATGTAACCGCAGCGTTTATACGCATACAAAACAAGACAAGGCAAGATCGGCTAGAAAAAAAACATGAAACCAACCAGGGGACGAAAATGTTAACGAAAAAAGCATACGAACAAAAATTTTAAAGAACGAAAACAAAAAAAACAACACAAAAACACAAACCCATCTGTAAAGGGATAAAAAAAGCTCCCTAGGAATGATTTTGCTCTTAGTTTAGTAGATTTACAAGTTTTCTTATTTTTTATGCAACAAAAAAGAAAGAAACACGACTATATGGATACAGAAAAAAGCGAAGGAGAAGAAAAAAAGTAAACAAACAAAAACAACTATACAAATATATATTACATGAAGCATTAAAGGTTTGCAAAGTAAATGGGGTGAAAGAAAAGAAAAAAGCATAAAAAAACATAATTAAAACTACATCCCCATAATCCTTCTCTCTCCCCACATCCCCAATTTTCCTACATATTGAGTATAAGCATAAAAATAAATATATATATTAAATGATTATGGAGCATGGATAATATTTCCGCAAAAATGGTAGAAGATGCAGCAGAGAAAACTGAAAAAAAAACAGAAAAAAATAAAACAACTAACTGTACAGAGATTACTCGGCGATAAATGATAATTGATACTGACGATGTGAAGAATATGACGAATGATAATGACGATAATGAACATACATACAGCATGCTGGAAAATACAATTGAAAGTAATTAAAGAAAACGTATATTATATACATAGTAATAATAAAACTCAGCATAAATTTGATGAAAAAATGAAATTATCTCCTCTTGTGTACTGTTTTATTGATTATTGTTTGAACGTATGCGTGGTTGAGAAGCTAGCTGAGTAAACCAGTTCAGTTCTTGAGAAACTGGTACTTGTTTTTCTTAAGAAGGGGTTTGCACAGAAGATAGGACATGTTGTTTGGCCCGGTAGGGAGTCGGTAAGTTTAACATTGTTGAGTCAATAGAAGGTTTACTCAGTTGCCAGTCTAGATTGCAAATTCGGAGCATTGGTTTAGCTTAGAAGGTTGTTGGCCGGATTGTCTAAATTGTCCTTGAAAATGGATTGTTTCGTTTTGTTTTTTCTTCACTTAGTATGTTTCTTCAAATGTTATTTTCTGAACGAGTAGATTTTCGTCTCGAGTACATTGTTTTAGAAACTTTTATGTTGAAATGGAATAAGGATTTTTTTTCTGCCTTTAAGATTCTGCGTTCTCATTTTGGTGATGGATTGTTTGTTAATTGCAACCAAAATATTTTTGTTTTTCACGTGATAAATAATGTGTCTTAATCAGATATAGCTTGTTTTTTATGAAAAAAAACGCACATGTTGTGCGCTCCAAAGCATATTTCTATTCGTTTATTCAAATATTGACCCTATTAGACCCTGTATTAGCACGCTAAAACACTGATTGTGCATCTGATCAAACAATTCTAACAATGTCACCGGCTCTGGTGAAAAATATAGGTTAAACAGATTGCTAAAGCTTGCCTGTTGTTTTGAACGCGTCTACAGCAATGGGAACAATTTATTTACTTACGTTCGAGTTGTTTTGTTTTTTGACACTATTGGAAGAAGAAAAAAAGATATAAAAACACACTCGCATTCTGCGCCTGTGTAGCTCAGCTGCCTGGGCCATCCCAGGCCCTGCGTGTGTCTGCTTCTTCATCCCCGAGAGCGGAGTTTGTTTTCTCACTATCCCAAGATCTGATCGCCAAACTATTGCGTCGTAAATATTTCGGGACGATGAGGGACTTCCCACAAAACCTGTTCTTGCAACAGGGGTTGAGGTTTTTGCGGGTGCGATCGCACCACACCACCAAAATTCTGGTAGAAAATGCAAGACTGAAGGAAGGCAACGAGAGAAACCGCAGAAGAAAATCCGTATAATAACATCAAACTAATGCAAAAAAGAAAACAATACAAAGCAGCAAGCATACCATCACACACACCTGCTCCAAAACAACTTGCGGCTGTTCCAGAACTCCAAGGTTTTGGGGATGGTAAAGGTGGCCCAAGAAGGAAATTATCGACTTCCTTTTGTGCTTGTGTATCTGTTCTGGAAGGAAGGCAGAAAAAAGAGCACTAGAGGAGCTGCCAGTGAGGCACGACCGTAAGCCAACGGGGGAAGGGATTGTTTTCGAAACGTGAATTCCTTTTTAGCTTATGCTGAAACTACGCAGAAGGTTTCAGAACAACTACCACTTTAGCATGGACACACACAGACAGACCGATCACGGTGAGATAAAATTGCAAACTTTATACCAAACTTATACGTGCCGTTTTTTTTTCTGTTGACGCAACGAAACGAAACATGCATACATAATTTCACTATCCTTATCATTGTGGGAGAGGGTCGGTTTCTGTTTTGTGCAGTGTTCCCAAAAGTAGGGTCGCTTACTATCCGTAGCCCCCTCCGCTGCCCCTTGTTTTAGGGAAAGGGTGTACCGTGTGTTTATTGTTTGGTTCTTGCTCCTTCTCCTCTACCTACTGGAGCGCTTGGACATGGTCCGCTGCTTGCAGTAACCTTCAGCGAAAACGAAACTCGGTGATTAGATCGATTTGTGTGTATAAAAGGGGAGAATTGGTTTTTCTTGATTCTGGCGGTAGTAGTGTTGGAATTTTACCTTTTACCCATTTGCGGGGCTAGGGCAAGTTGGGGCGATAAATGAATGTTTACGCTACGAGTTGATCGAGAGAAACGCCCGGTGGGCTTTTGCGTTGTAGGTTTTCTTTGAAACCGTTGAGAGAGTTGGTTTTTTGGAGCATGGTGTTGCTGATAATATGGAAAAAAGAACCCTTAAGAGTTATTTCGTATTTTAAATTGTAAAAAAAACCGTTTCAATGCATAATAATTTTTTAAACAAGGACAGGGTGCTAATATACCTAGATCTGTGACTACCTAGAACCTACTTAGATAACTGCGTCCGACAAGTTGTCGTCTTAAACCAACAAGCTGATCTAAGAAATAATTATGAGCAAACCTTTGGAAACGTCTCGAAAACAGGGAAATTGAAGTAAACACAATTACAAAAAAAATACAAATGAAAAACAAAATCATCCTCAGCAGCAGCGTGCATCACTGTAGAGCTGTACTTAACCGTGTATGCTTTCGCAAAAGTATTGCGTCTCAAATGCTTGGCAAATACGCACCGCCCGGACGCACAAAAACTCACTTTCTGTCCTGCGCATCGTAAAGCCGTTTGCGCGCTGATAACGCGGCAGCGTTACTGTAAAAGTGTATCTCCGGTGCTGCCTTGGTGTTGTTGTTTGGTTTTGCTCATTGGGTTGATATATGGGAAAAAAACTTTGAAACCGAATCTGCGCTCAGTTACTAGATTCCTTGAATTTGCGTCACCGCACTTGCGGATCAGATAGCGGAAGAGAACAACAGCAACGACAGCGCTCGAGAGAGTGCCGTCCTATGCAACTTGCCATGATGATGATGCACGCTTCTTATCGCGCAAGGAACAGTTTGTCTCAGTTTCCGACTCCACCGTCGGGCAATCCGTCGGGCAAACGCGCATTGCGAAGGGCGTCTCCAGTGTCAGCTCCCTGCTGTAAGCCCTCTGTTGATAAGTGCGCAATTTTGCAGGAGTGCACAGAAGTTTAAGTACGCAGGGGAGCTTGCAGTTTCAGGGTAGGGTTTCAGGCTGATGGGGAACAGAAATTGACTGATCATCAAATTTGGATACTCACACTTTGGGACGATGTGTATTCAATTTCGTTTCATGAATCATTTCAGCTGGGCATATTTGAGGCACACTTTTATTAAGGGTTTGTTGCATGTCTAGGCGCAATTGGATGCTCTGTTCGCGAGCGGTGGCGAGTTTCATATTAATCACCTTTGTTTTACAGTTAGCACCTTAAGTAAAGGTAGATTGCTATTACTACACATCGGCCAGTATGTGCCAACTCTGCAGTAAGACCTAAGACGTACCAACCTATAAAAAATACATCCACCAATAGTATGAAAGTGTAGGCCCTTACAAACGAGGTTGAAGTATCACCGTGTACACAGCACACTCGAGCGATGCGAAAAATTAATTTTCCACCCAATATCTGTGAGACCCACTTTTACATGCGTTTGCACTTCAACCTTGCGCCTATAAAGGGTTTGGCGTCTCTGTCGCTGCGTTTGTGTGCGCGGTATCAAAGTGAAGGGAAGAAGAGGAGCGACAAGGTGAAGAAACGTTTGGAAACCCCTTCAATGTCTGTTATTGTTTGCGCGAGACACTGGCGACGAAGTTGACACTTTTTTCCGTCCGCAGCGGGTCCATACCCCTCGGCTCATCCTGCTTGCACGATAAACATCACCTTGTCGATGGTCGTTTATGTGCGTAGGGCTTTAGGGTGCAGGGCCGCAGCTGCTCGCCTGCTTATCTCTTCTTCCACTCGGTCTGGCTCGAAGTGCGTAGAAAGCTATGGCTCGAAATGCGAAGTGGGGTATGCCTGCGCGAGCGAGCGAGCGCGGGCTTAAGTAAATCGTTCGAGTGTTATCAATACTTGAATCAACTGGCAAAAATATGCGCAGTAAGAAGTGGAGTAAATATACACAGAGAATATGTGTGTTTGTGCGAGAAGATTATTTTTATCGATCAGGGTTTGAGAAGAGGATGACTTAAGAAATGAAAGAAACTAACTAAAGTAATTTTTGTTATCCGTTTCTCGTCTCGTAAAACCAACTCCAAATTTTGGAGAGAAAGAAGAAAAGTAGGTCAAGATTCGATCTGCAAACTTGCAGCATTTAAAATGCAGGCGCATGGCACGACACTATGAGGTCAGCTCAGAATTAAAACGATGAATGCTTATAAGACCTTGTGAATTCTAATTGTTTGTTTAGAGACGATCGACTCTTGTTCAGTAAATGCAAGATATTATATTGCGTTTAAAAAATACAATTAAATGTTATGTTAAATTGATATGATGGATAAAACTAATTTTCTCAAATGTTACTTATGAAGCCGCTCTTCAAAATGCCTTTTTTCTAGTTCCATTGTAATTTCCCTCGTCTCACAAGAGGGCTATTAAAGTCACAAATGTCCGTTAACGGAAACGGTTGACATTTCACCGAAATATACGTCCCTGTGACCTACTGCAAAGTATGCAACGACGGTAGAAGCAGGAAAAAAGGAAACGTTGACTTTAAGGCACTCCCTGAAACTGGAAACGGAAATGCCCTTTCGGTGGCACGGTAAAGGAATGGGAGAAGCAGACATCGCTTCGTCTTACCTGACCGTAAAGGGATTTCTAATTTACATAATGCACATATCAATTGAAACCGTGTGTTGTTGCTGGCAGCGTTCCTTCCGCTGACGCTGACCTTTCCGAAATTTTTCGATGGAGCTTGTATCATAAAAAAATATGTCTTTGTAATTGTAAAGGATATGACGGACGGCATTGGTTGGTACCTGGAAAATGTACACGCAGTTCGCCTAGTTATCGTGTACCGTGTAAAGTCGGTTAAGTTTCCATTTTCATGAGGTCATTCGCTGCGCAATTACTTGAGGAATAAGACATTAGCTTTTCGGCAGGGGATCGGACATCGCCAGGACATTAGTAAAACGGTTAACAATTATATTACTTTCGATTTTGTTCTTGTTCTCATTTTCTTTTGTTAAAAGCAGCTGGACGCTTTCGAGCGTATCATACAGCTTGTACTTTCTAAAAATAAGAGCAAGCTTGCTTGTTAGTGAAATGATGGTCTAGTTACTCTTGTAAGCATGGTTATCCTCGACAAATTATTTTTTGTGGAACGACTGTAAAGATGAATACAAATATTGAACTGTCCCTTATTAGTTATTGCCACTGGAGTCCTTCATCTGCCTTGCTGCGTTTGAAGGCAGAAACGGTTGTATTTTCTAAAAGGCCAGTCTGTTTCTGTAAGTTACAATGTTAAACCATTTGCTACCCCTCCGCATGACACAAACGCTTACATTTAATCCACGCACACAAGAACTAGGGGAAAAACTTTTAACGAAGGCGCGGTTCGCTGCTTCTCATTTCCTGGGTCAGGCCCTCGCGTATTTTTTTCCGATTTCCCAGCAACATTTTCAACGGCGGTCCGTTAATTACTGGCGACGGAGAGTGTGCGCACAGTACAGCAACGGCAGCAGCCGCCTGCATCTGGCCGGGCGTCATGCATGCATGTCCCGCGGTCCAATTGAATTGCATCGGGAAACGAAGGGAGCGAATGGAAATGGTCAATTTCCTGCAGACCGAGGGAGTGAAGTGGTGTGTGCCACACCGGTTCGGCGGAACATGGCGACCTGGTATTTCATGGTTCACTTCATGTTTCAATTTACGATCGTGTGAATGTATGTGTGTTCGTGCGGGCTTGTTACAGTTCTCTTTCTTTTTTTTTTGTACAACGCACACACCAAGTTTTTATTAATTAAAAATGGTATCCATTGCCCCGCTTTATGCGCTACGTGTCAAGCGCATGATGGTATGCAAATACTTCTCAGCATTCACTTGATTTTGTTTTTAACTTTGCTCCAATAAAAAAAAAACACCCCATTACCGAAAGGGAAGGGCCCAACCGTTACCCGTTCGGTTGCACGCTCGCCGCTCTTAATTCCCATTTCCCATCCCAAGGTCTGTCTTGTGTGTTGCCTCGTTGCTCACGATTCCATCGTTGTGGGCGTGTGAACCTTCCACGATACCGCCCTGGACCCTGGGCCCGTTGCTGCTGGGACCTTAAATGTTTCGTCACTTTTTTCTACCTCTTTTCGGTTGGTTTTATTCCCGCGGGATAGAATCACTTTCTCGCCGGTCGGGATACGGTGAGGAATGGCGTTGAAAAAAGGGGCCCTCATGGCCATGGGAACCGCAGCACGAATCCTTCCCATCAGCGTGGCCGAATGGGAAGCGTTACAGATTTGAAGCGAAGAATAATGAGTACTTAGAGCGTTAGCTGTTAAGCGTTCCTGTTTTGTGCTGAAATTTCAGTTAAGGTGTATTTCAAAACTTTTTGTTCCATAGTATTTAAAGTTCCTGTGGTCCAGAGTCAATATCTCAATAGCAGCGTGTGACCAAGGTTAATAATTTTCTAAATATCTCAGATACTGCATTGACTCAAAAATAATACCGTCCAATTTGAGTACTGTCTGTCTTTTCCCTCGAACCACCGCTTAACCTCCTTTCTTGAGACAAACAGAGCCCAGTCCGGTCCATTCTTCCAACCAATGATTTATGAAATGCTCAACGACGACAACACCGTCGACGATGCAGTTTCACGCCTTGTACGTTTACTGCACGTTTTGGTTTCGCTCTGCCGTGCTAGATACAATGGCTGACGGGCCTCGAGTGTGATTCTTGAGGAACGGCCGCTTGAAATGGCGGTGACTGGTTTTATCGCGCATCGAGTGATTGAGAATGGAATTGCGGTCGCGCGAAGCTTATTGATGGTCATTGCATCACCACCATCATCGTCATCGTCTCCATTAACGATACAGAGGAGAAGCTTGAGCGGTTTGGTAGAAGGCGGTGTACCTCTACCAAACATATTTTGAAGGTTGTTGTGTCGGAGATTAATTGTTTGGCGACTATCATCTGAGCTTTGTCGCCCTGCTGAATAATTGGTTAAGGAGTATAGACAATTAATAATGCCGTCTTGCTATATGCTACGTGCAAGGCAGGTGTGAAGTAACGAAACTCGCAATGAGTGGATCAGTCTATAGTCTGCCCGTGTGGTGTTGTACATTAGAAGATGATTGATGGAAACTAAAGGTAATTGAAAGTGTGGATTTTCAACGGTTTGTCTGTGGTGAACCCTAATTGCTATCAAAAGCTTCGTGAGTTCTCTGTACTTACAATGTAGCTTCAAAAGGCATTTTTGTCTGATCCTTTCAAAATTGCTAGAATGGCTCGAAAAGCAATGGCAGAGTTATTTGTAGGACAGACAAACTATGGAAAGAATGAGACTTTTGTGTTTTTTAAGGGCATCGTTGACTTCATAATGTAAGCTTCTAAGACTGAGTTGAAGATACGGAAAACAAGGTCAATTGCCAATGGCTTCGAGCCTCAAGTATGGTTGTGGAGATAAAAGTTGAACTCATTTCATTAGGAACGTATGTTCTGTACTAAAATAGCTCACAAATTGTTCTGAGAGCCTTTTGAGAGACTTTGAACCAACCCAACTTTTGATAGAATACCAACATAATACATGGAAGCAATCGTTCAATATATTGTTGTAATCCTATCAGCAACAACTTTCTAAAACCAGTTACTTTTAATAGGGTCCCTCATTTAGCTGTTACCCACTTTTTGCGTTCAATTCATCACAAGAAACCTGTGATGCGTGTATTTATTTTCCGATATGCTGCTTCTCCCTGTCTCTCTCTCTCTCCCATTTTGTTCCAACAATGGAAACCCATGCGGGCATCATGCAGTTTTATGTCGTTTTATTTATAATCTAAAAAGTATGCCCGATAAGCAAGCAGCAATGCTAGAACGACCCTAGCGAGGGAACGCTAATTTAAGCAACCCTCCATCCCCTAGGTGTGTTTCAGAGTGTGTGTGTGTGTGTGCGCATTGTTGCATACGATCGTCTGCGGGCCCTTCAGATCCTTTCCCTAGCTTAGAAAACCGTTGCCGATGGAAAAGGTCCTGTTTTTCGTGGTTTTCGTGGTAGGGTGCAATGCAATCGGGTTGCACTTCGAAGGGTGCCTAGAAATAGAATATATCAGGCGCGACGACGATAGTACGCCGTTCACATTGAGTACCGCGTCGAATGTCCGCCGGATGTCCTGTCCGGGGGTGCTGGGTTTCCGAGGAACTATTGGCCCGAAGGCCTGACTGTGTGTCCGCTAGGGTGTGGAAGACACTGTCTACAACACCCTCATAAATTGATGCCGCTGTGTTGCCGCTTGGCAAACGCAACTGTTCCTGATTGATCGGTCCCTTTCCATCGCTGACATAAGCTGCTGCTTTACACAGTTCAGTTGAAGGCCAGCTGCACACAAGGCTGCAACCCAAAATGGCTTTGATAAGCACATTTCTCGTACTGTTTTTGTGCAAATAATTAGCAAACAAGGGTGGTACAGATCGAATGGGTGCGTTTCGTGGATGGGAAATATCAGCAGGAAACCTTTTTGCTTTCAACTGCTTAGAGTGGTTGCGTTTATGTCCCCTGAATAGGATTTTTTTTGTCTCGTTTTTGGGAAGTCATCACACGAAAGGGGTAAGATTGTTCACACGCGGTAGGTAAATCGTGACATGAAGCACACCAAGTGTGACACACAAAGAAAGAGAACGTAATGGCAACCAACTGTGCATCAATAATGGGTTTCCGGAATTGTATGTGATGATGTTGAGTGTCGTTTGTGTTTCTTTTACGTTTTGGGCATACATTTCTGATAGATTTGTGCTATATTTTTGATATAGCTTTGAAGACAATATTTTAGACAAGAAAGAGCGGCCCAATGAAGGACCTCAGAATTTAAATATTTTGGAAACGAATAAATCAGACAAGGCACCAAAATAATTTAATACCTCTTGTAAAACATACCCTTTATTGCCATATTTTAGGGCTGGGTGAAGACTGAAACTAAAAGCTTCAATTTCCTGATGTACTTCTGAAGACTGATTTGTATTAAACTATTGGAGAAAAAGTCAAATTGCTCTAACAATATTTCAGAAAAAAAGAACTAACATCACCCACAAGAAACCCTCAGAAATCTCACGAAGAACTGACGTAAAGGTATTATGCGGAGACCTCGCCTTAAAACTACTAAAATCAATCGTAATAGTCTGCAGAACTACTTCAGACCTCCTACCTACGTAGAAAAACAAATAAGACTCATTCCTACCATTACAAAAGCCTTCCCAGTGATGTTTTATCTGAGTGATTTAACTAAGAAATTATTAACACTTTTCCATCGTCACATTGACCTTGGGCTTGGAACAAGCAAATCTTTTGGCAGAATGAAGCAAAAGCTATTACGTCGTATTCTCTACTCCCCGCTGGCGCTCTTCGCGTTGGGGATGAGAAGAGGCTAGACACACTACACGCTTCTCCATTAATAAACACTGGGAACGACGGAATAGAACCTAAGAAATGGCTCAGAGAATTCAACAATTTCCTGTGTCTGCCTAGGAGCAAACCGTAAATTAGATGGGGTGAAACGGTGTGCTACAACCACAACCAACACCGTCGCACTTTGCAGCCCTTTACTAAAAGCGCATATTCAAGGGAGTTTTGCTTATGCTTGCTTGGAGCTTGTAGAATTCCATTGTACAAGGATTTCCAGAGGGGTAATGGTCGGTGTGGAGTGTTTTCTTGGGTGCGACTTTAGGAAAGCTGGGTCCGAAGGAGTTCGAGGTGTGCCTAGAACACAATTTACGACGGCCCAGACATTGGATAGCGTTCCGTACCAAGGTTCTGGCGTGTGGTGAAAAAGAAGTGAGCTTTCCTTGGGTTCATGGAAGGTAGTCCGTGTACATACGTTTCCCTTTGCGTCCTCGCTGGATTGGCCCAATTGGTTTTGACATAAAGGTGTGAAAACGTGAAAAGCTATTGGAGGTAGCTGGTAAAATTTAGCCTACAAAAGCGAGGCTTCACTCTGGTGTGGTTGAAGAATTACTCTTCAAACCGAGAAGAATAGGTACGCAAATGCCTTCCTCTCCATTGCTGGCGTTCGGGTGTGCTATTGGTTGCAAAGCCACGAAGTACGCTTCACTAGGCACACGATGTGGTGGTGTGATGCATTCGATTTGTGAACAGGGCCAAACAGCTCGAATAGACGACGCTCTCTCGGACAGTTGGCTGTCGAAGTTAACATTTTCTTACCGATCCCACTAGCGCCTATTGCGTCTTCGATGGCCTTCGGGGGGCTACACGGCGTGGGCAGTCAACCATTAACCGCCCACGGATGATTCATCCAAAACGCCGACCACGGGCCGATTTTTGTGCGGGGAGGCTCTAGTGGGGTCATCTGGGTAGGGAGCATCGTAAGCGTCGTAAGTCGTTTGTAATTGAGCGCCATAGCATTTTAAAACTTGCCGCGCGCTGACAAGCCACTGCACTTTCCTTCGATCCTCCTCCTCACCCAATAAAGGAAGAAGTGTTTGTGTACGTTGGTATTAAAAATCTGCAAAGTGAGTCATCGTAGCTGACTTTCAATTGGTTTCGCAATCAGTTTGTTTTTCTCTGTTTTCAAGACTTTTTTTTGTGCTGTAAGCTGAAAGGTGATCCTACCGGTCTAATAGGTAGGAAATGATCCGTGTGAATGACGTAGGCCGGTTGAGAGCACCAGGCGGTAGGGGAACAAAACACGAAGCGCCATAGCCTGGGATGGTAGAGAGAAGGAAGTTATATGATCTTGGAGGCAGTAGTAGCATAACCGGTTCGTAAAAGACATCAGGTATTGAAAAAAACCAGGAAAGATTTAGGAAGATAGGGAGACAGCGATAGTTACTTCTGTTTCCTTTCTAGACATTCAATAAGCAAGGACTTTAAAAAATTACTTCTGTTTAACAAAACAGTGCAAAGCTAAAAATACTGTGATGTAAGCAAAAAGAAAAGAGCTATGGCCAATAATATATTCCTCACTTTTTTCACGCTCTATTTGAATAGGTGCCACAATAAGCCTTTAATAACTCGCTTTCCTTTAAAGCCAGCCTCTTCCAATCGCTTCAGCAGTGTCGATCGAAACTGCATTGATTTGCATACGATACGCGGAACACACTTCCTTCCAGCTGCCGCGATTACCCCACCGGGTGAGGCGGCTCTCGTCTGTCTGTGACGCATAACCTTTTGCTTATGTTTTCAGCCTCTCGAAACAGCCTCGCAAAGGAAACGTCTGTATGTATATAAGCCGACGCTGGGTGGGAGGAAAAGAAAACAATGCATTCGTTACTTACCATTAAACCTCGCGAATGTGGTAAGAAATCATGGCCCAGCAGTATGAAGGAAGTGTTGTGAACCTCCAGACGTTGCTGGTTTCCACTTCCCTACTCCAAAACCAGGAAGAAGGGCTTACAGCTGCTTGCTGCTGCTGCTGCTGTCCCTGGGAGATGGCCCAAATGACAGGAAACTCGTAATGGTCATTAAAGTAAATATGTTAAGCAAACACACATACACACACGCTCATGGGCTTTAGTTACATACAACCAATCGAGAGAACCATTTCTCCCGGAACGGAGCGTAGCTTTTTTTTCGTTTCCATCCATTCGTTTCGTTCGGTTCCGTGGTTGGTGGTTGTTAGCGGAACATGGGGCAATATGGACATCCTTCATGTAGGGCTAATTACTACAGGTGTCATGGATACCATGTCAATTGTATAACCCAAGATTCTAAAAACATTTCGATAAGTATTAAGATTTGAGTGTTAAGATATTTCTAAATTGCTTCTACGAAAAAAATAGACTATTTTTTCATAAAATAATTAAATATTTTCATTAGTGTTGGTATGGTATAAAGTGTGTTTGGTGTAAAATCATGAAGATAAAAAATATAGGATACGGCTGAAGTATTATATTCATGCATACGATGGCAACACCAAACGGTATATGATCAAATAAGCTTATAACAAAATACAGTTTTTATCAAATATCCAAAAATGTGCAAAATTGCTGCAAATAACAGGGACAATATTTTACGCTGGATTCCATAGAACTGTTGTACGTTACCTAAGCACATATCTTGATGCCTGGCGAAAGACTCCAAAGGAGCAAAGCCACTTTAATTTTCATACATATCTTGATGCCCCATGCATCGCAAAAAGCTAGACATAAAAAATATTATTTCATAGTTCTTAATCAATTGATCATTGTTAAAAAGACTTGTCGCAGTTTTTATTCATAGATAAACCATTAAAGCTCTGAGTAATGTAAAAAACTACATCCTAATATCCTTAACGTGCCCATGCTGCTCCATGTTCCCCTACTCCGTCTGCCGTTTGTACCTTTGTTTGGTTTGCCGCTTAAGTGAACGGCTGGCTTTTTACTGATCAACGCGGAAGAGGCATTGAAGAGTCGAGAGGAACAAGACGTTTGGTAAAAGCTTAAGATACACTGCAAAAGCACAATGGGGCTGTGTGTACTACACACTCGCTGTGTGTACTGCACCGACGATCCAAGATGCTGTGGGTTGATGTGGGTCTCGATGCGGGTGGTTGGTTTCACGCAGGGGCCTCAGAAAAAAAACCAGGAGGTTGGTACAAAACTGCCACTTTCTTTTCCCTCTATCGTCGATACACTCTTCCATACGCGATACGATCGTACAATGCTGCGGTAGAAATTGCATTCAATGTGTGATGCTGCCCTGTCCAACTGTTTTTGGTGGCGCTACCAGCGGTTCCGTCATGGTCGTCTGAACTTTTGACTCGCCGGCATTGGTTAAGAAAAGTTGCAAGAAAATCAAACATCTACTATAACCTCTGGACACAAAAAAAGGGGAGGAAATAATGGAGGGGTGGAGATTAATTCATGCTTCAAGACATCAGGAGAGAAGTGGTGACTTTGACTGTGGAACTGTGGTAGGAAGAGATGCACGATTCTCTGCGGTTGGGTCGCTTCGCCTAATGGGGGAGAGCGGGTGGTGTTATTTATGAAACAGCAGCCAGCTCATTTGCATGGTGGTGCAAATTAGGTTTGGAGACGAGATTCTTCGAAACGCTTCATCATTGAGGTCTGTTGTTTGTTGTTAGCGGGAAAGAATCATTTAGCCCCGCATGGATGTCGTGTGTTTTTCAGCCGAAGTTTGAATGTTTTGTTTCTTTTTAAAAACTAATCGAGGTCATGTCTTTTTTTTTTAAAAAAGGATATATTTTACTTAATTTTTATACTAGTAAAAACATAGAAAAGCGTATTCTTTTATGACTGTGTAAAACAAGATTTATTTTATGTTCGGCAATATTTCAAAACCGATAGAAAAAAAAACCTTTTCTCTCGATTAGTTTAGTGCACGAGCAGAAGGCGGAGAAAAAGGTTACCGTGCAGTTTCTCCAATTAGACCATATAAGGGGCGCCTTTGTGAAAGGATAAGTGTGTGCCCACGGGGTGGCCGCAGAGCAGAGAGTTTTGGCATGAACTGTAAGAGGCAAGAGTGATTGATTTCATATCCGCGTGAAAGGAGGATTTCGTTATACCAGCGGTCTTTCCATGGAGGTCTTTTCGTGAGGCGCTTCACCAACGAGAATGACATCATCCGGGTGCTGATGTTTTTTGAGTTTTTTTTTCTGTTGTTTTTGCTGCGTTGTTTTTGTTGAAGATTTTGTTTCATATTTTTGGTTCATCGTATACTTTTGTCGATTTTATTCGTTTCTTTGGCATTAAGTATAGCATTTTCGTTTTGTTTTTTGTTTTTTTTTTATACAACAAATGTATTGCCCCATTGTCTATATCAATTATGATCCTTTGAATCCCTATGTTGGTTCACCATTTCTCTTCCCCAGTTTGACATACTGGCAACTTGCCCCGTCTGCTAACGAATGTCGCACCGTCGTCGACAAGTGCTGTAAACAGATTCGTCAACCTTAATCAATCGTATGCCTCGCCGTAACTGGTGTGCGCGGGGTCATGATGAATGTTAATTGCTTCGAGTAACCGGTTACCGGAATTAACAGTTTTCGGACGTCTGTGTTTCCCTCATAGAAGGCATATTTTTAGCTTTATTAGTGATATCGCTAAGTGGATTGTTTTTATAGACTGGTCAAAGTGGTACCGAAATATGGCGTCTTACGCTACTCTTTATGTTGGGGTTTTGTTTTTAGGGTTATTAAATCTAATGCTTTTTACGATGATTTTCGTTAAAGCAAGTCCATAGCAACGTATATGTCTATTAAAGTTTTGTTACTATTAGTTAATTGTTGATTAATACGTTTCTTTTGGATCTATTCCGAAACTTTCTTTCCAGAAATTCATTTGTCCAGTTTGATTTGAAGCAGATATTAATCACATCAAGGTAAGAAAATAATTGTTTTCTCTAAAGCAGCGGTTGGCAAACTTTTCAAGCAGAGGGTAAAATGTTAACAAAATAGTGGTAACTACGTGCTCAAGATTCAAATTTTAAACAATTTTAAGATGTGTGTTAGGTATATTTGATAACCTTCTTAGAAGATGCATTTAGCTTGTTTCTCTATGTGGCATGTACTGGGTACGCAAGACAGGAGCTTCCGCAGGCCACGGTGCCAAGATAAATAATGAAAAGTGTCCCTAACATATTAGGACTGGAAATTGAATCTTTATCATTATTATCATCATGATATGTCCGCCAGCGATATACTTAATAGCTTAGTAACAAAAAAAGGTACTGCCGTAAACCTCTTCAAACTACTTCAAACGTTGTGTTTTTATATGTTCTTATACAAGAAGACTCTTCAACAAATCAAACAAAACTTTTGATTCAAATTGAACATCAAATTAATGAGAATTAACACAATTTATGAATTTGGAATTTTTAAACTAAATTTTACTTTAAAAGCTTTACCATACCGTTAACAAGCATTACGCTTAAATTAAATTGAATTAAATTTACAAATTTTAAACATTTGTAAATGCCGTTCTAAAATGTCCTCACTGTTCGTGGTTAACCAAAGCGCCTACCCCTGAAGTATGGCTCTTAACAGGGGCTATTGGGAATGGAGTGTGCTACATCTACACCCTTAAAACACACACACACACAAGCCATTAGGGACCAACCAGAAGAACATAACGGGATGGCGAGCCGTGGTTGTTTGTTTGTTTTTTTTTGCCGTTTTTCACTCTGTCAAACTTTATCTCGCTGACCTGATACGAATCGTCGTCTACGCCAGCGAGAAATGCCTCATACATGTGATACGAAAGGGAGAAGGGGGGGGGGGAGGTAAGGGACAGGAAAGGAAAGGCGAAGGATGGTCGACGGTCCAAAGAAGCGTTTGAGGGCCCTGCCTGCCATCGAAATCAATCAACTTCCTCAATCAAGCGAGCAATTTCCTCTGCCGGCGACGACGATGCTGGCAAACGATCGTCGCCTCATCAAGCCCCACTCTTCTCATCACTTTTCCGTCTGTCCGTGTGTGCGTGCTCTCTGCTGCCATTTTATGCTGGCGTGCTGGCCCATGCGTCTCTGCACGCTTAGTTTATTGGGCAGAAACATATTTTATGCTTTCGCTCTTGGGCATGGCTTTAGGGGTGTTCTATTTTCTTTCTTCCATTTTATGACCTTTATCCCGTGTTTTTTTTTTTCTTTCGGGGATTTAGTTTATTTCTTCGACAAACTTCACACAATAGTAACACTTTTCGTTCAACCCTCTTAAAAATTTCTTCTTTAGTGTTCTTTGCGTAAAATTGCATGATAGTAAACTGCATGATAGAACGAATGGTGCATCAAAAGTTGATTGAGCAAAACGCTTTGTGTTCGCTGTTGGCCTCGTTGTGGCCCCACAGAGCGTGCGTTCGATTTTTGTTATCGAAAGTATGTAGCACAGCAGCGACAACGGCAACAAAAAACAACCCATTCAAAAAAAGTAAACCACAACTATCGTGTTTCATATCCCCCCGCTGCCATTTTTACCCACCTCTTTGAGCTGAAGACGTCATTCTACTATCGTGGCTATGCTTGTTTTTTTTTTTGTTGTTCTGGCCAAGAAACAACCGACCGACCACCCCTGTCTCATCCACCCAACTCACCCTTCTTGTGTTTCCGTTGTGTGTTTGGTCGATGTTATACTTCAAACAGGCTTGTAGTTGCATCGTCGCATCGTTGTCTTATCAATGACACACAATGATAAGGGTTTGCGGAAGCGCACGAACGTCGTGGGCTGGTTAGGTGAAGAGATCTGTTTTTGCTGTAGTAGTTGCTAAATTGCTTTCTATTGCTCTGTGCTCGGGTTGGATGTGTAGGGGGCATAGCGAAAATAAAAAAAAAAGAAAAGAAAATATTTGGACACCATTTAAGTTCCCTTTACGCTCCGCAACTTTATGCTGTTGAAACTTTGGAATCGTTAAGCGACCGGGGAGGCTTCGTTTGTTTTCGGTGTTAGTTTGTACAAACGCTCCACATACACACAATAGCGTTGGCTGCGAACAATTGGCTTTAGCTGCAGCAGCACATTATTAGCACAATAAAGCGAAACATAATCTCTCACACCCTGTGGGCCCTGCGCTGGGCGACGCCAGTATTTAAATCGAGTTTCACTGCATCTCGTTTGCATCCTCCTCTCTCCGTTTTGAGATGCATAATAAGGTAGTGTGAGGGGGTGGCTGGTGCACTGAACCGTGCCAGTTTGGGGTATCGCGCCCGCCGAATCACGGACACGGTGCCCCATTGTTTGGCTTCGCATCGGGGGAAAGCATCATCTGCCCGGCTTCACGGTTGCCATTGTTGTTGCCGTAAACCGTCTGCTGGCATTGCTCAAGATAGGTGCGGGAACAGTGGGTGACAGAGGGCACGGTTCGGGAGAGCGTTTAGTGTGGGCGGTTTGATTGTTTTTGTTTGATTTTTGCCCTCTTTGCCTTTCACCTCTCGTGCGACATGCTAGTTCGGCTTTTTTTTGTTGTTGTTGTTGTCGGTCTGTTTGGAGTGGCCACCAACGGTTTTTTTTATGATGGAGCACTTTTTTTCTTCTTTCTTTCTGCAAACAATTGGGAAAGGGAGGCTCTGGCGAGGTTCAACTGGCTGGCTGGCTGAAGCATCGGTTGATCTCATTTGAAAACGGGGGCTTTTGGGACCGGTAGTAGGAGTCCAATACTACCGAACCAAACACACCCCTAGACACTACCGGATGATGTTGGGGAAATGGAGTGAAATGTACAATACACACACCCTCAGTCTACACTCAGATTTCAGATTGCGTACAACTTTCTTTCTGCTTTTTTGTGCCCAAGTTTTATTTGTTACGTTTATTCGTACAAAAGCAACGATCATCCCACATGATATTTTTAAAAAAGGGAACATTTTTGTTTTGTTGACATGTTCTAAATCATTTTTTGTTGTTTGTTTGCTCTTTTATTTTTCGTATGGTGTTTACTCTTGTATTGGTCACTGTTTTCAGTTATCAAATTGAAACACTTGCTAGACAGTTGTAAAAAGTCCTGTTCTGTTCTGTTTCTCTGTTGTTTTTTTTTGCTTATTAAACTATTTTATTTCATATTTCCATTGATAAGTTTGTTTTATTGTTGGTTTATTTTTCATCTGCAAAAATGCTGTCTGCTTTTTGGCTTAATTGTATTTTTTTGTTCTATCTTGTTTCTTTATTTTTCATTATGTTTAACAGTTCTCTGTGCTACTTTTACATTTTCATATTTATTTTGTGTTTCTTAATTTGCTCTGTGTTATTATACTTTTCATATTTTTGTTCCTGTGTAATATCAATTATTTGTTCCTGTTTCTTTCGGAGTACTTTTTGTATTTGTTTTGCGTTGTTAATTTAAAGTATCTCTACTTAAAACTTGGGTTTACTCATACTGAATCAACAGTAGTTATGCTTTATTCGGTATATTCTACACATCCTCTCTTAAATTGGCTTCTTTTATCTTGTTTAAATCTCGCTGTTGTTTGTGCTGCCATTTCATTAGTATTGACCCCAGAGGTCCAAAACCTCTATAATCTTTCAACCAACCATTTCATTAGTATATCTTCACATTTTACAGCTGCATACTTAATGATAAATTTCATGCCATTACTACTATCTTGAACGTTCAGATCGAGAACGAAGCAGATTAATCTATCCGTCATTAGTATTCCGTCATTATAGTGTTCCACTTGTATCACTTTCATCGCCCCCGCAAGAATGACCCTCTAGTGTATGCCCTTATTGTGTGTGTGACTTTTTATGGGCGATTGTTTTGATAGGGGGAGAGGGGAGCACAGTCACGTCATGTTAAATATGGTGTATTAAAAGCATATCAAGTTGAACGAATTGCTTCACCGCCATTTAGAGCACTGAACTGGGACGGATGGGGCCGTTCGGGCTGTGGAAGTGTGTCCGTCAGTGCCGAATAATTTCGATCGAGCGCTGGCAGGCAGGAGGTCACCATTTCTATTGCGAGAGAAAGGGCCCATAGGGTCACAACAAATCACGGTCACCAACCGGCGTGGATGACAATCGTAAATCTTCGACCAGGGCCGCGGGAAGAGTTTTCTGTGCGTGGTGCTGTACGCCTCTAATCGATACTTTCATGGACGACGATGCAGCAAAAATGATCCATTGTGTTTGAAGTTGAAGCGCGGGGTGACGGCGTGGTGATGAAAGGGTTTGTTGCGCTTTCGAACATTGCCTTACGAAATGGTTAAAAGATGACAAAAGTAAAAGAAGCTGCGGAGAGATAGGGAGAATGAGAGTCACGAAGTCATCACGAAACGGTATCCAAATTTCCTTGTTTCAAGACGTGGAGATTGCAACACACACACACGCGCGGTGGCAAGTTGCCAATAAACGTTTGAAAACGGTTCACACCTTTTTTTTAACCTCCCTCCTTACCAGGCGCAGTGACTTGGCGGCGACATTTAGCTACCGTTTCACCTTTTTCCAGTGCGTCGTGACCGACGCTTCGATTGCAACAAGGGTGGCACGAATGGCCAGGGGGATCGGGGTGGTGGGTGCTCGGGGAGGTTGCAGTCCAAAGGGTTGAAATCTCCACTCTCGAACACAATCTATTTCGGACCAGTTCGGATCGGCGAAAGAGGATTGCAGCGGGCGGCTGGGTGGGGCAGAGTGTTGGCCGCCAGTGAACGGTGGGTTGGCCATCGTAACGAATCCGGTTTGGTTGGTTTTACGGATCGTATCGAAACCCAAACCGCGGCCTGTGCATGGCCCCGCACGATTCGAAAGGCACGAGCGCAAGACATGGCACCACACTGCGTCTTCACCTTCTCCGTGGCCCTCTTTCCCTCCCGGATCGCTCCCCTGTCAATGGGGGGGCTTGGTGGAGCATGCGCTTCGATTTGGCGCTTTTCTCAAGCCGCGAAGATTTTGCTGAGTAAGGATGGATGGGTGCCGTTGCGCTTGCACGAGCGCCGTATTGAGGACATTGTGGGGTGATAGTTTCGAGATTAGAGACGAGCGTGCGCGCGCGCGCACACAGTAAGAGGCGCAAGTAGAAATGCGCCCAACTGAGTGATGTTTCGAAGGGCAATTGGATCGAGCCCTCTGCTGCAGTTGTGGCCAAGTTGATTTGTTGCAGCTCGATCGATGGTTCGGGATTTGAAAGTACGAGAACGGTGCGGTGCTGCAGTTCAGATTAGATAGGGAGCAGAGTGGTGGTGCGCGTGAGGGGGAAGCAGGTAATGAACACAGCAAAAGGTTACTGACCGATGGTGGAGGGTTTGAGTAAACGGTTTCATTTCACTTTTTGGCGCTTGCAGCAATTGGTTTTGAACGGAGGCTTTTGATACAACTGCAGGATGGAATATTTATTATTGTCTTATCAGTCAAACTGAACTGATTGATGATTGATAGTAAATAACGATGGCGAAGCATAATGGTTCATCGATGTGTTTAAAGAGGGCATGGTTTTTGGTTTCATAATATGAAACAGAGTATATGGAACCTAATGGTTGCCGAGACAGCTTCACAACCTTCCCTGGTTCCTATTTGCCTTCATTGTTAATAACCAGTTTTATATTATAAACGATAAATTCAGCAGATTCGGATTTATGTTGTTGTTTTCATTTAATTTGTTTAACTGGTGGATTTTTAGCATACAAGCAGCATGTCGACAAGATTTAAAGCTTTCGGGGTAACAATAGCTCCAAAGATTTTAACGAAAGTCCATACATTTGCAATCGAACCATTCAAACAACAACTTCCTCAATCAAATAACAACTTCCTAGGAAGATTTAAATTCTTCAGATGTTCACAACAGTCGACCTCAACATCAGACGAAGATTCAGCTTCAGTAATCTGTACCCAAAGACAACGTTGATTTCCTCAACGTCATCTGTCGTCTTAGCGTTTCTCAGGATCTACGTACAAGTGAAAGGAGGAATAATTAGTTATGAGCCATCCTTTATTCACAAAGCATAAAGGACGGAAGAATCTTTGAGGATTTACAAATAGTTGATGATACATCATGATTTTTTTAGTAATGTTCAGTTCATATCTGTAATAGGTCTTTAGGATCATCCAATGAATCCTAAGTCTAATGCATCTAACAATACTCTTGGATTTGATGCTATCATGGAGGCATATAATCAATGATACTTTGGATATCTACCGTGCTGAATACTTATGCCATCAGTGCAATGCACGGATTTGGATTGTAAGTAATACTATTCAACTGCTGCTTTCTTGAAGTTATAAGAATTGCTTTGGAGTTTAAAATATTCTCCTGAAAATCTTCTAACTCAATCCAAGAAATCTGTTAGCAGCTTCTCAAAGTATGCAACAATGAATTTTGTTCCAAGTTGTGTTCGTTGGTAATATAAAAGTGTCCCGTAAGCTACCTTAAACGTGGTAAGATAAGTCCAGATGTTACTCTGATACAACGTCTAGTCCATGTTACCAATATCCCAACACCTTGTTTTGCTACTTGTCTTTTCAAAATGAACTCTTGGCTAACTGGACCCCAAATACTTTTCGTCTAGTTTGGCTGTCAGCCCACTGCAGAAACTCAATACCTATCGAACGATCGGTGCAGACATCCATTGAACCGCGTTCACTTAGGCAGGCAAACTTTTCAGCACACGGGCGGTGTGTTACGGTTTCGTAACGTACAATTACGCGCACCGGGGCAGCAAGATTAGGGAAAAAGAGCAGACCCAAATTGAGTGCAGAAGCACGAGAAAAACTGGTGCGTAATATTATCTTTCTCACTCTCTCTCTCTGCGCGGGAAGCGTTTGTACTTCGGGGCGGAAAAGCGCAAACTGCAGATCGGCGCTTAGTGCGCCGCGTACCATCCACACTTCCATGCTGACCCGGTTTGCTGATCATTTGCTGGCAAGCGGTGGTAATGAGCGTCCAATTTTGCACCGCCAATTGCAAACGGTGTGCCCCTCCGAATTCACCATGTTTGCGTTGTGTTGGCTAGTTTTTCGCGGGTTTCCGATGGAGAGGCAGATGGCAAGAGGGAAAACTAAATCCCGCGCTGATACCTCAACGTAGCTGCTGTCGATCGCCACCATCGTACGCGGGGAACGGGAAAAAACGAAGCATCAATTGGGTAGCAGCGTGAAGTGTGGATCAATCCGAGTGGTTTAGACCAGACCGTTTTCGATAAATTAACTTGATTGCGGTGCGGTGCACGATTGCTCACCTCTGCGGGCCCGGTCTGTACCACGAGCTCGCCGGTGCCAGATGGTCGATAAGACCTAACCATGTCTGCCCAGCGCTTGTTCGCCGCTCCAGTGTGTGCGCATGGAAAGTGAAATTATTTCGCCATGAATTCGAAAAAATCACCAATCGGGTCCGGCGGGAAGGATGCGAAACAGAAACCAAATCGCGAGCGAGCGAAAGGGATTTCTGATTGGGAGCCAGGCAATAGTAGGTAGTAGGTGTCTGATTCAGCCAAGATCTTTCCACACCGATTACGGTCAGCTTTCCAAAAGGGACGTTGACATGGAAAGCCTGGGCACACAGCTCGCGGCTCTATTGGACTCCAGCAGGAGGAGTGTCGGTGGAGAAAGCAATTCAACGGATTGCATAATGTTTGCGGCTGTACTTTTGCAGTATGTCAGAGTGCATTGGGTGCGATCCGGGTTTCAATTAATGATCGAATGCTGCTGCCGTATCGGGTAGAGCTAGCAAAAATTAATACTTCCCGTACAGATTGGCGAACTGGCAACAATGTTTTACCAGTGGGAATGCAAATTCATCGCTCGCAATTTTGATGTTTTGAATGAAAAATTTAATATAGGTCCTTATGCTTCCAGTAACTTGTACTTAAATGCATTTGAATGAGATCAACTTTTGAGTGTTGCTAAACAGACACTGTTATACATCAATCATCTATATTTCATACAAAATTCAAAATATTTTTATATGAGTTTTATATAGATTTGGAGCTACATTTACTGTTCTCAATTTTGTAACATAGTTTTTTCAGATTTTTCGTTTTAATGATCACGACCAAGTCAATCGAGTAATAGCACTCATTGCAAGGGAAAGTGTTCATGTACGAATATTTTATACGTTTGTTGTCATCATCAACATCTTTCTTTTATATCTATGAATCTCTTTACTACGGCCAGCTAAATATTTACATTACTTGTTTGCTTGTTTTCGTTACTTTACTTCTCGTTAGTGTTTTTTTAGCTTATTTTTCTTTTTATTTTCCTGTTTATTTATAGGTTTAAACTAACTAATCTTACGTTTTTTTAACTTTATCGCATTTTATAATACTTTAGATATTTTGGGTTTTTAACCTTTTTGAGTGATTCATAGCTTCAGTTTGATGCTTTTTTTATCTGGAAACAAGAAAAAAGTCACTTTGTTTTAGAATATATTTACATAGAAGAAATCGTTGTGATATGCGCACCCTTCACTATGTTTATTGTGATTCACTCTTACATTAATCACTATTTAACACTTTGTAGTTACACGTTAAAAAAATGTACATTTATTTTATCAATACAACAGAGCATTTACTCTACAGAGCATTGTGTGTAGTACATACCTGGGTGAAAGTAAAGATTGTAGAAACAACGTACGTGCCCTAACATAACTGCACACTCGTCAACCGCTTTCCGCGAAAATAAAGCCCCGTCACCCACCTTCCCGTTTTAGACAAAAAAAAAAAAAAAACAGAACCCTTTGTAACATTAAAATGAAACAAAATGACAAAAAAGTACACCACTATCCCCTGAGTTGCAAATCCATGCCTCTGCCGGGGTCGCCTTATTAACAGCCGATTGCAACGAGATAATAGCTGTTGCGTCTCTGCCGTGCCAGCACAGCAGGGCACACCGAATGCAAAAAAATGCAAGTACAAGTAAATAATCTGTCTCCCACCGCGTCCCACCGAACGTACGTACGGGTCGTGAACGTGACCCGTGCTCCGTGGCCCGTGCTCCGATGATGATGCCGGCCGTGGTGTAGACCGGACGGGTGGGTAGTCGGAATAGCATTGTCGATTGTTGGATGCATGGTTGGCCGCATGTGCTTATCGAATTTATCGCCATCTTTCCTATACATTGTTATGTCGCACGATCGGTGATAATCGCGGATCGCATTCGCTCGAAGGGAAATGCATGCACGTCCCACCGATCTGGATGTGGATGTAGGTGCGCGTGGATGGCGCAGGGGATGGGAAATAATGGAGCAACTGCATTTTAGCTAATGTATACCGGAGGGGGAGGAGAAGGAAGCGGAGGAACGTTTGTGCTGGACAATCGTGCAGTACAACAATGCATTCGCATGCGAAAGGTATTTGCTGCGCAATGGGATTGGATGCTGTTTGCCTGCGGGGATGTGAGAGCTGTTCGAAGGAAAATGGACCAGCTCAAATTCTAATTTCAGTTCACTACATTTCGGAATCGTTGAAAGTGCACATTCTCAATCAATTATATAACACAAACCTTCATGGAACAATTCTCTAATTAATTAAGGTAAAGGTGAAAGCATAAAGAGGATGTAATTTATTTTAGTCTTACAAAATGAAAGATATTCTCAATTGCTCATGCTACAGCTGATACTTACTGGGAGTATGGTAGATGCCACTAACACAACTCAAAAAAAAAACCATCACAAACACACGCACTAATTGGGTGTGTGCGATGGCACCAGCAAAGAAGGGAAAAAAGGCACAACGTTAGGAAAAACAAAACAAACCGTACAGGCGGAATGAAACACCATACCACCATCCACTAAGAGGGAAGGATCAAAGAAACGTTGTAGAGACCTGGACGAAAACGCAAAAGATAGGAAAAAAAACCTGACACATTAATGCGTTGAAATGCGAGAAGCATAGCATATACATAAAACATAGCCGGGGGATAGGCAGCCATGTTGCGGTTGCTGTCGAACCAGTCCATTCGATCTGGAAGCCGGGCGAAGGAAAAACCGAAAAGTAGAAGAAAAACGTAAATAAAGGAGAACCGGAAAATATAATCGTTTCCTTTGCAGCTGCTGCTGCTGCTGCTCCTCTGTAGCTGCTGTTTTCTATCTTTGTGTAAGTGTGGTTGTGTGATGAAAGGTTTTTTTGTTTTGGTTTTTATATCGAGCTCTTCTCTGGATGGTTTTAATCGACTGCATTCAGCTCGACCAAAAGAACACACGTTAAACAGGAAGGGAGAGTTGCAGTTGCAGTTGCAGTAGGCATATGGTAAGCTGCAAGTAAGCAGCAGCAGACTATCGATTGATTTAGCTAGACTCGTTTTTTGTGGTTTTACTTGAGCAAGGTACGTTCATTTCCTGTGCAATCTAGTACTAGAAGGTGTTGAAATCTTGAACGAAATGGCTTGGCGTACGTATGTAAGAAGGTCTTGTATGAGATGTTATTTATCCCACTTTCTTGGAATCGATGAGTAGAGCAGGCTACTCCCTGTATTGTCATGGGTTTGAAAATAGAATTCAACTCCTGGAAGTAGATAGATAAATTAAGATACGCTTAACGTTCCCAGCTAATTGTACGATATAAGGTCTCTGTCCCATCCAACTTTACTTAACATGCGTGCTACTTAGGTCCATGAATGATTCCTATTTTCATCATTATTTCATGATCAGAACTTATAAGATATTGCATCTCTGATATCAGACGTCTGTTTGGACATTGAAGGAGGAGTCTGAAGAGGTCTAAGTTTTCTGTTTAATATTATTGATAAGCAATAAACATTACAGCAAATTTATGAAATAATGTTTATTGTACAACTTAGTTTCTTATGCTGCACCAATGTCAAGTCAATAAAACCCCAAGGCGGTCTTATTGTTAATTAGGTCTTTGGGAGATACTGAAACCAATGGAGCTACATGGGATCTGATCTTGGATTTTATTCTGATGTACATTAGCTATTTTCTAGTAAATATATTGGTCTACAACTTTAATTCAAAAGTATTTACGCATTCAAAAGTGTCTAGCAAAAGCAACCTTAACCTTGTAGGGAGGCCGTGTTGTAAGCCTCTTCCTAACAATTTTCTGTTCTGTTCTAGCCAATTGCTAGACCTGCTGACTAGAAGGTTTCCAATGAATGCACCATGACTGTGCCTTAATGCACCTTCATTTATCTCAGCCACTTCCACTTTACTAAAGAATCTAAATTTGGCTTCCCAACTAATGAACGAGCAGCAGATATTCTCTCCGCCTGGATATTTGTTCCTCTCGTGCTACTGTGGTGTCCTCCTTCCCTTCCAGGGGTTTGCGGCTCGTTTCTACCAATATTTACTTGGAAAACACATTTGCTCTAGGTCATGACTGATGTGGCAAGTGGTGGCGGGTGCGTACCTTTTTCAACCTGGTGTATCACTGCCCATGATGATCACGATAAAGCCCCAGCGAGCTCACATGCCAGCACACATCCCGAGGACGGGAGGCATCCCAGCGAAGCGTACATGTTTTAATTTTAGGCACACAGTGCGCACAGTGTGCTGTAGCCCTCTCGAAGGGCACATAAATGAAGGAGATATTGGTGTAAAATTAAACAAAAAATAGAAGTAGGAAACCAAACCCAGATCCGATGTTGTGGTTATGCCTTCACCCTGTAGTTCTGTTGAATTGGTTGGATGGGTGTGCGTGTGTGTGCATGATGCATATAATTTAATGCTTGACACACAACCCGAAGGAGGAGGCCCTTGGTGGTGGTGGCCGTAACGATTGGTGCATTTTCGAATGTTCAGGTTGAAGTTCTACTTTGTGTTGCTTTCAAGTTGCTCGTTTTTTTTAATGTAAAGCTGGTGCTGCTGGTGCTTGACGATGTTCTTCTAGTCCGTCCGACTGAATTTGATGCCTTGTAGTGGTGGCGGCAGTGATTTAGGGTCAGAAAAAGGGCAAGACGAAAGCGATGCGTACAATCGAGGACAACAGCGATGGATGAAGACGACGGTGTAGAGTTTCGTGCTGCTTCCACGAAAATACCAAATCCGCTTGGAAGACAGACACGACGGGCTGGCCCTTCTTCTTTCGAGCCTGCTAGCGGACGCCTCCGTATCCGTTCGTCGCGCATAAAGAGTGTCTGGAAAGGCAGGGCAACGCACAGGCACCCGCGCGCCCGAGCCGATGTTGGAAATGGTTCCTTTAGCATAAAAAGGGGTTTTTGTCCGGGGCATCGCAGCACATAAAGCGGACCACAAAACCCACACATCCCGAGCCGCTCCCCCGCCGAAAACCCCTTTGTGCACACATACACATGCAGGCGCATAACAGTGTATTTATGATTCAAGGGCCCACTCCATCCTTGATAGCCCTTCTGCGTGAGCCTTTTCAGCCTTTCGACCACCATCTGTCACTTTTTACCTTTGCTTTTCCCAAGCTATTTTCAGGCCCGCCGTTTAAACCATCAGCAGCCAGCCATCGCCCACCTTTGCCTCGCTTTGTTCACGGTGTGCTGCCGCTCGATCGACGAACGATCCCGAGCGGGTCTCTTGGTGACCACGATCGGATGCATCGCAGCCAAAGGCAACCCTGTGGAACGAGCACGGCCCCGGGAATGGTTTGTTATGCTGTGTTATGCTTGCGTTGCTTGTCTCCTCCAACGCGCGCCTCTGCCCAAGAAAACAAAAATGAATCAAGGAAAAACAAAAAAAAACCCTTTCCGTTTGGGGCGGCTTGTCTTGGCTTGCAGGAGAACGGAGGCCCTTCGTTCGCTTGCATGCTCTAGCATTCGAATTACCGACTCGTTGGTGTGTAACCTTTCTACGCCACCACTGCGCAAGACGATCGTGGACGATCTCGCCTTTCTTTTAGCGACCAGAACGATTCCCGTTCATCATCTACCTCTTCGGACCCCAAAACGGGCGGTTGGGGGGAGGCACACGACGATCGTTGTGGGAGTCAGCAAGTTCCAAATGACAACACAGACAGCAGCGCAGCAGGAATTATGTGTATATTCCTTCTTTGATTCGCTGTCCGATCGGGCTCCCTCCCGGTGGGAAAGGGAGGAGATCGTATCGAGAGGGCTTCGTAGCAAAAGCACACAGACACCGGTGCACGGTTTGCTGGAGACCCAGTTACATATTTCGATCGAAATCTAAAATAGGTGAAATTAAGGCTTTCCTTTCCTTGGGTGTGCGGTGCATCGCGGATGCCGTGCCGTGGATCCGGCAACGGTCTTGAGAACCGCGATTCAGTGCCTGGAAAGGATGCCGAGACGAGATCGACGAGCGCAGCTGTACTTTCACGGTTTCGCCATGCTGACGGTTGCGGCAGGACTCTTTCAAACCAACTTCGTTGGTTAGCTGCTTCACTCGAAACCCATTTGCAGCGAAACAGATGTGTTCCGTTTCGGAGCAGCGATGGTAAACCAGTGTGGAACGCTGGAAGGGAGGGTGGGCAAGCAATGCACATTTTATCGGTCACGAAAACGATTCCTACCAGGGGGTGGCTTTTTTAAACGCTGATTGCTTGATCGTTACTCAAACGATGCCGTCGTAGTTGGGACGCTGGCACAGTGGGAATACAATCCCTTTTCCAGAATAGGTTTGAAGAACTGTAAGGCTTGTTTAATGACTTTCTGTATAATGAATGATCAGCATTATACACTAATAGGAATATTTATTCTGTTGTATGAAGAACGTTTTATTAATCTTTTCTCGACGATCTGCTACATAGATATCCAAACTACGGCCCGCGTAAGTCTAAATTACGGTCCACAAATATTGTTTTGGGTTTTATTGGAAATGGTGGTTAGTTTTAGAACTTCTTTTACAAATTTATATAAAAATTTACTTTTCAATATCAAGATCATTGGACAAGCAAAAGAAGGCATGTTGCCAGCATAAGATAAACTTCTTTGATTAATTGATGGGTAAATGACACCCAATAACATACACTTTGAGGACAATGTCACGGAAATGTTTAGAGGCCCCGGATTTAGGGATATAAAGATACGGAGAGCTTTGAGAAGAGAATTCTGAATCCTTTGGGTAATTGTCATTGCAGCACAGTATCACAAAAGCACATAGCAGTTGTGTCAGATAATAGCACAAAAAAGTCATGAATAACGGAATGCCTCAGACGTTTATTCACTTTGATTATTTGGTTTATTACATTTCATCCAAAAGTGACTTTTCTTCAAATTGGTGAATGTTTTAAAAAGGTCCAAAATTTGATCTGTACGCAACATTCTAACCTTGGCTAATAGATTCTGAATGGTTCAAGTCCATGTCAGAGCCCGTTACTGTTCGCTGGTAACATTGTTCCGTGCCCCAGTGTCCTTTGAAATGACTAAATCATGACCAATAATATCGAAAGTCCGTTGAAAGTTAATTATCGTACTGTTCTGTTCCGAAAAAAAAGGTTCACTCTTGAAGCTTTAGCTTCCCCCCCCCCCCCTGATGTCGCTCGGAGACCGTTGCGTTCGTGCTGTTGAGGGCGAGCCATCCGGTTGAACCTTTAGCCGCGAAATGGTCCAAGGCGATCCAGGCCAGCAAAAGGGGCGACCGGCCGGCCGGCCGGCCCCACCGTGGTTCCACTTTTTCTCGCTCCTCTCCATTTTCGCAACCTCTCCGAGACCTCGCCGTTCGACGCGTTGATTGCCGTGGCGACGGTGCGAGAAACAAAAACCAGTCAGCGAACAAAACGTGCGTCAAGCTCCCGGTGTGGTGGTGGGGCGTGCTGCCTGGAACGAGGTACCGCGAGAGAGACAGTTCACCATTTTCTTCAACTGCATCGCGAATGCCACCCATAATGGGAGCAGCACTGTGCGCTGCTGGCTGCTTTCGGTCTCCATTGTTTTGACATTTCGCTTCAATGGGGGTTAATGGGAGGGGAGAGTAAATGGTGCTGGTGATGGTTGTGGGGGTAATTGTGCGCCCAGATCCTCCCCGGTTGTCTAGTCTAGAGGGCTCGGTGAGGGCGCAAACACGAGAACCGTACCCAGAAGGAGGAGGGCCTGTTTTAACTGTTCTTCGCCGCTGGTGAACGGAACTTGCTGTCCTAGGCCCGTCCGATGTTGTGACGTTGTTCTGCTTGTATGTTTTTTTTCTTCCTCAGCCCATTCGAATTGGATCTTTCACCTCAGCACCGGTGTTCTTCTCGAGGGTTTGGAAATCGGTGCTGCACGTCTGCCAAGCGGGCTTAGGTGCGCGCACACATAGAGGCAGAGACACATAAGCGAGACACGGGGCACAGTGCGAGCGGATACCTCGTTGCACTACTACCTAGTACCCGGGGGGGGAGGTTTGCATCTGGGTGGCAAACCCTCAACGGTTCGTTAGTACCCGATTTTTACCGTACTTACGGGAGTGTAATTAGGTTGGCTGACGGTACTCTCCGGCCGTTTGCGCCACCGACCCCGTGGATACGGCATCTTCTCCCGCTCGAGCCACACTGTCACTCCGACATAGAGCAAGAAGAATGTCACCGCAGATTGACACTTGGCAATAACGACGACGATGGTCGTGACATCAAGATGCCTTCTCTTTTCTATTGCCTCATGCAACTAGCCCAAAGTGTTCCGGTGGGAGTGAAGTCTGCATTAATGAGTAGAACGGTTCGTTTCTTTCCCCAGTCTTTTTGGTCTTGGTTTCGTTTTCATGATTTTATCGCGTAGAAAGGATTTAATGTTTTCATGCGGAAGAATTTCCGTGAAAGGGGCTTATCAAGATTGAGGTCAGCAAGTGTTGCTAAGCGCATTTTGCGTGATATCCAGATTATCATGATCATATGTTTCCTATCTTATCTTCTCGATAGAATGTTCGATACGTTTCTAGTGCAGATAAAACAAAACCGCCATCCAGATGGTAGCCTTTTGTTTTCCCTTTTTGAAGTCTTCTTTTTTTTTAGAGTGCAAGTTTTGTTTTATGTTTTATTTTTACAATTTTTTTGTTTTTCACAATGCTGATTATATTTCCATTGCATTCATGATTGATTAAAACTGTTTACGG
Source organism: Anopheles epiroticus (assembly GCA_000349105.1). NCBI lineage: Eukaryota > Metazoa > Arthropoda > Insecta > Diptera > Culicidae > Anopheles > Anopheles epiroticus. Next base: position 149,231 of record KB670614.1, read on the forward strand.
TGTATTAAGATAAGAATGGTTTCTGCTCACCAAACATAATACATTCCCTTTTTTGCCACCTGGTGGTATGATTTTAATTTCCCAGCTGTAATCTAATTTCAGCTCACTGTGTCAGCAGGTTTTTATGGTGATAAGCAATCGCTTATTGATGGGCTTGTTGTTGTCAGTCTTGTCTTGGTTCAAGTTGTTTCATTGTTCCATATGGAAGGCTAAGCTCATTCATTGTTTGTTTCTAAAATTTGACTTCAAGTGTTTGAAAATTGAAAGCAATCAAGTGTAGAATTTTGCAAATATTTCTATTTTTCAGCTGTTCCTTTCGGAATTCTCATTAACATACTTTAATCTAATCGCTGTTCATACTTTGTCACACTACCCGTTAACACTTGGAACCATTTTGCTTATGTACAGGTTTATCCCAGGTACACGCAAGACTCTGGGATTTTTCACCTTTCTGAGGGTTTTTACCCGTCTACTATCATGCCTGCTACCGTCTGATACGTTAGCGATACTGTTGATTCTATTTGTCAACAGGAACTCGTATACCCACACACACACACACCCACACACCCATTCTGCTTCCCACATTGGCCATTGCCTGCCAGACACGTTGGTGTAATTAGATTGCAATCTCTCGACTACCTACTGACGTCGGCGAGATATGACGGCCGTGTGACGCGTGAGTTTCCGGTCTATCGCGTCTCGCGCAGCAGCATGGGGCCACGTTTTCGTTGGCGAGCGAATGACACCGGTTAGTGTAATTTAAAACAATTTTGCATCGGCCAACCGAGAGCGCCAGCTTAATGCGCAGTTAAGATGAACCGGGACGCCTTAAACGGTACACCGTTCCGTTCCGAAACGGACGGGGTCAGGGTTTCGTGCAAAAAAAAAGGAGCACAACCACTTAATCAAATAATAAGCAATAATACATTTTGCTTTCCCCGGGTTCGGGTGTGCTCTTGTGTGTCCCGGGATGGGGAGGTGCTTTGACTTGCGTGACACTGATGAAGAGATTAACAAAATGCCCTTTTAAAGGAGATCGTTAAGTTGCCCGGGGTTGTTGTTTCCCTTTCGCCTCCTCCCTTGATCTGGCACTTCTCGTTGCATAAGCTCATCGTTAATCACGACGTCACTCGATCGGGCGCACACAGTTTACGCAAACACCTCACGGTGCCGTGTTGTTCGGTTCGGGGACGTTTGCTCTGGCGTACGAGCGCTGAGGATGCCTGATAATATTACCGTCTTGTACACACAAAGCATCCTTTTTTCACACGGTGCAGTTTGTACGGACCTTTTTTAAAGTACACAAACCAAGAAGAGCTTTGTGTGTAGCTCTTACCACAACACTCCTGATATGGTGGGACTAGAGTGAAGGTGCCCTAGCCGGAGGGCCAATATGCGTCGCATCCATCTTACTCGTTTTGAAATTGACAAATATTATACAACCCGTAGTTCATCTTCGAACCGCAGCAATCAATAATCATGACGATCATATTCTGTTCCAGCTCCCGTCCTGCCATCCTCCACCCAACGGGGAGTGAGTTCGGGAGCATGGTTTGACGCGTTGATCTGATTGGGCTGATGAGTGGCGATGGAATAATTTCATTTAATTGTTGAGCACAGGGAACCGGCCGTGGGCCGCCCGGGGAAGTGCTCTCGGACGGACACCCTCAGAAACAATCGATACCGATGGTCAATGGACTCACTGCAGGGTGTGGAGTGGTGGTGGTTTTGTAGTTGTGCATCATGCATCCACAAGGGCTATGATTTGCTACCAGCGTATGGTAACAGTGTTAATTATCGGGCAGTGTACCCGTGCTCTATAATGACGGGGGAGTACATCGTTGAAGTGTTGTATGCATGGCTTATACAATTGATATAAATATTTATGGAATGATTTTACTAACCAGTCTGGTGATCTTCAAGTAAAAAGTTTGTGTGTTGTGCCGGAGTGCTCTCTGTTGATGGAAGTTGTGCTAAATAATAATTCCGGTGCTAATGTCGAGGCTAATGCATTGTTAATGCCCGTTGAAGTGATAACTAATCACCAGCTTGCCGGCTGCTGATTGGTTTTAAGGTTCGAAAAATGACACTGTGGTTATTGCAGGTCGCTCGTACAGTTAGATGGCTTAGACGTTAGTAGAAGACTGTGATTTTGTATAATAAACGAGATAATTGTCCCTAGTTGTTACGATGCTAGCGATTGACTTGGTAATTCTAATCCTGTTATATATCCTGATCTTATAGAAAATCTCGTTCATTAACCCTGGTATCATCGCTATTTTATGTCCCATATATCTTCCCCTGTTGGTTTATCAATTCTTGAGAAGCATCTCCTGCTCTGTTCTCATAACTGACATGAATGAGCAAAGTCTGGGTCATTTTGTTCATATTTTTCTGTTCTGGTTTTAGAATTAGACTCGCTTGTGCAAGTTCTTTTTTTACGTCAACTCCCTCAAAGTCTATGGCTTGTTCTAGATTCTAGAGCTGGTTCTAAATATTACTCTGGACTTTGTTTACTTAAATTCCTATCTGCTTATCACGCTGTACAACTGGTTTTCCTGCTACAAAAGTGTTCAGATCAGATCATAGTTTAGTGACTGACAGCTTGTAGCTGGTTGTGGCTTTAAACTCTCAAGCTTCTACTCCATCTACACCATCCGTTAGTGTGGAACTATTCCACAATTATATTCCATATCGATCGCCTGCAAAAATTTGCAGACTAGATGGTCCGGTGTTGCACACCTAGTCTGGTCGGCTTAGCTCCAAAGGAGTCTGGTGACCTTAAATCCTATTGCCCAGTTTTCTTCTCGAACATCCATCTAGATAGACACTGTTAGATCGACACTGACACAACAGCTGTATCTAGATCAACTGTATGATACTTATTTTTGGAGGCAAGTTAAGTCCATTTAACGAACATTTGGTTCTCATTCGATTTTATCCCAAAGCGGCATAGCAAGTGCCACTTTGTTCAAACCGTGCCACTCCATTCGGCATGCAATCCCAAGGTTAAGCAGGGTTAACGCGTACCATATGGAACTAACATGATCACAACACAATAACGAACTCCTGTTTTTCTCCACCGAAGCAGATCTCAAGTGTTTGCCACACACAATTCCATCATGTTCTTCATTGGTTTGTGACATGTACTCTACAAGTGGCATTCCAGCTGCGTGGTACATGTTCGAGATCAGCATAGATGCTATTGGGCGGCCGAGGGGTGGCACATTCACATTGCCCGCTGCTTAGGATCGTCGGTTTTGTCTGCAGCAGAGCAAGAAAGAAACTCAAACCAAAACAAAACCATCAGGCTAGCTGCAAGTGCAGTAAAGGGTGCAGAGCAATGGGCATGGGGCCACCACAGCCCATACACATGCGATACATTGCCATCATATGTTGCTCCGGTTTGTGGCCTGGTTACAATCAAGCCACTACGATCTGTTTTGCTGCGGGTTAGGAGGGGTTCTTCTACAATGTTTTTTTTTCGCCTTCCGCTGCCACTCACCATGATCGGGAACCTCTTTTCTCTTGCTACTGCTGCTGGTGGTTGTGGCAGCTGGCAACAGCATGGATCGAATGTGCTTTGTCTCATCACGATGCTGGTGGTTTGCTTCCATCGCCACGCGTACGTTCCTGCTCGTCCCACGGAGTCCGAAACGTGTGTGATCGCGGTCGCTGCTGCTGCGTTCATCTGCCTATTGCCGAGCAGTGTATGGTGGTAGTCGGTGTGGTTCGCCATTTTCTGAGCGGCCGCTGTGTTTCGCGTGCATCACACCACGCACGTTCTCACACATTGGTTGGTTGGCTGCGGTGGCATAAAAAGAAGTGACACAAATAATGATAAAGTGACAGGGCTTGCCGTGATGCAAAAAGTAGGCCAGAGTGGAGACTTTAAAAAGGCAGCAAGGGGGGGGGGGGGGGTAACTAAATAAATTAAGCTCATACGAAGCGACGACACATCCGTACCCTGATGGTACCTCTTTGCGTTTGTCGTTTCGGTTCATCCAAGTGGTTGAGAAACTAAGATCCCACGGGTTTGCAGGCATTTTACGATTTTTTTCTGCCGTCCGTTGTATTATTGCATTGTGCCCTGGGATAATGTTACATGTCCCTTCTTATTGTGGAGTGTAGCTTCGTGCGAAGAAAACAACACCCAGCGAGACGTACGAGTCGGACGAGCCGCGGCTGACGGGTGAGTGCCGGGAATGTTGGTTTTATGACGACTTATCATGCTTCTCAATGTCTTCTTGAGTTCTTACGGGAGGGGAGGACACCCTTAGCTAGAATGCCCCGGCAAACGTCTGCAGCAATAACCTCTTGCCAGACAAGCCCCTGGGTCCAGGACAGGGGAAGAAAGTAAACAACTTCTGCCAGACATTCCTGAAAAGCATCCGACCGATATGACGGAGGCGCATCTCGAAGAATCTGTGAACGAGTGAAACGATCTCGAACGTGACAGCACCCCGAACGTGGTAAACAAAATGGAGACAAGTTTTCTTCTGATTTTTACCGGCGAGAGAATGCTGGACTTTTGGGGGCTGTAAAACTTTCAAAGCAAACGATTATATAATCGCTCGGGAGATGGACTGGGCTGACTGGAGCCGCGGAGTGCGACTTAAACTGGCTCGCTGTCAACGAGTCACTCACAGGCATCCTTCATCGACGGGTTGATCTAATGTCATTAAACCGAATCGTCAAATCTCGACCGCTTTTAAGGTCTCTAGACGCTACCCCCTGCAAGATGGATGTTCAGGTTTGAAAACCTTTTCAACCCCCGAGTAACAGGCGACACATTCACGTCGATTTCAGCAGAAACCACGGAGATCTGTAAACATGCACCTCGTACACTTCTCCGCATCGAAGAAGGCCGCAAAGGCGATGAAGGCTAGCTTGCCAGGTTTTGGCATCGGTCGTTGACGCTGTGCTCGTTCTGTTTTCGAATGTTATCTGTAGCGCACAAAATTAAAACGAAGGTTTTAGAAAACGTAACTTATTGAAGGGGTTGAAAAAAAAAGAACACCGCATGCTGCCCTACCTTGAAACGTGTTCGGTTGGTTAGAAGTAGACACCGGGCCTGGGTTTCATTATGCAGTTTCAATAGCAACGGAATCGTGCGTAAGCGTTTTCGCTTTGTACGCTTCTTAGAAGGATGGTTTGGTTTGTTTTAAGTAGGAGGGAGTTAGCGACGTTTATTTGACATTTCTCTTCACGTCTGAATCAATGTACTTTTAGAGCAATCAAACAAATTGATGTCTGAAAATCTCTGAAGAACTGATGCATCTCTATCAACACCCTTCAAAAGGATAGATTTTGTACGTAAGAATTCATTAATGCTTGTTTAGATTGATCATTTACTTTTTTCTCATAAAGCGGAAAGCAGCTCCATGAACTGTCAATCACGATCTATTATAATGACATTTGTTTTATTAAAGGTCTTCCGTCCTATATGCTCTTAAGATCTCATTAAGAAATCTGAGTTTGTGAAAAATAAATTAGATTATTTTTTTAAAGTACGAGCCATGTAAAAACAGAAACGCTATACTCAGATTATTACAGTATATTTAGTAAAATTGAGTATTGTCAGAGCGAAACATAAAGTCTTTCATACCTTTTTTCTAACCAAATCCCCTTTTTTCGTACAAATAGTTTGAATGGGATTTGTATAACGTCGGCCCTTGGTTGGAAGCCTACGCCGTTGCCTCTCGTCCACCGGCATCCCTGAAGGTTCGTACGTAGTAATTCGTTTTGTTTGCGACAACTTTCAATCAATTTTGTTACGTGATCATCATGCATCATGCTAATACGAATTGGAAGTCTTAAAAATTGATTATCCAACCAGCAGTACAACTGTAGAAGCAATACACAACATTGCATTATTAGTTTCATAGTTTGTCTGGTACAATTTAAACTCGCCAATATCTGGGTTGGGCTCTGAGTTGGTAAGCAAAGTAACGTGCACCGGGCCCGCCAACGAGCCGGCCAACCGTGGTTTAGAAAATGTCAAACGCACCGCAATAAATCGTCACGATTTTGTAACGACGACGAAACCGAAATAAATAACCAACTGCAACTAATAATGGCAGGAGTGGAGGTGCAGCTGATTGGCAATAGTGGAGCACACGACGGCGCCTTCCCCACCTTCGACAGGGTCCACCTTCGCGAATCCTGCTACCACTAAATGATAATTAATATGATCGTTTCGTTCTCCCTCTCGACCCTAATTGTACACTCCTAGCTCGCGCACGGCTGACAATGACTTTTCGGTGGTGGTGCACGATGATACACGGCAGCTTTGTTCGTGACCATCATCGGGTCATCGACAATCTTGCGGGACCTCTACTTGTCTTTCCGGGCTAAAGGCAACCATAGTGGGTAGTGCATGTGAAGAAGTTGACTCTGCCAAGGAAGTGGTTTAATGATTAAGTGCCACTGCAAAGAGCTGGAAAAAAACGATCGTGTGTAACTTTTTGCGTTAAAGTTTCTGTTTTTTATCGTTGGGTAACGGATTTTAGTAGCGAAAAAGCGCAAAGAAAAACATATACCCGAAGGTTGACTGCCGCGCGTGTACGCAGAAGTACATTAATTTAGGGGTACGACAAAAAAAACTTTTGAACTCACCACATTCGCATACCGACAGACGCAAGAGCTGCCCATTACGCGAGCTCTGGTACGGCGGTACGGCGTGTACGTGATTATGTGGCCCGAGTATGCCTTGCTTAGTCCAACAGTCTCGTCCCGTCTTTGGGCTCGGAGAACCGGCGGAACCCTTGGATGTGGCTGGTCTGGTCATTCGCCTTTCTTCGTCGCCTGCGGTCGTGCCTGCTCCGCGACCGTTGTGTCATCGCCCAGACCCGACACTTAAATTATCAGCAAAATGGCAGTAAAGTGCAATGGCGGTGGAGAAATGCGAACCGAAAAGCATAAACATAAATAAATAATCGGCACCGGCGGGGTGGATGCAGAAAATTGGCACCAACCACCAATACGATGCTGTGAGGCAAGTGTGTATAAGTGTCCGAGGAACGCATACAAATGTGTGCTCCCGTCCCTTCCCGATGCGAGATGCAAGTGCGTATGCAATGCAGAAATTGCACACCAAAGCGACGAAAGCAAAAAGATACTGACAAACAATAAAACAGGCACTAATAAGTCGGGAGACATGTTTGCGCGTTATCCGGTCCCGCACAGCCCATTCCTCTCCTAGGTTTCCTTTAGGCCCTTTCCTCACACCCGACGGCAGTAGCACGGCGGATGAGACCAATTTCCCTCTGCGAACCGGTGCCGCTGATGGATGAAAAGCCACGTCGAAAAAGGTGATGAAGAAAACATTTAAATTGCTCAGGACATGACTGCGCTTTCGTCATGCGTCGCGCCGGTCTGTCGAAAGTTTACTGCGCCCGGAGGGGCGGGGCGCATACGGGATGTGCGTTTTTGGTTTTTGCGCAGTTTCATTGCTCGCGGTCGCCTGCTGTGCATCTGCCAGTGCATTTTGTTACTTGTGCATTCTGCTGGAGTGTTGCGATGGCGTGGAAGAAGGCTTTACTGCGGTACCAAAGATCAATAACGAAATGGTCGTCAAATGCACAGCCAGCGAACAAACAAACTAACTTGGCCAAGGGTAAGCTAGCTATAAACTTTGCAGTTTAGTTCAGCTGAACGCATATAGCGGGGTAGTATTGGCATATCGTAAAACTCACACCTTGTGCAAATTATACGCAACGTGCGTTAATGCAGACGGTCGTTCGTTCTACAAAATGAGTCAATTTGTTCTTCAAAGCAATCTTTCTGTCGTGGTGCACGTATGGAGAACAAAAGAATTGAGTCATTTTGTTGTTCATACACAGGACTTAAAGTTTTAATTTTTCAAGTTTATTTTTCATGATAATATAACAGAACACATTGTACCGAGACAAATTGGAAAAAAATATCACACAAATCCACAATTGCACTATCAATAAATACCAACAGTAAAAAAAACATAAAAAGGTTGAATAAACATGAAAAAATATAAAGAAACTTAAAATAAATATTAATTATCAATAAAACATTTAAAATAAAAAGTTATATTAAAAAGGATAAGAAATGGATAAGATTATCGTAAAACAAGAAACAAGAAAAACAAGTAAACAAGAAAATAATAGAGTAAAAAGCATACAAAAACAAAAACATGAATAAAAATTAATAAATTGATGAAACTAAGCACTGAACAATAGAAAATGGTAATGGTGAAGCCCTGCAATCAACTTTTCAGGGATGTTCGTTAACTGTTTTATTTTTTTATGGTTAATTTAAGATCGTTTCCTTTTTCTTTTGTTTCTATTTCTCTCGTGTTCAAGGCAGATGTTCTGCTTTGCAACCTAATTAAAGACGAAGGATAATTTATTTTCTTTTGCTTCATAAATTTTACCAAAAAAAAAAACCAGAAATAATTTGCCAACCACAGAAATGCGAACGAAGTCGGTTTATTATTCTTCTTCAGCAATAAAATCGTTTAATGTACGGGTTTGCTTATGCAAAAATCTCTCCTGTTCTATCTTGATTCGATCTTTGCCCGTCTTATAAACCGGATGACACGACCCGGTACTCCTTTTTCTTTTCGCCAGCAGTTTTCACCAACCTTTCTTTAGCTCCATTTCGCACAAAGCACACAGTTACACTCTTGTTTATAGTGTCGTTGCTTTTGTTTTTTTTTTTGTGCAGTTTGTCGATATCATCAAAAACCAACCGCCAAGAAGAAGAACGTGGCCCCAACATAAAACGAGCTTCATTTTCCGGTTCATGGCGGTTTGTTATTAACGCTGGTGTGCTGCGCGCCCCCGTTTGTGTTTTCTTTTTCGCATCTCCAGCATAGACGGGGCAGCACCACAAACGGGTGATGGGTGAAGAGGAACCTCCCCGTTTGTTGGCTTTTTTTCATATTTGGCTAAGAATCGGGGCAAAGAATGGTGCTGCTGCTGCTGCTGTACGGTTGAACCGAATCGAAGGAAACCGCAGATAAAAACGAAGCGATTATTATGCTTGTGTGCTGGGTGGAATGGAGTTGGCGAAACAAGGAAGGGAACCTTGCATATCGCAAACGCGCCACACGATGTGGAACGGTAAAATAAAAGGAATCGTTATTACTGGTGCAATCGAAACGGATGCTTAACCTTCTCCCGGGTAACCCCTTTTCTGCTTACGCGAAGAAGAAGGGCCGGGCCCTTTTTTCCTTCGATTGGTCCGGCCCGTCCGGGTGATGTGTATCGCTTTGCCAAAGTTTCCATGGGAAATGGCAACTCGTGTGCGGGGGAGAGTTTGAGGGATTGTGGTTTGATAAATGGACATTAATGCTCCCTGGAGATTCCTGTATGTGTTTGTGTTTTGAGCTGGGTTTTTTTTGTGGCAATTTGGTGCCGGCAACATAATCACAATCGGGCCGTGCTTGATTCGTTTAATGTGAAACGGCACATCGAGGAAAATGATTTAGTATTATTATCCATGCTTTGGTCCACGCGTTCGCACTTTCTCAAAAGGGCAGGTTCGAGTAGAGTTAGTAAAATATTACCAACACGCTGACCATTTCGCATAAGCTTAATGGAGGACAATCACATTTTATTGGGTATGAGGGCTTTTCTAAATACAAATAATAAAATTGATTAGCAATAATACACATCCTTTCATCCGTTAACTCGATTTGATGGCGATTTGACAACGATATGTTTTACTCATGTTGAGTTTGCAGTGTGATTTTCTAAATTATGCCGAGTTGAAATTCGATGGATGTAGAATTTGATGGATCGCGATAGACAGGAGTTGTGCAGTCAAGCGAAGCAATAACCAACGGAAACCCATTATTAATTTATTTAAATGTGATCTAGCTATTTTCACTGGCAAAACGCATCACAGTGAAATGTATCGAATCGAGAATAATTTACACAATGGCTTCTCAACTGCCTTATTAACATGCAAATAAGCTTCTTATGTTTTATGCTTATTTCATTCGGGTTTTTCACCTACTGTTTATGAGGAAACACATTAAAAGTCGTTTCGTGTTCGTCATGAAAATGGTTCACTTTTATGATAATTTTACAATAACATTATCTCAACGGGAAAAACTTTAAAACCGTGTACCGAAACATACTAATTTGTGTCTTTTTTTTTGTCGTTAATTTTTTCTACTACCTCCCTTGAGAGCACCCATTATGCTGCAAGAGCCATATGTTATTAATTATTGACCGACGAGTATCTGGTTGCACTCAAACGTTGGCCCCCACCGTGCTCTTCCTGGCTGGCACATCGTTTCACGCTTCGGTTCGGTTTCTTCTGCCGTTTGCACTTGCTACGGATGACATGTCGGTTTGCCAGCCCACCGTCCCTTCCTTCCCTCTGTCCACAATTTCGTCCACGTTTTTATGATCCTGTTTTAATTTTTTGGCCCCGAGAAAGTATGCGTGTTTGCGTGACGTATTTACGACGCCGCCATTGGCCATCGGTACCCGGGTTTTTGCTGGTCCACATCCGCTTGTTGAGGGTTTTGAATTGCTGCAGTGTCTTTGTTCACCGTGCGGCACCGAGAAACCCAGCGTACCGAGGGTGTTCTTGCCTTGCGTCACCATATCCGTCACCGACACTTTTGAAGCCCAAATTTCACCGGTGTACGGTTTCCACTGGTGGTGGCGGTGGTGGTTCTTGCTTTTTTTGTTTTCGCTTAATCGGTACCTTCGTCAAGTTTGGTCGGTGGTTGAGGAGAACCAGCAGGTTGACCCTGCTGGTGCGGGTGAAACGTGACCGGTGAAACGTGTGTGTGTATAGGACTACACGGTCCACTTCCTTTCAAGGAGTTTTTTCTTTCCCAAAGATACTTCTGGGTGCTGGGTGGAAGGTTCGGTTGCTTTTTTTTGTTCCCAAATAAATCACTTGCCTAAAGGAGGAACACTTGTAGGGTCTCTGAAAATCTGGAACCCAGGAGTGTCGATCTTGGGACGATTGCAGTTCGGGAAAGATCGAAGATCGGATCTTATGCTTCTTGATTGTATGATCTTCAGTCCAGTGTTACCAGTATCGTATAATGCGCTCTAGCCTTTTCATGGGATACTCCAGGTTCGCCCTTATATTGCACAAAGGTTTCCTTTCATCTTGGGCAAGGTTTCTTCAACGTTACGCCTCGCCGCCAAGAGGTAGAAGTTTTGTAAGATAATCTTCTCCGCCGTTGTGGACGGGAGTGGCCATCGGACGAAGGAACGATGTGCTGTCCGGTGAGGAATTCCGTCTTCTCGCCAGCAAACAGCCCCCGATGGTGGTAGTAGCAGTTCTTCTTTATATCAAAGATCATCTGAACGTTAACCATTAGTGTGCTGTGTGGATGTGTTCGTGAGTTTCGTTTAACGTAACGCGTTCTATCCACATCCCACTCGCCGGTCACGAATTGCCTTTGCCGGTCGGTTCTGTTGGCTTTCATCAATTTCTCTTCCCAATAATTTGGTATTCCAGCTGCAGATCCATCCATCCATCCATCCATTTTGGCCATTCTTTTACCATTCTTTACCGACGAAGGTTTTACCCTTGTGTACTTCCAGCTCTCTCTCTCTATCTCTCTCGTTCTGTTTATGCTCTCGCCTGCCCTGCCGTGACTGACACGAAAAACTCGAAAACCCCCGAGACGCTTACCGGAGAAGACTGAAGCTGGGCAGATACCTTTTTGCTGCCGATTCTACGCCAGCGGAATGGAACGAAGCGAAAGCAAAGCCGCGTTCTATAATTTCACATCAGTTTCGGTGGTGTAAAAAAAAACTAAGAGGAACCATCGCATCTCAGGGCGGCTGTTGGCCGCCGGAGCTGGAGCAAGAATAAATAAAACCACCTCGAAACGTTGGTCAGAAGAAGGTGTGACGGTGGTGGCGTTCTTTTCAGCAAAAGGAAAGCGAGAGAGCACCCCGGCAAGCGAAAACCGGCATAAATTGCGTCGTTAGAAGGCTAAAGTGAACTTCAAAGTTATTACGCAGTGTGGTAAGTATACGGCCCGCGACGGTTGGAAGTAAACATAGAATGGTTGCTGTATTTGTTGTTGTTGTTGTTGTTGTTGTTACCTCCCAGTTCCTCCCGGTCGGTGTGCGTGCATCTACTTTTGGTTTTGAAGCCGGTGTGCCGTAAAAAAATTGATGCGTGCTCCGGCAAAGAAGGCAGCAATTTTTTTTGTTACCTCGCAAACAGAAAAGTGCGCCCGGTCGTTTACATTAATTAAGTTTTAATTGGAAGGTAAATAATGTTCGCATAATCGAACCGTTCTGCTCAAGGCCAGCTTAGAAAGATGGATGATTGACGTACAGGGGCAAGAAAAGTTGAAACCATGTTGCTATTCTGTCTTTTTAAAGTAAACAGGTTCTTTGAGTTCTTATAAAATTTTATTTGAAAACTCACCAGAAGCTCTTATAGAACGTTACGTACCCTACTCCCTAATCTTTACAAATGCTACATTGCACCATAGAATGCTATGCTGAGTGTTGGTTCACTCAGCTCTAGCTTCAAATAACCATTAGCGCACAGTTTTCTTAAATACTAAGTAGAATCCCCTGATTGGAGAAAAAATCTCGGGGGAAACGTAACATCATATCATGATCACATTATGTAGCCATTGAATAACTCACAAAGGATTTTTTTATTTACCTTTTGAACATCATTCCAGTTTTGAATCATCATTAATTAAAAAATATATATATTTCATTCTATAAAGATCGCAAAACGATGTTGTTTTAAGAGTTACATGATGCCTTTATGATTTTCTAGAAGGGTAGTCGATCCAAATATCGATGGACACCACAGCGTAACTTTTCTAACATGGATCATTACTCATGGAAATTTTAAATAGTTGTAACCAACTACGTGATTTATGAACCTTAATGTTGATGTTCTTATGCTGTTTGGAACTTGAATCAATATGAAACAAGCGGTAGAATAAGTTCAAGACCAAAATCAGGATGTCGTTGTTATTTCTTGGCTATTTTTAATGTTTTGATCTATAACCTCTTTCTTATTCATATTCACGATTAATAAAGACCATTGAATCTTACAAGCCCTTTTATTTGAAATTAAGAAAGCTCATTGAAAGGTGCTTTCTGATGATCCGATAGTCAATCTAATGTATCTACGTAATTTGAGTATAAAAAAACTGTATTTGACCTACGAAACTAAGTCATGTAAATAATCTACATTGTAACCCTTAAAGATGCTGTTCATAGTGTGTTTGCCTACAATTTATGCTGCCGTAAAATCTTGCATATCTTTACAAACGAAACTAATGCAAACTAATAACACTAGGCATCCGGTGTGAACAATGTGCCAAGGCTTTCTTAAGCCATTCAGTGTATGACCGTCACTAGTATGCACCAGCTCACAGCCGATGCTAAAACCGTTGCATCCTTGCCTCATTTGCTAACTGATTTATAGCTGCCCTAGCCCGAAGTACGGAACAGCTCCGCACGTCTTCGCTTCACTCTGGCACGTTTTACGAGGCGCAACAAATGCTGCTTAGGCGTTCTCGGGAAATCTTAGAAGAACGGACATGGTCAGCACAAACAGGCGACCATAAACACAAACTTGCAAAAGATCTCCATGTCCACAAGATCTAGCCGTCCACACCCACATACACTCTGCTGGCTGGTGATGGAACGCTTACGAACCTCTCCCCTACGCCCGGCCACTCTCATCAGCGTGGCAACACGTCTTTCAATGTTGCGGCCTCCGTTCCAACCATACCAACAGCAGCATACTTTCTATGGCAATCGAATGCAACGAATCCATTAGCCTTCGGTTGCGCCAGCTGCATACTGGGGTACTGTTACTGTACACCCATTTCCCTTAGCTCCCTTAGCTATGGCGGCGTTGTCGGGTTGAGAAAACTAGATTGCCGCCGATGATGAATACTGCCGGATATGTCTTCGCTGTGGTTTTTCAACTTTTCCCTGCTTGCCGACACAGTTCGATCCTATCGACAGTGCCGAACCCGCTTTTAAGGGGTCCTATTCACCCCTTTCTAGCGGGAGAGTTGCAAACGACGCCCATCGATACCATCAATCTTGTCGCCAAAGCGGGTAGTTGGCGGCCGCATCGTTATTATTGCGGTGTTTTCGAAAGGACGCTTCCGTGTAGTTGATGGAACACGGCCCATTACCGTACGCCTGGAAGGGCGTGTAGTATCGGTGAATAATTTCTCCTTCTTCACCGAGCTAAATCATAAAAATCCCGCTGTTCTGACCTGCCCCTACTGAAATGCGGGCCGGTTTTTTAGTATCCCCGTCGGATGCTGCCTTTGGCTGCCAATAAATCAACCATTTATTCGCTCGGTACACGCCGAACAGCACCTGGGCGATCGTTGGCGGAGAGTGCAGAGTACAGAGTGTAAGTACATCGCCTTTTCGTCACCTTTGCGCACAGCCGCCTCCTCACGATCACGATAAGACGTCCGGCCCCGCAAAGCAGTCCCCTATTTTTGTGGGTCAAGCTCAAACAAAATAGAAAGCATCGTACGATCGGTACGTCACCCTGCCGTTCGCGGTATTCATCTCGCAGCTTCTCGGGCTCGGGCAATCGGAGGGGTGAGCACAGATTAACCTCCGGCAGCTCCCAGCGTCCTCCAGCACTCGGTCTGATGGGGGCACAAATCAATAAACAAACTGATTAGCGTTCATCAACAGTTGGACAGGAGGAAACACCGTGACGGAGCTGTGGAGGTGGTGGAGCAGATGAGATGGCAGTGGATCGTTTTACGACAATTCTTTGGCACTGACTGCGCCATACCAGAAAGGAACAAAATAGACTGAAGTTTGTCCTGGCAGAGTGCTGAATTGCGTGTGAAGGCAAATAATGTCTGACAGAGGGAGCAAAGACCAGAGTAAACTGTTTGCGGTTGCACCTTATAAGGAGAAGGCTTAGATCAGCGATGCAGTTGTAGACATTTATATCGTTTTATTGCCGTTGCTCACCCTTCAATAAAAGCATTTGTGTGACGAATGGCACTGTAAATACGAGGCCTGTTGGACAATCGTTGGATTGCTATTCAATCAGAGGTACTAGATCCGCTTTGCAGCTCTGTTTGCAGCACCTGTGATTGTTTAGTGTCTCGTTTTGTGTATAGTCGACTCATCTAGGGACTTTATATGATTATGTTTGAGTATTGCAGCTTTCGTATCATTTTGACCATTAAATATATGAGTCAGCGTTTAGGGCATGCTCAAGGTGTAAAAGACATCAGAGGGGTTACGCTACTGCAAAAGTTTTGTTATTGATTGGTTCCAAATTTGTTCTGCAATTCGATTATTTCTATTCCATTAGTTTACCATTTAGAGTAGTATAATCGGAGATACGAAATTAGTGTCCTACTATCACCAAGAAAGTTGTACCTAATACAATATATTTGCTCAGACTCGATTGTGCTATCAAGTGCCATGGTGCTCTTATACTGAAGTTGTATTATCATATGAGACGACTGTGCAGTAATCTGTTGCGTTTGTCTTAAAAGTCGCTCGTCTTGCTCTATTCAACGAGAAACTTTGTTACTGAAAAAGCATTGCAGCGAATGTGCCAGTAGCCGTTAGTTAATTAATTTGCTTCTGAAAGGGTTTTGCAAAACCGAACCGCGGTCCATTAGCAGTTCAGCTACCTTAGACCTTGTGCCGTTTGTTCGATCCCCCAACCCCAATCGTTTGAGTTGTCTGAAAGTAAAAAAAAACACCTCATTGAAATACACCGACAAAATACTTAATGGTATGAAAAAGCGAAATCATAATTTTACCTTCATAAACCTTCGCTCTTCTCTTTGCCTACCGATACATTGTAGGGCGCTCGGTAAAGCGCCGGAATGAGTCGCCATATCTGTTCGACTATCTCATTCGCGGTGCTTGCACTGTTTTGCGCCGATGATGTTGATGAGTTGCAGAATCAAATTGGAAGTCCTTTCGTGGTTTAACATAAAGGCGCACGAATCACGTAAGCGCAGGGTAGACGAGAACAGTGCACGATCGCGCAGGTCACACAAACAAACCGAGATGTAATGTCCCCCATAAGCGTCCTTTGATCGAATGTGTGAATTGCGTTGATAATTTGCAACAATTTACAAATGCTGTCACACGTCGTTGGATAGAGAAGGAAGGTGAGCGATGGTCTCACAAAAACGAGGGGCTTTGCGTGTAGATTGGAAGAAATTTACCTTTTGAGCCTTCCCCACGTCAACCGTAAACTGACAGTTTCCGCTTGCTGCGTGCACAAGATAAGGGTGTCCTCTGTTGTGGCTTTCCTGTCACTTCGATCGAGTTCGCGATTGTGTAAGACCGTGCGAGTTGCTGACTTGCTGCTGTGTCTGCCCTGCCCGCTACTCCTTCCGAGACCGTTTATCTCGTACCGGTATCGAAAACTTTCTCCCGAAAGGGTTCGCGGACATGGGAAGGCAGGAGCCGGCAGGCTCGGAAACTTTCTTGCGTGAAATTTATTCAAATCGCTCGTTGCTTTTACAATGAGTTATATTTTTTGGGGTGCAAAAATTTAAAATGATGCTGTTGGATAACCATCGCTTTGGGGAAGGTTCAATGAACGTTCATAGTGGGAAAGGGATGGATCATTAAACAGAATTGCTTGGCAGGATCCAAGGAAAGTGTTGGTTGCTGTTTTGTTTTGGGGTTTGCAGATTAAATTACCTAATTTAAATTTAGCTTATATAAACCCCCTATTACCCAATTAAAACGTACCATCATTTAGTGACTAGTTATTGAATGTTTTATGAAAGCATGACCGGATAAAGACAACTCTCGCCCACACGAATCGTGCCACAGCTAGTCATGGACACATGAAGAGAAAATCGCACAGGGTGCATGTGCAGCAGCTGCGGCGCTCTTTAAATTTGCATCCGAGTGCTGGACCCGTAGGTAGCTAATCAGAAATCTAGCTTTAACCTACAAGCAGCACGGACTCGCTGTAGTTCTGGTTTATTTTTTGCTTTCCTCTGTGAAATGGGATTTACGGCATGAAAAAGGAAAGCAAACCAAACCGTGTGTTACTGTCTGGGGCTCACCCACGGCAAGATTGTATATGCAAAAGCTTGTTCTCCTTTTGTGCCGTTGCCTTGCATAGCGATGGAACGGTAAAGTGATTCCTGATGCAGTCATAAGCTTACGGAACGAGGTAGTGCTATTAATTCTGTTCTAATCTAGGTTAGAAGAAATATGCGGAAGACAAACACGGGAGAGTAAGGTATAGTAAATGATATATTTCTATAGGTTGATTTATATTAGCATTCGTTTAGAAAACGTTGATAGCTATACTCATATTTATGATAAAGATAGAATCATAATCTCTGCATTCAAATCTGATCTTCGATAATTAAATTGGAGTAAGAACCATCAGAATTGCTCCATTAATGTCATTATCATCGAAACAAATATTCTGTATGTTCTAATTTTCTTACTCATCAAACAGTGGACTTGTTTAACAGATAGATTTCAAGAGATAGATTAAAAAGTTTCAACGGGTTTTGTATGATCGTTTCTGTTTCAAAACCGAGCTCCTACCTGTCCAGTGTTTTAGAAAACACGTATTTAATTGTGAGTTGATGAATTTATTTACAATCCATTCTTGCCAACTGCTTAGCATCTTCGAGTTACTGAGTGTCGGTACTTGTTCCCTAGCAAATATGTTATTATTCCCATACTCCTGATACACACATGAAACATGTGTTGGGGTCATTTGACATCTTTGAGTAACTGAGTACCTGCTTTTATTCCCCAACTAATTGCTACATACTCCCGTTGCTGTATGTAACACGTGTAGAAACCATGATTTAAAAATAACCAGTTCTGAAGCAGTGCTTGTAAAACGTTTTTTCTTAAACACCAAACCCCCTTTATCCGTAACCTATTAATCTGTTACAACGAAAAAAAGTACAACAAACACCCAACAACACATCTGCCTATTGTGCTATATCGTTCTAGATCTGTGGTGTATAGCCTTTCGCTTCTTAAACTCCCGCCGTACTAGCAGCACCAGAAACACATCACCATCCCGCGTTGTCGGAGCTTAACTCAATAGAGCTTATTGATTTTAATTCTGAACTTTGCACGATCCATTACCCTTTACCGGCGGACGGGGGCCCCCCTTTTCCCTCGTTCCAGGCAACACACTACACTGCCTGCAGCAAATCCAATCGTGGCCTGGCAATCGCCAACAATTGGATTGCGAATGCAATTTCGTGAGTGCATGATGCAGTTACCGCTCCTCCTGTTGCCCTGTGTATCTGTTCCCACTCCCCATTCCGCCGGGGCGATATTTTCATTGGATGCATCGCACCCGATGTCCGTCTGTCTGCCTGTCTGCTCCGGTGGTTTGTGTACGTCTGTTTGTCTGTCGACGGTTCGGGATTTTCGGTGTTGAAAGTTGTGCGGTACGGTATGTAACTGGACAGTGTGAAACCGATGGCTGGTTTTACTTTTCCACACCCGTTGGCGAAACATGAAACTGCCGTGGAGTTTTCCCAGGTGAACGGGAGATATCCGCCGACAACAAACATAGCGCACACGCCGATGTGTGGAGAATTGGAGTTGGTCCGAGGACACTCTCCGACACCCGGTCCGGACTTGACACTTCACCTTGAGTGGTCCGACAGTACGGCGGTTCGTGCGTTCGGAGTTCGAAACCCTGATGGGAGCTGATGGGAGGGAGTATGGCGACAGACAAACATACCGGCGTTCTCTTTGACTTAACGGTACCGCGCGAAACACGTGCGGCTCATCCATTTATTCAGTTCCGTGCTTTTGTGCTGGAGTGTAAAAACGGCTGGCTTCACCGGGTTGTGATTGGCAATGGTTGCGAAGTGGGCAGAATAGCGATTTACTTCCGCGGCTGCTACCATTATTTTTTCGCACCACCAATGTAGAATATCGTGAGCGGAACGAGATTGCGAAGGTTATACCGGTGCCGAGCGTGTATAGACGGAAGACTCTTACAGACGTATTTTACAGATAGAAGTCAGTAATATGAGGAAGTAAAATGTTTCACCATCGTTTGTAGCTAAGTAAAAATGATGGATTACTTCGTCTGCTCGTCTGCAGCATTGTCTTGGACGCAAGCTAGTAAATCTCTTTTAATTACTCCTAATGAAACATGTCAAGACGCGATCACTCTTGCTCAAGAATCAGCCGTTCATCAATTCTCACTGGTCTGGAAAACTCCTTCCAATCGTAGGGAAGAACGATGCAACATCAACAATCGTCAACTCTGAAACTCACACACCGGATGACCTCCTCCTCGTCGTCGTCAATCATTGTAGGCTGCATTTATCAGCAAAGCCTTGGCACAAGTCTTCTGTCGCCGGCAGTCTGCTGTTGTGGAGCCCTCGGTTTTTTTTGCTTTCGCTCGCGAAAACGACCTCCTTCAAAGGTCATGTACGCGAGCGGGGACTGATAAGGATGCGAAATGCAGCGACCATCATGTGGCTTTACTCCGGTTGGGGGTAGTTAACTGGCCGCTAGCTGTGCTGCTGATTGGTTGGTGTGCCTTCTTTCGGATGTCCTTACAAGCCGATGTTCGCCAGAATGTTCGCTGAGTTGTGCCACAATGTTGCAAGAGGCTTAGCCCGGCAGAACACACTGTCTTTTGCTGTTTTCGGAATGCCGCTATCATCAGCACAGCGGTACACCTTCATCGTCGGTTTTAGCTCGGAAAGTAGACCAAGCGAGTTTGACCTTCTTTTTGAGTTGTCTTTTTTGGATAGGCTGGGATGAGATTTCTATCGCGCTAAGAGCACTAGCGAAGTTCGTATAGGGGGTTGTAAGCCTCAAACATATATTTATAGGACACTTCCGAAGTAAAAATTTGTATGCATTTAAATTTTTAAGATCTTTCAATATTTCAATAGATATTTGCGAGATACAACCCTAGAAATAGAAGAAAGTTGAGTGTTACCTCCCCAAGATAGCTTCGGCTTGGATTAATCTTACTATTATTTACTTTTACTATAGTTTCTTTGATTAATAGTTCTCTTTGGCTTCTCTTAATAATTACATGATTTTCATTCGGATGAAACCACAACCCAGCAATCCCATTGCACCCAAAGACAGCTCTGTCAGCTGCGAAACGTGACGTGTCACAGCTAAACCCGACAGCAACATTCACGAGGGCACGACTTCTACCCCGCTGCAGCTCAGAACCTGCCTTCCCTGAACCTTCGAACGGGCCGGGGAATATCATAGTTTAGTGAACTCGCTCGGATGACACTGACAAAGTGAAAGAGGCTTCGCCCCAGTTGGAGCTTTCTAACGCGCTTTTGCCTACGATTTCGTTTCGGTTTTGCTCTTTTTTTTACCTCCCTATTGAAAATCATTCCCAAAAAGGGTCCGCGGGTGGTGAGGTTGAAGGGAATCAAAAGCCGAAGAAGAAATGGGGTGGGCTTTGATAGATTGTGCCAGTGTTTGTGTGTGTATGCAAACGTGGAGTTGGGCCCGGAAAGCTAAACGCAAACTAGCACCACCAGACTAGAGCGCTCCGCGCGGCGCACTGTATGGAGTTTGATGGCTTCTTTCTGGTCTAGGTTCCCCCCGTCCTACACCGCGCTACCTCTATCCATCGTGCCATTTCTATTGCTTTTCCCTTGCAGCGGTGTGGCAACAAACCTAGACACACCGGTTTTCGAGCACTAGAGAGCCGGGGGCCGGTCGATGGCTCAATCGCGCACCTAAAACTGTTCCGCGATTCGTGTGTCAGCTTTTAGCGAGGTTAATGTATTCCTGTCGCGCTCTGCTTTCGCATTCAAAAGCACCACCCGGTCGGTGCCGCAACACACCAACTCACCCGGCGAGAAAAAAAAGCCGTTTTGAACAATCGATTGATCCCTTGGCGGGGTGGTGTCGTGGGCCCTGTGTTTTCCAATCCAATCGCCCGCCCGAAGCATTATTTCATAGCCCGTTGTTGTTTGTGTTCCCGATTAAAATTTGCTGTTATTGTTTTGGGCTTCTTGCTTGATTTATTTCACTCTACAGTCCACTGGCGTAGCGGATGTCCTCGCGTACTTTGGTTCGTTGTTTGTTTGTGTTCACTTTTTTATTGTTGCATTGTAGTTGTTTTATTTGAGAGCAGACAATCATGTTGTTTTGTGATGTGTTTTGCAGCTGTTTGTTGTTTTTTATGTTGTTTGTTTTTCTCCTTTGTACAGCTCTTGTTTGTCATCATATGGTTATCGTTTAGTGAAATTATTTCGTTAATATATCTCTTTTCTGTGTTTATTTGTTTTGTTTTCTTATTGGATGCTATAGTTTTAGTTAACAAAACTTGTGCGATTTAATTATATTAATTGGTTGGATGGTTTTCGAGAGTTTTGAATATTTTTCCAATTTTAACTAGATAAGATTAAACAGATGAAAACATTGATAGAAACGGAAGAAAATAAATAAAAATTCATATCACAAACTGCCAATAATAAAATAAACAAATAAAAAATTCAGCATTTTTGTTACAAATTTTGAAGTTGATAAAAATTGATAAATTGTAAGGTTGTAATTATTGTATTAAAATCAAAAATTTCATGTGTGCTTCTTGGAAATTTATATAACACTTATATTTTCAAGGGCATTCAAGCAACAATGCAAGCAGGTGGCAAGTTATTTGATCGAACGAAAATCTTTATAATTAAGGGAACTACCAAAATATTGTTATGGGAACATGTACAAACGAACGAATTCCTCTTTTTATTTCATTTCATTTCATTTTAAAAGCATTAAAAGTAGTGGCAACCTTTAGAGCGTCACCCTAAGGTCCATCCCATACCTGATCCAACCAACAGAATCTGTAAAAGGCTACCCCATGGCTGTGTCGAACGAGTTCGATCGCCAAATGCGATGGCCGCCGCACCGAGCGATGCGTGTCGTACCTTCTATTACGTAGTCGCAACGTGACGCCTTTTTTCAGAATATTTTGTATGTGTTTTCGCCGATGTGCTGTTTGTATGTACCCTTTCTGCCTTTCAAAACCGTCGATTTCTACATCACCGAATGCAGAATTTGCAAGTCTAACGCGGTGGTGGCCTCCTCCGGCGGCGAGGGCTAGGTTGCTGCCGCTGCTGCGCTGGGAGATGAAATTGAAATGAATAAATCCCACCGTTCCGCGCACAACAAAGATATGGCAAATCGGCAGGCGCATCGCATAAGCGAAGCTTATGGGTGAATGAGTTAGCTCGTACATGAATTAATGAACTGCGGACGGTCGCTGACGGACTGTTGTGAAACAATATTTTATTCATACAGCGTACCCGTCGTACCGATGAACTCTCCCTTCTCGGGGCGCTGGGCGATTACATACGGCGTAGCTGCGGTTTTCGGGAGCAAGGGAGCGCCAGAGTCATCAACGCGCTCTGGATGGTCTGGCCATCTGGTGGAGTTGAAGCGCAAAATTTTGCACAATTTAAATATGTTGACAATAACAGTGCAGATTCTCCCACCCGCCCAGGGAGGATCGCGACGACGCGCAGAAGAATGGAGAAAATGCAAAGCGGCTGGAAAATTAGTTCACATTCAAATTGTCAGCCAAAGCGAAAACGAGGCTTATGCACTACAGCCGCACCTAGTTGGGTGCTTCGAAGCTTTAATAAAGGCAACGTATTTGAGGTTAGGTGCATTGTTTTCTCTCGGTGCCGTATGAGAAGAGCTCGGGGAGAAAGGTGACTCTGTGATTCATCACTATACGCATTGAAATTGGGACTGCTCATTGCTCACTCTAGAGAAATAAGGCACTCGTTGACAAAATGGTTCATATTTCTTTTTTTAAGTTACGTTTAAACTACATTAAACATGCCCTCTTATACAGTACACAATTTTTCTTCATAATTTCAGCAATCAATCAATTTCATTTTTGTTTACAAAGTTATGTTTTACTTATTGGTTTTTTTACTGTATGCCTTTGGTTTGGTGTTATTTTCTTCATTTTTTATATCTTTTGATTCTTGTCCATAAATGGAAGACATTTTTATTCTAATGTGTTCTTCAAGTATAATTTCTATTATTTTATCTTTTTTCTTAATCAATCAATGTTTTATTCTTTCGTCTTTTTTATCTTCTATTCATTATGTGTTATAATCCATGTGATGCTTTCTTACCCTAACTGTCTACCTTTTGGAGAACAATAGGTTGTTCGATGTGTACGCGTTTGCTGTGTTTCTTTCGCCAGAGAAATGCTGGCTAACATCGATAATCGGTGCACCAAACGCATTCATCAAGCCTCATCTGAATTGCGAAACATCCTATATTTTCTGTTTGGCCGCGCTGCGTACGTGTACGTGTGCACGGCAAAGGCAAATTTGCATTCGTGCTAAGGAGAATTTCAATTTTCATGCTAATTCTTGATGAATGCTATCGAAAATCACTCATCTGCATGCGCTGCTGCTGTTCGGTACACTTACAATAATATGCAAAAGATAAAACAAACCAGCCAGCCAACCAAGCCAAGAATGCCCCCCTGTTTTTCACATACACAATACATCACCCCGAAAGGGTTGTGTAGTTTTGTGGGGTGTTTTTTTTTTTGTGTACGTGTCGGGTGATGATGGCTCAATAGCTATAGGCGTAAATCCTGTGGTTCGGTTCGGTGAATATCTGGTTAAGGTATCTCTTTTGAAATCACCCTTTCGGATGCAAAATAATATAGGATTGAATAGCTGAGGCGATTGCTGGGCGTTGAGGTTTGTTGGGAGAGTTTTGTTAAAATTCGTTAGTAGAATTATTTTCCTACCATATGTAATCGCTGGGCAAAATGGTATTAATAATATTATTTTTAATTTAAAGCTGATATTAAATTCCATCGTGAGGCATGGGTGTATTTGTATTTGTTGGTGTTTGATTATACTTGAATTCTTTAATTTTAACCTTTTACTTGAGCGTTTGAATATATTTTCAACTAAATCCTAATACCTTTTTTATCCAGTTGCTATCTGTTTTATTTACTGCTTTTATTTTGTGGTTATTGGTGCAAGATTTTTTCGATGTTTTAGAAGAATTAAAAATAATTGATTATGCACCCCTAAAAGTGTGTAAATTCACTTGTATTAAGCATTAATTTAAATTCTGATGGAATTAAATCACATGCAAATCCTACTGCCCCATCATCTAAAATATACTGCAGCACATGAAATACGTACTCTCTTATAATCATTTTTATTTCAAATTAAATTTATTTTACTTCTTTCATTTCAATGGAAAACAGTACTTCATCGTCAGCTGAACTGTGGTGGACTAAAAGGGAACACATGTGGCAGGAACACGGCACTGTGCACAACCCATGCAATGCAACTAAACCGTACCAAAAATAGCGCAAAATAATAACAAACACAAAGGAAGGCACCATTTTCGTTGCAAACAGGTTAACGCACCTAGCGGTGCGTTATTGATGGGCGCAAAGAGCATTCTAAGGCCTCCCGCCTGCCGGTTGCAACACTTTAGCACCGGTGTAAGCCGGGTTTGGAGGTGTTTTTGTACGAAACCATACCACCTTTCTACAGGCGCTCGCTGCCGTCGGTTACCGAAATGTAACGAATGAATTAATATGTTTCCAGAATGCGCCCAAAAACCGGAGCTCATGCAATCCGTCCCCTGCACAATATGATGAGTAGAAGCGAGTGAGGCAAGAGGCAATCGAAGAGATTTATTTTCTTGTTGTTTTGCTTCCGTTACTGGCAGGTTCCCCGCCGGTATACCGGTTCGCTGGTGTATTGAACCCATCAGCGCTCGGTATTAGAACCCATCGTCGTCGTCCCACGGTGTAGAGAAGCCTTGGCAAGTTTCGGGACGGCATTAGGACGCTAACCTTCCACGCGTCACCGCTCCCAAAAAACATGTGCTGCAAGGGTCGCTTAAAGGCCATGACAGGCATTAGTGTCATATTTCGTGCGCCATTCTGCCGGAGACAGTGCAGCGGGAGGTGGGGGGGATCGGGCCTGACGACGATGTGATGTACCCCCAGACAGTATTGATTCATTGGTTAGCTCCATTCGCCGGTTGAAGGAGACGCGGAGGGGTCGGTTAAGCCGGAGGAACACGTGAGACAAATGTGAGGCAGCTGACTGTGTTCGACTCCATTCTGCTTATACGAAAGTTCCACCATGGTGTGGCATAGCTTAACGTTTTGGCGATCGCTAATGCAGGCTCTATTATGGCTGCCTAAGGCGCTGACGATGGCGATTAGCAGTAGTAGTAGCAGCAGCAGCAGCATTAGCAGCAAAAGCGGACTGACATTTATGGCCTCAGCTCCCCCGGCAACTCACGTGCCATTTGCACGCAACCTCGTGTGCACATCATCTTTTTTTTTGTTGCCGTACGAGTGGGGTGCAATGGGTAGTAGGGAGGAGTTCCATGTGACTGAAAATAGTAAAACCGAGTTTCAATCGAATGTGTGTTGACAATCGATGACGTAGGTAACTAGTATTGCCCGTTGACGTAAAAGTATGATGGGCAGTGTGCATTAGGAAAGCACATGTTGCATGTTGTCATCGTGCCCAGCACGGTGATCTGGCTGGTCAAACGTTACGAAAGGTTCAAAAGGGAGCAAATGTGGTAATTTTTTCGCTTTAATGTGACATTCCGGTGTTGGGGTACCACTAATTCATGGAGACAGGGATGTACGGATCATTTAAATTAAAGTGTACGTACCGTGAGATCACTTTGTGAGGTCAATTCCTCCTGTTCTTTGAAACCCAAAACAGTGTTTAATTGGGTCACAGTATTGACAGAGCTGGTTAGGCAGTGGCTGGAATTCATAGATGGAAGTTTTATGCAGGTTTAAAGATAATAGGAAATTTATAGGAGGTTAATTTAAAAGATATTTAAAATGTATAAATTTTCATATTTCATATTTTTATAAGGCTATGACAGTTTTTATACAGTTCTATTCTTATTCTACCCTACCTTGTGTTGACTTCTAACCTACCTTGTGTTGTTAGACTATTACGCTCTTTCTCTCCTTCATTTTGTTTGGATGAACAACCGCTGTTGATCATGGTTTAATCGCCACAATTTGGAATTCTGTGATTTGATGTAACTATATAGTTAAACTGGCTTATGGAGGAAAACGCAGTACGAATAAGATTCGATCAAACTCGGGTTGTGTAAGAGACTAGCACCATTACAACTCAACCAACGGGTCACTTTGTCCCTACCGTCACAAAAAGGTATACTTGTTCCGACGATTATTAGTAGAATGTTCCAATAGTATTCTGTATATGATGAACCTTTGAACTACGATAATTCACCCTACAAACAGAGTGGACCCGAATCGCACGGTTCATTACATAAATCGTGCCTGAGTAAGGACAATTCTATTAGCTTTTTATTCGTTTTTTATTGGTGTGTCACTTTTGCGTCTCAAATAAAAAGGTCCCCGGCCCCTCGCACGTAATGGATTTCTTCCACTTTTCAGCGGCCATGCACTAGCATGGGCGGCACAAAGAGAAGGCACTAGCAGCAGCGCAGCGCCACTTTGCCCCGTTTGTGTATGCCCTTTGTTTGGCGCGAATTGGCGCATCACTAATCCACGATTGTGCTCGGCTACACCCACCCACCAACACCTGCCCCCAAAAAGGGTAAAACCGCCCCCTCCCCGAGAGATTGGCTTTTGTTTGGGGAGCTTTACTCGACTTTATTGCCCGATCTTCACGGCCTGCTAGCTTGTTGGTGTGGTGTTAATTCACCTTCTCCAACGTTTGTTTTTATATTGTTCCGCACCTCCTCCCATTTCGTTTGATGTTATTCCGCGCTAAAATGGACCTGGTGGCAAACTTGCAGATCGTTCTTATCGTGTTTCTCCGGACGACGGTGCATGCATGCAGTTAATGTGATTTTTGTATTGTCAGAGTTTACGGTGGCAAACAACTTCGTTTCTAACGAGCGGCACAAGCAGATGCAGGCGCCGGATGGATAGCAGGATGGCTAAACTTTCCCTGGCAAATGAACGCATCGGGGAAAGATAGGCATCATCCTGTGTTACCCAGCCATCATCACCCAGCAAGCGCCCACAGCAACTGTGTATATGCGAACATGTTTAGCTCATTAGGCGGCACATATAGTTACGGCCGTGAAGCGTGTCGGGCATATTTTGCTATTCAAATTTTCTGCGCGTTCAACATAACGCATAGCCACCGATTCCCTTGGGTGTGTTGCAGCCGCCGTGCGTAGATGCATTTAGCGCTTGGCGCATCTCATTTTCATTTCTGGAGCGATTTTGATTCCGTTCGCACTCCGCTGTCCGGGTTGGTTGGTCGCCCACAAAAGTGCTGCCTAATTGGCTGGAGGACTGTAGTTGAGAGTTATGTTGAGTAATATTTCACACTTTCCGTTACAACTAATATTATGCGAGAGGGCTTGGAAGAGAAGAGATGGGCGAAGTATTATAAAAACGCTACTACTTACTTCTTTTGCAATTGTGAATACGTTGCAAAATTTCTCTGGATAGAGAAATGAATAAATAAACAAATAGATAAACGAGTATAACTAAATGAGATAAACTTTTGGATTCCAGTCTTTTAACTCTATTTTCGGTTAATTTCTCCATTTTGTAAGCTTTAAGATTTCAATTTATTTTTTAAAAACGTCCAGGCAACATGAGTATGAGTTTGAAGTTAGATGATTCTATATAGTTTGTTTCCACTATAAATTGATCTCGTAAGCAATAATAAGCAATAATAGATTAATATTATTTTATCACGAAGGAGATGTGTTTAATAAGCTTTTATAAAGTCTATGGAGCCACATGTGACCAAAATACGCTTTTATCGATGCTTTCGTATTGAGGAACTTTAATTCTAGTTAACATTAACAAATGCAAATAAAAAAGGAGGACGTCTAGAATTCCATAATTATAGTAATGCTTTTTATTATCACATCCTAAGCTTTAATATCATAACTGGAAACTCTCCCAGTATTATAATCTGTTTTACTGTATGTGCACTTAGTACGTTTGTTTCGTTCGATCGGTTTATAGCTGCTATTACCAGACCAAGTATGATACACTGATTTAAAATCTTTACAAACTGTACACATTAAACATTTATGTATAGAAACTGCTCTCGGTACATTATAAAGCCTTAATGGCAGTAAACACATTTTTTTCCATTAAGAAATGTCAAGCGCAATGATTTTTTTTGTTCGGTAGTAACGGCCAGGCCAGATTGCTTAATGGATTTGTTTGAAACCATTTATCAAAGACATATTATTGTATTTCCAAAACCCAAGTTTGTATTTTAGCATAAATAAAAAAACCAACGGATTCCAAAGTTAAAACTATCAGCTGATAAACCAAGTTAAGAAAATAAACTCGCTAATTAATTGAATCAAATAAAAGACGGAATGAACACCCTCACCCCTACTGTGCAAATCTTGTTGCACTTCACTTTGCAATCGTTGCAGCAAAAAAAAACTCGTTACAAAAACAAACTTATCTGAAATTCCTACTCGCTGTCTACTACTTTCTTCGCAATCGGCAATGCCGCCCCGATAAGCAAATCGATTTGCGAGATGCTCCCGGTGCACTCGCAGCTTAATGCGATTAATGTAGCATTAAGGGCTTTCGCTGACGTAGAACGATAGTGACGTACGCGCTTACGTGCACTGGTAGCGGACGCATCCGAGATGAAAATGAGCTGGAGAAAGAAAAGAAGCTGCCATCCGCCTAATGAGACGAGTAACGAGAAAACGGGGCAACGCTGAAGCAGCTGAATGAAACCCGTTGTGTGGCAAACGGTTCCCCCCAAAAACGGATATCCGTGAAGGCAAGCGCCGTCTAGCGGTTGACAAATCTTGGCAGTCGCCAACGTGCAAGGCAAACGGATAGGTGGATGGGAATGACGCTTTTCGCTAACGGGGCACGATGACGCGTACACCGCGTAAGTAGGGGGCGATGTGTAGCGAGCGTAGTTTTTCCAACCCACGCGCGTCCCGTTACGTCCCCCATTAACTTTTCCAGTGTTTGTATTTTAGCTGACGTTTGCGCCCATCATCTCCTCCATCCCATTGCCAAACACCTCCATCACCCCCTTTAGGCGCACGAACGGGTTCGATCAACAGTTTTGTAAGGTTAAAAAATGGCATACATTCAACTACCTCGCGCCATGAGGTAGGGCGGGGGGGGGGCAGCTGGAAGTTAGTCTGTTCTAGTGTTTACTTTAGAGATATATCGTAACTACTAGCAGCACCTTGGCGGCGTTCGCGAGAACCAGTGGCGTTCGACCTGCTGTTCGGAGCACGTTTGGCAATTTTAAACTAGCTCCAGCTGCCGTCTGCCCTAACACGCTCGGCTCCGTGTCCGTGGCCTCTCCGTGTAAGGTGTAAGAAGCGATGTAAGTAGTGTGTCTATTCTTTAAACTTGCAGCTGCAGCAGACGGGTAAACGGTGGAGTCGGTGTCTTGCTGCAGTGTGTGCGAACTGAAGCGCGTGTGAGATGCGAACAGTGTACTAACCCTCTGACACTGCACTGGAATCCTGTTTCAATACCCTAGAGCTTGAGGTGTTTTTTTCTGTTTGCGGTACGCGCTGCACGTTCAAAGACCGCTGGTGCGTACTGAAAGGGAATCAGGAAACGAGCGCGTCGAATCGAATGTACTTCCTCGTAGTGTTTAACCGTGTACAGGTGTAGCGTTGGGAAGAAGTTCCTCTGGTCGGGTGACATTGACGCGCGTGCCGTAAAGTCTAGCGCGGAATGGTTAGTAGTAGACGTGACGATAGAGAACCGAAACGAGGCGCGTGTGTGGAGGGAATGTTCGGTATCGAGTTCTTCCAAGGCTTCCTCGCCGCTTGCAGTGGGTCGTAATGGCGTGCGTGCGCTCGAGCTTGTACTGCAACTCAATGTGTTGTGCCACCGAGTTGCGTCTAATCGTCTTACACTGATGACGTCAATAAGGAAGGGCAGGAATGAGAATGTTTGGTTCGTTCAGGATAACGACGTCGATGCCGTGTCGCTTGTGGGTGTTATTGCTAGTGCTGCTCGAGTTTTGTTTGGCCGAAAGGTGTCCTTGCCCGGTTGTTAGTGTTGCATAATAAAGGATGAAATCGTTCGATTGCTAATGATTAACAGTTAATAAGTAACTGTAATATAAAAGAACCTTTTGTAAGTATATCATGTATCAATTGCATGGTATAAAATGCATATATACTTGAGCAAATGGGAACATTGAAATACTTATCGGCGACCGATTCAATCGCCAGAGTTAGTAAATTATCTTTTTAATCTGTGCAATGAAATGAACTTGTCAATTGTTGCTAAGCGAGCTCTTGTTTTATTGTACTGCTGGTTTAAATAGGACCTTCTTAGATATACTTAGAATGATTGTATATTTACCACCCATCAATTGTTTGAACGGAACAGTGGCACGAAGGCCTAGTAAACGATGCTTCTACTCCTACAAGTTCTATCGTCCTTGGAATCCCATTCAAGTCATCCGTTGGTGCCAAAGACTGGCTGACAATTTCTGGTTCTTATGAATTTCATTTCTACGTAGAAAACAGTGTAATTTGAGCACTTTCTTTAAAGGTTTCAATCTAGTAACCTTTCAACGTTTTTAAGTGTTTTGTTCTGCATATTTTCTATACTTTTTGAAGACGAGGAGACGAATATATTTAATGCTACAAGTACGCTTATTTGTTCAAATCGTTTTAATAATGCAACACAACTTGAATATAATGATAACATAAAGGGGTTTATCGTCTAAATGATTTTGTTTATGAGATCAGGGTAGAAAGTAAACCATATTTGAAAATAAAAAATAAAATTAAGATACTCAACGTATTTCTAGCACGCTTTCTTAGCGAAAGTATAGAAGAAATTCTCGCCTAGATGGGGTTGACTAATTTTGATAATCAAGGTCACGGTTAACGTGAGTATTTAGATGCTCACTTGAAAATTGAATGAAAATTCAACTATTCACATGTTTTTGCATATTCAGGTTTCACTAAAAAAAAATCGAAAAAAATCTTAATAAGTTGTTCGAATGATAATATATGTTGAGTTATTCAACAAATCCTACCATGTTTTATGGCCTAAGCTAGTGCAATTGGAGATTCGGTTTTCTTGCACAATTGTAACGTCTTGCTCAAAAAACCAATCTAGTGATCTGCACACCCCCGTTATTGTAACATGTAAGTTCTTTAGCAAACACATGGTTCTCTTCCCACCCGTTTGCGCGCTAGCAAACAGTAAACCAAGGTAATCCAATCGCCCTGCAGTATAACTGTGTCTAATTTGTGCCCCAATTAAAAGTCATATTGCATTAACAGTTTTTCGTTTCAAAGTCTAACGCGTAACTAATGCGCTTCTAACGCCACCAACCCTGATCTTACCTGCTTTCGGTCTCTCTCTCTCTCTCTCTCTCTCTCTCTCTCTCTCTCTCTCTGCTCCCCATCCTGTGCTCGAGATCTTACTCCGTTGAGGGCCATTTTCATTTGGCCAGTTAGGTTGGGGTGCAATTTTCCTAAATTTTTCCCACTCTGCTCCGCTTTGTGTGGGTTTTCAGCTCATCCTAGAATCCGGCACTCCGAAGCATAGGAAGCACTTTTTTTTCGGCTTCATTTGCGCTACTTGAATGATCGTTGGTGGGGAAAGCGAAGTGGGGAAACTGCGACTAGCACCTATTCCGATGTGTGGCAAAAACTGCGCGAGTTTCTACTTTGTGTAGAGCTTTAGGGGGGGAGGGTTGCGGTACCACAGCGGTACCGCAGACCGAGATACAGCTTTAATGATCGTTATTGATCTCAATTTGCAATTAGAAGCAGCGGCAATAGCGCCACCTTCGAAGCGTACCGGTACGTCGTGTGCTTGAGAAGTAACGTTTGTAAGCTCCTAGCCCGTGTGGGGTGGCTTGCGGTTAGGCCATATGCTTTTGTTTTTTTTTTACGAAGGTCTTAAATATAGGGTTGCACAGAGGCAGAAAACGGCAGAAAACAGAGTAGTGTAAATTTTAACTAAAATTATTTTTATATTATTCAGTTTTTGTATAGCGATTTAAAGGAAAGACTTTCATACTTTAGAGCTAAAAACCGGGTCTTGAACCACACACTGTAGTGGAAACCCTTAGGTTGCGTCTACTCTCGACGGTCAATGCCGATCGCGCTGCAGTGCTCTCGAATCGCAATCGATCAGTGGCTTGGGGGCCGCTCGAGGTTTGTAATTGAATTATGACGAAGCCGTCGAAAATGTGTTTTTTGCCGCAACAATAATTAACCAACGTTTTTAACCCACCGACCGGTACTGCGCCCGGGTGAGCACGGTGTATTGAATATCGTTAGCAAAAAAACAAAAATAATAGATGAAAATTTTGTACAATTTTATATTGAATGCAAAAAAGGTTACCATCTGCAAGCTGCGTGGTGCCGTATGGCAATGATGTTCGTAGCCGCTTGCCCCACCGTTGATCGGCTACTTTTGGAGGCTACTACTGGGTGGTCATTATACTCTTGACGCGGGGGGGGGAGGGAGGCTCACTTCTGCGACCCACACAGCTGTGAGTGAGCCGTGGCGATTAGTGGTTAAACACCGTTAATTGTGCCACACGACCTGGATACAGACAAAAGCGCCGCGAGATGAAGGTAGAGCCAAGTGAGAAGAGAAGCCAAACGAGCAGATAATGGGGAGGGAAACACATTTCCAGCGCCCTCGCGTCATTAGAATACGTTGGGACTCTCATCCGGACGGTTTGGCATTATTTGTGTTTTCGCAGATGAGACGCTCTACTTTACGTTAGTCGAGGTTAGCTTTAATCGTTTCGAGTTTTCTAGAAACGTTTTCGTTACCGCTCTTGAAGCTCCAAAGGATGAATTTAT
The DNA here is from genome assembly GCA_000349105.1 of Anopheles epiroticus. Lineage (NCBI taxonomy): Eukaryota > Metazoa > Arthropoda > Insecta > Diptera > Culicidae > Anopheles > Anopheles epiroticus. Next base: position 182,035 of record KB670614.1, read on the forward strand.
TCTTGCTTGTACACTAAACAAACAACTGAACAACTTATGCACCCTTTATTTTACTTTGCATACTTCATAAACACCTTGCAAAACGCTATTGTTCCTCGTAAAAAGTAAATCATCCTCACCGGGTGTTCCAGAGTGCGCAGCTCAATGCTCCAGAATAGACAATTCGGTCATCATGCAGGAAAGCTTTGCCTTGTGTGGCACCGTACCCATGCGAAAGTCGGTATAAATTCTCCAATCGCCAACAAGATCCGGCAACACATCGTCAAATCCAAAGCTTCCCAGCTCAACCATATCGAAGCGTTCGGTGTGCTGTGTGGAAACGGGAGGAGAAAAAGGTGTTACTACTACGGGCTACCAACAGACATGACACTCCGGTACATTCGGCATTGCTTACACCCTTTCGATATGGACAAGTCGATTTGTTTAAGTGCTTCGTGATTGTGTACCAAATTTCGTGACGGGCCTGCATGTCGATGCACAGATCCAGTGCATTCTTGGTGTACGGTGTCGAATGCCACTCTCCGTGATTCAACTTTTCGGTGTAGATGGAAATCTGTAGAAACGCGTCACACACTAGTTATTAGACCATTTTATCCCTCTACTCAGGAAGGTAGCTACTTACACCCCACGGTGGAACGATATCCTGTACGAATTGCATCTCACCGTTCATTATCAGCTTATCATCCTCCGACAGATAGATCTGCAACTTGGACAAGTCGAGCGGGTACGGTCCACGCTTGTGAGGGTTTTCGCACGATTTAAACAGCCTGTTAACCTCCACCACCCAAATGCTCTACGTTTGAAGCCGGGGGAAAAACAAAATAAATTAAGCTTATTTTTTATAAGAATGAAAGTTTACCAAATGTTCGTTAAGATTTTTTTGACCGCGTGCTGCGCGCGCCCTACGTTTGCAGTGTTGATCAGCCCGGCGAGCGACAGTATGATGTAGTACCACATGTTGTATGCACGCGTCTGCCGTGCAGGACGGTTGAGCTGGAAAGTATTAGCAGCTGTGGTTTAGTAAAAGGGACTGTGGATGTCGTGCTAGCGTGCTGGTGGATCGTTTCCGATAGGAATCGGGACATATGTTGTGTTGCATTGTTTGCGGTCGATGTTGACTATTTACTTACTTTGTTTCTTCTTTTTTTTTTTTTTAACGAACAGTACATGTATTTTTATATTTGCGTGTATGGTTTGATACTGCAATAAAATGTAATGTTTTTACGTTAAGACGAGAAAGATATTTTTGTTTAACCGTGTTGTTCCGGAATTTGTTTTGATAGACAAGTTCGTCGTGCCGAATCAGTTTCATCTGTGTTGTATTTTATATCAAACTATTTCAACGATCAATATAATTTGTGTTTGACGAGAGAAACCGAAAGTCTTGCACGTGTTTGCTGGGACATAAACTGTAACAATAATGATCCAAATTAATATAGTAACGTGATACGAATGAAATAACAAAAACATGTAAGAATCATTTCGACGCTAACAGTGAGGTGACGTTGGGCATTTGTTTTTAAAATTATTCACACCTAAGCTGAAAATATATAAATAATGTCGGTAGAGATTAAAGCATTTTTTCATTTGGTTGAAAATGGGTTAAGATCTTGAATGTGCTTATCTCAAAAGTTCGCATGATCTAAGAAGTTTTGTCCGGGGCATAATAGTTTGCGTTCCAATGTTTGAAGACTTCGAAGGATACATCGTCTAAGGGCTACTTAGATTAAGAAAACTTAGAAGGATACATCGCGTAACGGATGCAGTCTGTACATTAGTATTTTGTACAATCTTCTTTGTATACTTTCAAACTTTGTTTGAATCTCACTGAGGATTTTCAATGAGGAGAATTAGGAATAGCATTAAACTCCAAAACGGATCGTATTTTGATTGGCCTTAGGTTACTGCCTTGAAAGACATGTGAGAAGTTCGAGAAAGGTTTCGAAATGTCGTTTCCTATTTAAGCACGATGTATTTGTAAGGAACAAATTTACACACAGCTATTTTATGATTAAGGATAATATTTCTAGGCAAGAGAGCTTTGCGAGAAGCATCTTGTGGGGTTAAGACGATCAAATCCAGCCTGCAGATCGGTATACAAAAGATCCAATAGATAACCCGATTCATAGGCTTTTCAGCACTCAATGACAAAATGAAGATGTTGATTGACCGACATATAATTCTTACAATACTAGGGTAAATCGTCGATAATAATCTTCAAGCTGATGACAGAAGGCTCAAAGAGAGAGATTACACCACGGTAACTAAGTGCATCGGTTTTATACTGTTTTTTAAGGATTGGTTTCATCCATAGACACTTCTATAGTTGGGGACATCATCTAGATAGCAGTGATGCTTTCAAACGATGTGATAAATTAGTTTTGCTCCAATCAAGCAATATTTATACAAAGCAAAAGAGGTTAAAGGATCGTTTCAACAAGAGTATTAAAACCGCCTTGATCAAACCTATACAAATGTTCTTCATAATCAAACTCTACATTAAAATGATTTTTCTTCTATTCCTCTTGTACATTGTTTGGTCGTACAGATATATTTGTAAAGAACTGTCAAAGAATGACTTTAACGTAATTTATAAATAATATTAACAGGGAATTTATGAATGGAACTACGTATGAGTTTGTAGAAGACGGCATGTCTATTCACTTTTCACTATCTGACCAAGGACCATGAACAAACATCAAATAGAATCAGCAAAATAGCTCCTAGAAGATAAGGCCGGTAAAGCCCATCTACTGTTTACCAGCATCACTAATTAGACCCGGGATTAGTAGCTTCACCAAATAACGATTTTATTTGCAACAGGTTGGCCCGTTATCGGCCTAGATGATGGTGACAATTTCTACGTCTAACGACACCTTCTTGTAATCTACCCCTCTTGTAAGCGACAAGGGTACACACTCTGTACGTGTCATAGCTATTTCCCGATCTTTATGGAGCTACAAAGCACAGTACACCCTTCAGGCGATCTTTATTGCCGGTCTTGAGACTTGTGGACCGATAAGCCATTGCGTATACACTCGATCAATACTGGCCTCTTTAGGTTTTTGTCTGTGTGTATTGTTGGGGGGGGGGGGGGGGGGTTGGTTAGGTAAATGAGTCAGCTAGTGATACCAACTGGGTGTACCAACACAGACAGCGCTGCTATGCGGTGCCCTAACCGTTTTATCACACCTCAGTGATAGAGTTTTACTGGCAGCATGTGTTTTTTTTTATGCATCAATTGCACTCATTGAGTCATGTACATTCCGAGGGACAGTATGAGTAAAGTGTGGAATTAACGCTCACCATTTGCACGTTGCTAACGTTCAAAGGAGCTGTAGTATAGGAAGTGCTGCAAGACGACGGAAGACTCACAAGGTGTTCCAGGGCAACAGTTTGTTTGTGGTTCTTGTTAGGTCCGTAGCTCTTTTTTTTCGGGAGTAGAGGTTTGTGTTTGTGGTACGGGTGTGTAGAAGGGTTCGTTATCTGAAGTTTGTCATCGCACCCTGCCTTTCGATTCCCAAACACTCTTTCCAGAGCTATTACCGTCCGCCCATCCCCCTCCCGTACAGTATATCTGTCACCCATACGCGTAAATACTTACCTCACGTTTCCGTTTCGGTTTCACATTCACAGATAGCACACCGTGCATGCCGCACTTGGTGTTTGGTGAACCGCTGCTGTTCCCGCTCCTAAACAACCGACGACCAAAGGAAGGGTCGCCGTGCATATCCATCGATTGGTGGTGAATAAAACATGAATCTCGTCAGTGGTCTCGGTACGTCCATCGGTACGGTTGGCACAACAGAACGGTCCGCGCCCGATCATTACTTTCAGAGCTGATGGAGGTCGTTGTGAGAGACGGGAGGAAAGCCGAAAACTTCAAAACACACCGGTACTGTTAGCGAGCGGCCATTAAGCCAAAAAGACATACAGAAAAAAGTCATCGTAAGCAATAACAGAAGCAGCAAGAAGAATAATTAAACCAGCCTGTGCAAATCGCATCCAGTGGTTACAACGCGAGTGTGCTCTCTAAACTAAAGCAATGGGTAAAATAAATGCTAGCCACAGCAGCTACTGTTACGACAGTGTGCTTAAGCGCTCCGACGATAAGTATCTGCGGAGCTGCGCCAGAGTCGAGCCGATTGAGGATCCTAACGAGGATGACGACGACGATGACGATAATAGTGAGGACGAGCGACAGCAGAATGAACCCCAGGATCGTCGAGGCGTTGCATGGCGCGAGGAAAAACTCGCCGAGCTCGGCAGCAGATCGTCCGGTGCGTCGGACGACGAGCGGGAAATGCGAGTCATCCGCTATCTGCCGGAAATACGGGAACGGATCGATGAGAATCGGCTCGTTTACCGGGCGGAAGGGAACGCTAACATTGTGCTCTCGCTGTCGGACAACAAACACGTGCTGCGGATGCGCAAGTCCACCGTGGAAACGCGTGAGGGTAAAGGTAAGTACGATTTGTGTGGAGAGTGCAACAGTGGAGGGACAACTGTGAGCTAAAGTTTTGTTCTCTAAACACCACAGGTGACTCCAACGTAGATCTGCGGCGGTTCGTGAAGTACTCACAGGTCATAGCGAGCCAGTTTTCTCCGTGCTACGTACCGGCACCCAAGCTGGCCCACCTTAATACGTACAATCTGCAGGCGTTCAATGAGCGCTTGCGATGCTTTCGTCCGGGTAAGGAGAAATCCGTAACAAGGAACGATCCCTTCAAATTGAAATTAGTAACACTAACATTAATTTCGTTTCCTTTTAGCGATGAGACTCGGTAAGGAAATCCGTGAGCTGGACGGTATCCTCTATCCGGACGTTGCGTTCCTGCCGAAGTGGCTGTTTCCTGCTCGTGTGCGGGACTTCAGTCAGGTGCGTTCAATTTATAACCGTTTCTGTGGCAAAGAAAAAAAGCAAACATCGCTCCAAGCCGAGCGAATGGTTCCCGGAAAAGGGTGGCAAGCAACCAGAATTATCTATGTTACCGCTTGTGCCCGATGGCTGTACGGAGGATATAAAACTCAAGAGTCCTTTTAAGCTCTCCACGGCCAAGAGCGTGCATTATATAAATATCTCAATTGTGACTCTACTCGAACGTACGAAACATGCTGTGTACATCTCGTACGGCCATGCTCTGTTGCTCTGCCCTTCCGAATGGATTCCTGGAAGTCGAAAGGCACGTGAATTTAACAGCCGGACCCTTATGGGGATAGATTCTCTGCGTTTGCATGCGCTTGTGTTATTTTGATATTACGAAGGATATCGTTGTTTTTTTTTTGCGGCACACTTCTAGATTTTTTTAAGCTTTCAAACAGTAATTTAAAGGTTTTTGTACTAGGAACCATACCAAACCAAACCACATAACAAACGTAATATCGAGCAATATGCACCATTCTAGCCCTCCGTTCAACAAACACAAACCAATCGCCGTTCGCCGTTCGCCGTTCGCCGTTCGTTATTCATGCAAAACCAACACTGAAACTCATTTCGCTATATCAATTGCTATTGGACATCCGCAGGACTCGAAAATCTCCTCCTCTTCCACACCAACCCACTACCAGACGTACTGCGTCGAAATCAAACCGAAGCAGGGCTGGTTAGCATACGAATTCTGTGATAACATTCCCCTCCCGCCGGAGCTGACCAACGATGGGGACCTTCGGAAGTGCCGTTACTGTTTGCATCAATATTTAAAGGTAATATCGTTGGGTGCAGTGCTGCCTTCAACCTGTGCCATATGAATCCACCTTTCTGTAACCGTGTTTTTTTTATTCTTACTTGCAGCTCCAAAAGAAATCGATAGCAAAGATTAGTAAATACTGTCCCCTGGATCTCTACTCTGGGTGAGTACACATGCCGCGCAGGGAATGAAGGTTTTCGTGTGCCGTTTTATACTTCTTCCAACGAGTCGTTGGTTAGTTGGTTGTACGATCTCAAGGCTCTCTCACTCATGCTATGTATTTTTGCACCCGTGCACGCTGAGCTGAACGACCGTCATCATCGTCGCTTTACGGATTGGATTTCGCACTGTCAGACCGAAGACACCGGTAACCAAAAATAGCGATCGATAGCAACACACACACACGGAATGTGGGACCATGTTGCGGGAGGGCTGAAATGTTTTGCTATGTTGCCATTTGTTTTGTTTGCTTCGTATATTGTGTATCTTTTGGTGCGTTAAAGGAAGGTTCACACCTCAGCTCAAGGCACGAACCGAGGCAACAGGTTATTGACGGACAATACTTAAGTTTGAACGATTAATACGCGAGTGTGGTGTGTCACTCCGCGTCGCACCAAAGGTGACCGGGGAAGGTTAACCGTAGTGTTACGGGATTTTCAAACTTCTCTGTCAAAAACGGACCACAAAAAATAAGAACCACACGTTTATGACCACCTCCTCGCCGCTATCTCTCTCTCTCTCTCTCCTCATCTCATCGGTTCGTAAAACTCGACAAAGAATTATATTTTACCAATCGAACGCTTCTGCTATATAGCGGCGCTGTTGTTCAAGGCGAACAGCGGCAGCATGTGCGTATCGGGTACGATCCGGTTTTGTGTTTCGGGCGGAGGGGGTTATCTTGATTTTCGGTTACGGAACCTCAACAACAAAAACCCCACTGCCGCTTGTTGTGACGCAGGTTTCGGAAATTTTCCCTGTGACGCTACACGCAACGTTCGGGAAGGTTGTCACTCGGACAGTATCGGCAGGTGGCATTAGTCATCGTGAGCTACTGCCAACCACCACCCCCGTCGGGACCACCTAAACCCACATTAGTGTGCTGTGTGTTATTTATATTGATGAGTGTGTAATTTCCGAAGAGACACAAACATGATAGCCACTAGCCACGAGCTCCAAAACAAAAAAAAGGAGATGAACCAATGCTTTAACCGTTTTTTTTCGTAGTACATTGTTAGCTTTCCACCAGCGGGTGCAGAGCGTGATAATGATGGTTTGAAGTGCACGTTATACAATTTTGAAACCAATTAGCCATGACATGGCTTCTGATTGTTACAATAAGAGCGGTCCGATAAGATAGCGAAGGGACGGTTGTTTTGCGTTAAATTGAGTTAGATTGATGAACCAACACAGCCGAAGCTCTTTAACCGGGGTATCTCCAAAGCGTAGATCAGTGGTTCCTAAACTTTATAGCAATCGCCCATTATTTGTTAAGGAATTCGATCAAAACTTATGGATTCATTCGTTTAAAATTGTTTATTTTTTGGTTTATTCTACATGCATTTGATATGTTCCATTTGAGGCACCACTGTCAAATAAACATTTTACTGTTTGATGCAAAAATTTAACCTATTGCTTATCTCATGTGTCTTAGACAATCTTATACTATCAGTAGGCACTTTTTATCATTTAGAATAGAAACCCAAAGGATAACCCTAATGCTGAGCAGCTATTGCAAATGTTGTGCAACATGATAAACGCAAGAATCTTATTCTTTCTTGACCCACCTCTACTACGAATCTCGAAGATCCAATGTGTAGCCACCATTCACCAGTTGGTACAGTAGCAGCGTGTTTAAACGGTCCGAGTACTTATTTTCGTACTTTCTTGTTTTCGGTGCTGTGGAAAATGTTATAATGCTATATTTAACATGTTATCCGGCATCAAAATTGCATGAAAGCGTTAGATCCAACACAGAGCGCTCGAAACAAAATCATCACACTATTTTTCCTTGCATAATCAATCAGCTAAGGTTTGCATCTCCTACACTTACATTACAAGAAAGTGCCCCATTTCGTCCACGAATCACAACCCTTTCGGTAATTGAATATCTGTACTACCGCCTGTCTCCAACTGCTTAACATGTGCAGTGAAATCACCAAGCAAAACAACTGACCTTTACGCATTAATTATGACTGAGTTGCCTTTTTTCGCATCCTGTCCCCGAATGCGGTCGAGCGTTCTTGCGGCACTCCGGTTTCACTGCATGCCCTGTCCCGGGGCGGTAGTACACACCATGTAAAGTACCGATTTCTCTCATAAGGCAAACATTCGCATCGAACGATTACCGTTGCATTGACTTGAGATGCAATGCGTTGGGTACTAGTTGGCTCCGGAAAGCGTAAGACAAGCGCTTTGCTCCTGCAGAGCGTGCACAAGCAAAACACATGGACCCGATGACGAGGATGGTGATGCACCTCACGCATCGCATCAGCAGCAGTGGCGTTATAAATAAAACTTCAATTATTACTTTGCCGTTGGCCAGCCCCAAAAATATCCCGCGCACTCCCGGAATGCACATCTCCTTCCCGGGTTCTGCTCCCGCACTCGGGCCGCAGTAGAGATTTAATTTCTACCAGTTGACACGAGGAAACAAAAAAAAACAAAACCGGTCGCCCGGTACGGTCGCCACCCCAAGCATCCGTTGCGATGCCGTGTCCGATCTCGTTTGGGTCGTTGTACGCGTGTGTATACTACGCGGTGCAGCTGCATTTTGCGTGATCCATGCACTTTCGAATCCACCACTGCCGCCACTGCCGCTGCTGTTGCTGCTGCTTTAGTGCGCAAAACATTCAATATATTACCGTTACGACGTGGGCACCTAGTTGCACCGGTGCAATTGCTATCCTTCCCCGTCCGTTAGGCGCCCCCGCCACCCAAACCAGGCAGCGAATGTCGGTTGCGAAGGGGAGACAGTTGCGGAGATTTTGCTAGGAGGAAATATCACGCCACTGTACGCTGCGAGTGCCACGACCCGGAGGAGATCAGGTTCGGCAGTTTTGAATGATCTTTTTTGGGGGATATTTTTAGTACGCGACCACAGGGACCGGGTGTAGCGTGTGCGTGTGTTGTCACACACCCAGTTGCGGCCGGGCGTGGGAAAGGGACGAGGGGAAAAGGAAAGTGGAAGCGACCGTTTGTCGAAAGTGGAAAGCCGCTGGGTCGCGGGAAGAGAACACGAACGAAGCGATGCAATTTTGCGTTGTCAGGTCGCTTTCGTTTGATTTCTGTTTGGGGTTTTGCCTTCAACACATCGGTTTGTGTACCGTCTTGCTGTGTGGCAATTCGCCATGGCGCAGAGGCGAAGCTAGCGTTAACGAGCACACAGCACGCTGTTACGGTTGATTTTACAGCGGGAAGTCAAACTAAGAAATTTTATTACTTTACCCAGAGCGACCAGCAGCAGGAGCAGCATCCATAAGCCCTTTTCAGGGCCGGCCCCAGACTCATCTAGGACAACCGTTTCGAAATGTATGCACATTTCATTACGATGCACCGCACGTGCATTGTTTTGTGCGTCACTTTTCGTCTTCGCGTCGCTTCAAGGTTTTTGGGCAACTTCGAGAGCCAAGTCGTCCCGTCCTTTGAATGGACGTACGAGGCGCGCGATGTCGTAGCGAGCGAAGGAGAAACTTTTTCATCGAGACAGAATAAAGGTCAAGGAGCACTGGAAAGTTTCAGTTGCAGTTGGTGTCCATGTTGGGCCGAGCGGATCGGTTTGTCTAGGAACCTGCCGGCGTGTAAGGGTTTTGTTGGTTTCTTAACGTGTGCGACAATGGCTTTTGCATACAAATTACGCTCGTGTGCTCCAACGTCACTGGTGGTGACATTTTGCTCATATTTGGTTTGAGGAACGTTGGGAAGGTGAAAGGGTGTTCTGGTTAGATCTGCGTTGGATGATCCGGACTGATGCATTACCTAAGAAACTTGAAGAGAAATGCAATGGCTTCCAGAGCTGTAATGTGTTACCTTATGCAATCATGGAATCGTTCTATCCGGGCCAAGTTAGCGAATTCATTGATCGATTTGCGATAGAAAATATCTTTTTCACTTACGGACGATTCATTGTCCTAGCCTTACATACCCAACAACTCAATTTTGTTTCCTCAGTTTGGCATTACAAGAATCTGACAATTAGGACGGTTTTAAAGCGACTTCAAGGGACTTATCGGACGGATTAGAAAGATTGTCAAACAGCCCACACATGAGTGTCTGTTTTAACTACAGAATCACTATTTTTAGACTTTGAAGCATGAATATCTTTGCTGGAAAAGATAATTATCGTTTCCATAATAAGCTTTAAACAGCTAAAGTTCCACAGAGGACATCCCGTGTATATCCTGAGTATCTAATTAAGTAATGTCCACACACACACGACCTGAAAATACATTAAATTTTTTACCTCTTCAAGTATATTCCCGTTTCATTTATATAAAAAATATTTAAATATTAAATATCTTGTGGGAATTCAATTCAAGAACTCCAAAAACCTTTAAAAACACCATTATCTTACAAACACCCGTTTTTTTGTACTTCACAGTAAACCCGTTCGTGTTCTCCAAGCCGTAAAGGGCCTTATCGGTGCGCCGCAGAACAACTTTAAAATTCTTAAAAATGGCAAGGTCGTGTATGACGACAAGCGGGAAAAGTCAATGTTCAATCGGATACTGCGCGAAATGTTTCCACGCGATGGTCGCACAAAGGATGAGTAAGTATATGAGACTGGATTGTCGGGATAACTCTTAACAGAGATTTGACTAACTCGTTCATGTTTTTGCGTTCCTTTCCAGGAGAAGCACAATTTTTATGAATCTAATAAAGGAGATATTGCTGAAAGATTTTACTACAAACGATGAGAATAGTGATCGGAAGCTGTTGAACATTAAGAAGGATCGCAAGAAGGTATAGCGTTTTTCGTGTTATATTAGTGAAAAACTCATTTCAAGCTAATTTAACGTTTGCAGAAGGACAAAAATCAGCTTCACGAACGCGCCTGCAGTCCCGTCAATCAACAGTTTCTTCCACAAAGTTGCGCCCTTCGACAAATCTTGGACGTTCAGCTATTGGTGAAGGTATAATAAAACCTTCTATCCATATCCTGCCACATATTATTTTAATTGCCGTCTTGCTTTCCTTTGGCATCTTTTAGTCGACCATTTCTACGATCGATCCGTCGAAGCTGAACCAATCACGATCCGATCCGTACGGCTATATAGACGAGATGTACGAAAAGTATCTGAACTACCAAGAGGACGCCGTTTACGAAGGGCGCAGCGATCGCACCACCTGGCCAAAAAGCTCCCTGTGCAGCGAATACCTGTCCGAGGAGGAAAAGTATCAGCTCGGTGCGACGGCCCTAGACTGCTCGATAATGATCACGTTCCGGCGGCTGTCCGGTGCTGAAGAGAACAGGTAAAGAACCCCTTACACCCATTGTGAGGGCTGTGTGAGCAAACAGAAAAGCGGCACAAAAGGTATCCTGCTGGTACCCTCCCGGCGACGAGATCCCTTCGCCACGGTGCAAGGATGTAGAGGTATTTAAAGAGCTTTTCTTCTTACGGAGCACACTACGGACGCTTCGTGTTTGGGTCGAAATTATTGGTGAATGGAAAGCGATTGTGTGCTGCCAGGACTCAGGCTTGCACATGATCGAAAACGGTGCACCGAGTGCTGTCTGGAATCAGTCGATGTTGACTACCTGTGATGATGAAGCAAAGTACGGGGAAGGATAAGATTACTTTTATAAACACAATACGAGCAGGAGAAAATGGGATTCGACATTAGCACACCGTTGCAAACTCATTTCGTCGTTGTCGGCTGTATAAAAAAGTTTCTCTTCTCTTTTGGCTCAATGCCAACCGTACAGAGGGACAACACGAGGAAGGTTGTCTGGGTCTGAGAAAGTCCTTGTAGACAGTGTAGGGATTTTTCTAGGTGAAAAATTATCCCGTCGCTCCGCTTATTTGTCTGTCTGGCTTTTTGTCTTCGTATGTGGGATGTTTTTTGAGCTTTTTTTTAGCCTGAGCATTCCTGAGAACGTTTCTACGTTTGGTTCTATCGCCAGTCACTTGTCTTTTGTGTGTATCACACACTATGCTTACAAGAAAACCTTCGGCTCGGTATCTGCCACCGGATAAAGGTAGTTTTTTTGTATCGTTATATCCAGCAGACACCAGAGACCACCTTTTCCATGTGTCAGTGAGAACTTTGCTTATACGGTTTCGTTGTAGAAAGTAAAAATACCGTAGATTTCCCACTAACTAAAAGATTTGAGCTAAGCCATGGAATATTGAAACCTTTTTTCGTCCTGGCTCAGGGTTTTATGTTTCATGGGAAGTTTGCTTATCTTTTCCGCAGCTGGTTCCGGATCTGATTCAGGTTAAATTTGTTTTGAAATTTAATTCTGTGTTTACATAACGGAGCATGTGTTGTACAAATTATTCTAATAGAATGTTATTCCTCTCCTTTCAGCTTAACCGAGGCCGCCCGGAATCACATCGTCTCGATCGAGGGCATGAAGTTTGTCGTAAACGTTACGATCACTGATCTCGATCCAAAGTCACCCAAACATTACGCCAAGTACGTGGAACAGCTAGCCACGTCTGCGGTGGCCTATAGAGACTTTGTAATCAAATTGCGACGCCAAAAGACAAACTAACTCGTTTACATGTTCTGTGTTAAGTGTGTGCTGCTGTCTCTCATCCTAATGAAGTCCATCCATAAAATGTGTGGCTCTAAAGACATATACCTATACTGCTAATGAGCCTAAAAGAGATGTGTGTTGTGGAGTAGAAATGTAGAGATCCCTCACAGAAAAAAGCAATAGCACTTTCCCTGCTCATACCAGAAACAAAAGTTGCATAGAAAAAAAAAAACAAGACATGTTGAAGGATTGCTCTTTACAGCAGTGAATGTGCGTGTGTGTGTTTGCACTTGATAATTGCATGTTGAAAAATAGAAAGCAGATAAACATGTTGACAAAAGATGATCATGAAACACAAAAGAGAAGCTGAATGTTATAATAGAATTAAATACATTCTGAAACAAACGCTAGGAGATAAAAAAACGCGATGAAAGACGAAAACAAGTACAGGAACAAGATGGTTGAAAATGTAGCAAAGTAAGTGTATTAACTAACATATAATAATAAAGATGAACTAACACAAAAGAAGAGACAAGATAAAAGGCACGGTCATACAAAACACGCATGAGATGAATGACTGAAGTTAGAAGCGAAACAATACTGGTTTTATTAGGTTCAACTAAAAGTTAATTATTTTTCAACAAAAGGCACGCAATACATTCACTTTAACATATTTAAATCAGTGCAGTTTATAATCGAGATACGTATAGCGTTTGATAAGCATGTGTACTATTTATTGCAAATTTATTTATTGTAGCGCATTTGCATAGATTTTAAAACGAAAAAGCCCGTAACAGGGTAAACGCTGCTGACACCAACTAATTTATTTAATTAACAGAAGATTGTACTAGCTTTTATAATGGAGAGCGAAAGTGATGTGAGAGTAGTTTAGAATTTGTGTGTCCCCTTCAGTATCGCACAACTTTAAACAGCGAGCAAGAAAGACTGTTTTTCGGTGAACGCACTCTTAACTTGAAACAGAGTATTGATGGTTGAGTTTTAAAATGTTTTCCCATAATTTAACACAACTCTCTCTATACGGTTAACATTACTCATATGCAATACGGAAGCGTCCCCGTTCAAATCTCTGTGTTTTCTGTGTGCTAAGGAACGACAAACGTTGTAAAACAGGAACAAAACCCCGTTCGCGCGTACTGCGTAGGTTTTTTCAATTTAGAATGTAGAATGGTTTAGCGTGATATGGAGAAAATTGTTTCACATTTTTTGAGTAGACTTTTTTGATGCAAAACTTGTACGAATGATTGCTGTACTTTTTTTTAAAACAACGTGTGACAAAACTTTAAAACAGCAACACTAAAGACAGCAATTTTCTGTCGACCTAAACTGTATTCAGTACGATTTTTTGCATGGCACGATAAAAAAAGCGGTTGGCTCTACAAAAAAAAGGCGAAAAAGGATGTTTGAAATTAACTTCTACCCTGTTTGTATCTATACATAAATATATATGAGAGCTGATTTTCACACGTTGAGCTAGCAAACTACACCGGTGTTTGGTGAAAAGTTAAGGAAAAGAATAAATTTAATGGAAACCTTTAATTCCTTTTAAAGCTATTCCGGAGTTTAGTGCGCCTTCTCTTATAGTTCGATCGTACATTTCCGAAAATGTGCTACTCACTACTCCAAAAAATCCAACTCGATTTCTACACAAAACGATTGCCAGGAGCAGGATGACATGTTTGTACGGGGGGATAGCGCAATTATCCGACTTCCGATACGCGAAACGGTGGAATGCGACGCCCACACAAAACGGCAAAGAGAGCAGCATATCAATCGATAACACCTCGCCTGGCTGGAATATGCTTCGCTTTCGCTTGCTACTGCTGCACCCTTCCGACGTTTAACCTTTTGCTCTTGTCAGCCGATGGCCGGAGACGGACACGAAGGATAAAAGAGGAACGTATTTTATGGGGCTATATCTCTCCGTTTGCGTGACGATAAATTCCTTACGTCCCGAGACACACCCAACCGCGTGGCGATTGTCTGTTGCTGGTGGGTGGGTGTGTGAAGGATAAACTGTTAGTCCTGGGGAGTGTGTGTGTGACTGTGCGCACAAACGATGACACACCAGCAACAAGTCATTAGTGGGCTGCTCCAGTTTTCGCACCACTCTCTTCCCAGAGTCAGCAGCAAGGAGTCAGTTTAGTAAGTGTTACGCCATCGGACGGTGCAAACGCGCGCACAAACAGCAGCATGGGTAACAAGGTGGTCACCTTTACCGACCAGCAGCTGGAGGACTATCAGGACTGTACGTTTTTCACGCGCAAGGAGATACTGCGCGTGCACCAGCGGTTCCACGAGGCCAGCCCGGATCTGGTGCCGGTCATTATGACCGAGGGGCAAGCATCCACCATACAGGTGCCGCGGGAACGGATCGAACGGTTGCCCGAGCTGGTGGAGAACCCGTTCAAGGGCCGGATGTGCGAGGCGTTTTCGCGCGACGGTGACGGCAATCTTACGTTCGAGGACTTTCTCGATCTGCTGTCGGTATTTAGTGAGCAGGCACCGCGTGACATTAAGGTGTACTACGCGTTTAAGATTTACGGTATGGTGGGATAGTGGACAGAACATTAAGATTGTGAAGATGTGCTTTATTTGAATGTGTTTAACATTTTTGTTCCCTGTTTCCTTTGAAATAGATTACGATCGTGACGGGTTCATCGGGCAGTCGGATCTGTTGAACGTAATAACGGCTCTCACGCGCAACGAACTGTCGCTCGAGGAGCACCAACAGATTGCGGAAAAGGTAATCGAAGAGGCGGACGTGGATGGCGATGGCAAGCTGTCCTATCTGGAGTTTGAGCACGTGATTACGAGAGCGCCCGACTTTATATCGACCTTTCATATTCGAATCTAATTAGTGTGTAGTCGGTGAGATATTGTTTTTTTTTTTTAAATTAATACAAAAAAAATCGTTTGTTGAATTTCGTGCATGGTGTGATAGGACGTATTAAGGACATTTAATTATGAATAAATGAATGTGAAACATACTCCGAAGGATACACACAACGTTTAAAAATGTGTTTGACACGCCTGATGTTCCAAGGTTGTTTCACTCGTACCTAATTGCGCATCCTTCGAAAAGCGCGTCTATAGCAAGATGTTTTGAGAATGCTTCCCCGGATAATATCAACTGTAACTAGAAGGATTAATCTGGAACTTCTTCAGTAGCGGAGAACCTTACAAAAGGCCCTTTCATGAAATCAGTGATACAGAGCCCCCGATATTACTGTGGCCCCTTGTACGAAGTGCCGCCGGCAAGGCCTTAGAGGCTGGTTCAATCGATTTCAATGGCTTTTATTTCGTATGGCATTCAACACTTAACCTAAATGTAAACTTCACATATCCTCTTCTTCCTCGTCCAAACCATTACGCTCACTGGCTTCCAAATCAATTAACCTTTCCTCAAGCGTGGGTCCTCAAATTGCTCTACGGATACGGGGCATTATCTCTGCTGTACGTGCAGCCTCCTCTATAATAGAATCGAGATTTGCTTCATGCTTATCCATTTGTTGGGTGGTCATGTTTGGGGCGCGCAGATCCCGACGTAAGTCCTCACAAACGCTTGTCCAATAGTCTATGTTCTTTGCGAGATTTTGCAAGAATTCTACTACGTTTCCAGGAAGAGTGACTGTCCCAGGCACGGATATCACACGGTGCTCTTCGTTTCCATGCTCCATGTTACTGCAAATGGGTTAAAGGATGATATGAAAGGTGTATAAACCGATGCAATTACTATTCACTTACCACAAAATGTTTTTAATAATTACGATGGCAATAATACAGGATGTCCTTAGGGAGCAGATAAACGCGTATGAGCTAGATGCGTGCGCATTTACGATATCCTTCACAAACAAATCAAGCTGCGATTCTTCGAACGACCCCATGTACGCTAGAGGGAGAGACAAAAAGAATGAAAGAGATATGCAAGAGCACGCTCGCCGAGAACGCTCATTGAAACGATTGAAATATTTCATTCGAAAGATTCATTTCACGTTTCATTTCAAAGTTTTCAAATAGAACGTTGGGTTGATTGAATTTGTTTTATCTTTCTCTCATTTTGTGTCGTGGGAAATGTTGTTTGCTGCATTTGGTTAATGAATAATGTTTAAAAATGAAAAAATAAAACTGTTTTGTTACTTCTTTTTAAATTTTTTTCTAATCTTCAAAACTAGAAAAGTATTTTGGTATTATGTACAAATCGAAAGAAAACTCTAATAAAAAGGCTAAAACCATTTAAATGAACAAAACAAAATGCTTCAGACAGTATGTTTCTTCAAATATGATAAATTCGACATACGATGTTTTTTTTTTTTTAAATAAACCCTATTTCTCTAGGACTGCTTGTGGTTACATTTTTTACCTTCACAAAGAGTGTCTGAAAGATTTGTTTTTATATTCCTAAGAATGTTACAAGTTGAAAAGCTACTTTAAATGCTTCTGTAGCAAAACAAACTGTAGCATCATGAAACAAATAAAAGTAGCACTACAACCAATTAAACATTTTTACCAAACTCTGGAACCCATTAAACAACCGTTATGACTAACAATTTAAGAGCATTTTTAACGTGTTATAATCAAGAGTATTGTAAATATAAATTTCCATCCCAGCAAGGGAATCCACCATGCATTGTGTATTAAAAGCCCATCCATCATCTTCCATCACGTGCAGGGAAAATTGAAAAGAATATAAATAACTTTAATAATCCACCCTTCTCCAGCGAAATATAACAACGGATTACAACGCCATGGAGATGTTTTAAAAGTTAATTAAAATCGGATGACCTCTTGTGTGTGTGTGTGTGTGTGTGTGTGTAATCGATTTTAATCCTTTTTTATTGTCACCATAGTCGGAGTGCCGACAGTAAATTAAAAAGCTCCAACCCGTCCCCTTTAAGCTTGATGAGGTCACGCCGACTTTTGGAGACAATGGAAATGAAGCTTTTAGCATACCGTTGCTAATGTCGTTTGGTTCGTCGTTAAACCCATCGAAGCCCAGAAAGGCCAACCTGTTCCCGCTAGACCCACACGGTAAAAGACAAAACGGTTTTGGGACTGGGTCAATGGATTTGCCATTCGCTACATCTCTCATAAACCCTCCCGCGCCTGCCATTCATGAAAGGATCTGTTCCGTAGCATTTGGATTATGATGCCCGTTCCAATGCTTTCACCGAGGTCGCCATAAATCTTCGCATAATCGAATTGAAATTTAATCATTCAATCCTTTCCCGATGTGGGGCTAGAGATGCTGGGTGGGATTTGCAAGGGGGAATGTGGGGGGGCCAACGTTTGCGATGTCTTCATTTCAGTGGTCAGCTTCCATATAATTGATGATTAACATCATTACCGCCGGCGAACGGGTCGGGGTAAAACGAGGCGTAAAAATGGGCCCATTAATTTATTTGATTTGTGTAACTGTGTGACGCTTGCGATGGTGGCGAGCTTATGTTTTGGTTGTTTTTTTTTGTTATTTCTGTCCGGCTGTTTTATAATCAGGATTAAAAATGATTGTCAATGCTATTGCTTTATGTAGTTTTTCTTTTGGCATAAATCATGCAGTTGGAAATGGTACACAAATGGTACAATCACTATGAATAGCTTCAGGGATGAGACGTTTAAACCATAGAAACAATTAATTAAATCAGCATATTTTAGGTTGATAAACTTTTTGTAGAAATAGTTACTCCACTTTGGCGAATCTAACGATCGCCCGTACATAAAGACCTTCTAGATTTATGTTTCATTTTTTGGAAAAAAAAAAATCATTGGAAAAATTATTTCGTTTCAATATTTACTGATATTTCAAATGGTTTGCTAATTTAAAGTGAGGGCTTTTCACCAAAAGGGGGTAGTGATACACGCTAAAATACGTTATTTCTAACACACTACAGGGTTTAAGATTGCGATTGCGTTATAGAATGCCAAATGAATAGTTAAAAACTTAATATATAAAAAAACACCGAACACTTAAAAACATGTTTTTTTATTGAAATACTGAACAAATCTCCATTTGTTTTACCATATAATGCCAAACACTTGGTAAGAGATTGATCAAAACTATCCGTTCAAATTGCTGTGTTTGGTGGCGCCACCTATTGAACAGTAGCGACACTAAAATACAGGGGGCTTTCTACCAGGTTTTTGCTGCTGTGAAAATTTAAGCAAAGGAATTATTGAAACTTGAAATATGCTCATTCCTTATTAATTTTTTTATTTTTAAAACTATAAAATTATAAATTACGTTCCTGGAGAAAAATTAAGCAATTTATTAATAATAAAGTATAGAATGATAAAATTACTCTTCTTACGTGAAACTGTTTTTTTTCTCTTTCTTTTTACACATTTAGCTTGTGCATTAAACGTGAAGCAAACTTTCGAGTGATTTTCTTCATCACTTTTGATTTATTGCTTTCCACTTCCCTCCATCACCCACAAGTCACGATCTTTACTAACCATTTCTAGCTATTTTATTCCACTCACCCCCAACCATCCCCCCTTTCCCCGGCCCGATCCACTCAAACCGAACCGGCATCACTTACGCGAGCACACGCGCCACAAAACAACGCCTCAGCAACGGCAACGAACCGTAAAGCAGTGGCAAAAGCAGCGAGACAACGCCGCCGCCACCGCCGCCGCCGTACATATCCCGTAAAAGCGATCCAAAGCCAAGGCGACCGATCACCGGCGACACGCGTCACAGTTTATTCGCCCCGGTAGCAAAAGTGATGTAAAACACATATACGAGCAAAAGGTGCCGTCCCTTTGGCTCGTTCCTCCCCCGGTAACCGTCAGCTGGTCTCGGGCCACACGGATCGGGTGGCCCGGAAAAGGTAACGCACCGTCAACCTCCATATGGAAAGGAAAGGCGAAGCGTGGAATGGAAAAGAAACGAATAAAGAAATGCGGGAAAGGAAGCGAAGGACTTGCGTTCGCAGACCGACCAGCTGGAAGGAAAATTATTGGCCCGCATTTAATGCTGGCAGAAGGGCTGACCGAATCCTGATAGTGAGCGTGTATCGTCAGCCAAGAGGTGATAAACCACCAACCCGACGGTTACCTACCTTTGGCCTGTGCGGGGAAGCACACACTCGACAGCACGGTACGTGAGCAGCTTGAGCAAAGCCCCGAGCAGGCAACACAACATTGTCCTAAGGGTCGCCACTGAAGCATCTTCAAACCGGCGTGAAAGGTGATCTCCTTTCGTGTGCGGAGGGAAACCAGCCGGAGAAGATGCGGTTGAGAGGACACACGTTAAAAGTGAGTGCGTGTGCGAGGGATGTCCTAGTCTAAAAGGGCCACTCAGACCGCAACGGAGTGTACTGCAGGAAGGCGGAAGTATGTGTTGACTTCGGTACAGACAGACGCATCCTCACATTTAAATTGAAGGATGAGGTACGGTACGGTAAGGGGCATGTGTTTTTGACACATGCCACACAATTAAGTGATTGTGCTCGGCACGAGGACTTTGGATTTGGAATACGAAATGAAGGCGAGCTAAATCTGGGCTGTGTAGTTGTGACGGTTAAAGGCACGGTTTGAAATAAAATTTAAATCTGAAATAAATCTTTGCTTAGTGTTTGACAGATTTTTTCGATTATTTTTAACAATGATTATTAATAAATGTTTTCTTATAGCATGGTATTGCTTGCTTTAGATCTTATTTTACTATAGATCAAACTATAGCATCTCTAGATTATTTTATTTTTTATTAATTTCTATTGTTTTCTCTTTCATTCTTTACTACAGGGATATAAACATTTACAGTTTTTTAAAGTTTATTTTTTACTATTTTTTTATACCTTAGTTTCAAACGAAATTTTACAATTTTTGATTTCATTCGTTCTCAATTTTGTTGTGTTTTTTTCCTTTCAATTTTCGTTTAATTTTTGCGTTTTTTGCTTTTGTCTTTCTTTGATCTCTCTTTTTCTAGAGTTTTTGTAGCAAAACGTGTGTTTTTATTATTTGTTTAATCATTTTTCCGGTTTATTTATTTTAATTTAACGTCATTATCGGTGGATTTCATATCATTATTTTTAAAGCAATACGGCCTGACCGTTACTACCGGATAAAAAAAATATATCATTTTTTTTACATCAACTGCTTTTTTCATGTTTCATATTTTATTTAGTACATTTTTACCTAAGAATAACAAATTCATCATACGGAAATGCTTCTCGTAAATTTGCCTTGTTTGAGGTTCAACTATACGGTTAATAAAGTGAAACAAGTAATAATAAGAATCTCTTTAGAATTATGGCGCTCCTTTCAAAGAATCGACAAAAATTCATTTTTTTATTATTTTTTTCATCTAAAAAATCAAATAAATGTTCAGCATTCGAACGTTAAAACAGTAAAGCTTGCAGTACGGAAAAAGCGATTGTTTTAAACACTAAACATATTTCAAATCTGTTTATAATAGGATTATGTCAATTATTGTCAAATCAAGATATTTTTTTAAATATTTTAATAGAAATATAAAAGAAATGATGCGGCTGCAATGATTTTAGCCTCATCCCTCAAAACGTTTCTAGTGAAAGTGTTAACGAAACATGTTGCCATTCACTTTTACTCGGTAAAGTGTTCCAAACTGTATTAACTCCTTTAGGTACCGGGACGTATCTTTCTCCTTATTTTAATTTTAAATTTTTGGTTTACCTTTCCAAAAAGACCCTTCAGACTTTGGACAATTTTTTTTTATCGAAATACACACATTTGAAAACACTCCATATTGCAAAAGAGCAAGAAAAACAGCAAATTTGTCTCCCATTGAAATTAATTAGAACGTCATTTACAGGCACCGCACAATCAAACAAGACTTTTTAAATAGGATGTGTGCAATAAAATGCTCTTGAAATTTAAATTTAATTTCTATAGCCCTTTTTCCCCATGTTTGGCTAAATGATGTACTGCCCGTCTGTGCGCGAGTGTTTCGGACGGGCAGAAAGCTTTTCCCCACGCACATGCACAAAAGCGCGTGCCTGCCCTTGAACACGCCAAGTTTACAACCGAAAAATAACATTTTCATCACTTCATCAACGTTCACGGGCTCAAATGGGGTACTTGAAGTACTCAAACGGGGTTTTATTCCAGCTCGAAACCGTAACGCTTATTTAAATTATTATGTATTGAAGCACACCTAGATCACCGGACAAGGTTAAACCAGCATGTGCAGCGGAGGGGAGGAAAAAACGGCAACCCTCCAGGAAAAAACAAAACTGTACCGCTCGATAAGGAGCAACAACTTCAACACCCGGTTCGAGTGCGCCTCCTTTATGCGCTACCGCACCGTGTTGCGTTTGTAACGAGGCACTGCGCGAACGTTTTTGAATTTATTGCGTAGATAAACGGGTAACGTAAAAGCTCTCCCCTCAAAAAAAAGCTACGATCCGAGTTCCGAGTGCACTTTTTGATGATTTGAATGCCGCACCGAAGCGGCTCTCTTGTGTGTACATTTGGGCCGAGAGTGTGTTACCGCTTGCGCTTCGGAACGAACGGCAATGGAAAGTCAATTGCACTGCATCTGCACGAGAGCTGCGTTTTTTTGCGACGCTGTACATAATGCATCTACCGCGAAATGCAATCCATCATTGAAACCATCCTTCGGGTTTGGAGGGATTTGGTGCGTTTTGGGATAAAGTTTAATCCCTGCACTACACTGGGACCTACCACCAAAGTCCGGTTTCGCTGGATCGTTTTCATTTTCGAGCGTTTAGAAATGGCAGATAGCCAATAGGGTGGAAAAATAGTGAAAAAGGGAAATTTTAGCGAGTAGCACATTATTCCCACGCGTCGTGTGGTGCGGGATAAATGGAGCCACTGGGTCTAATCCTGTTTAGCCTGTCCTGTTTAGGATGGTATGGTATGTTTTCCACTGAACTGTATGCACGCTTTAGGACACGTGGAAAGCAGAAAATACAGTTTCATAATTATTTATTTTAATATCAGACTTTTAATGACTACAAAATGTTGGTTTTAGCTAGTTAAATCCGAAAAACCAAAATCTTATAACAACAAAATACATGTCAAAAACTTTACCGATTATTGTCGTTGCCGTACCGATATACTGGGATTCTATTAAAAGGGATAGATTTGAACTAGGAACTAACGATGAGTTCTTGGAGCCACACCTACGACACCGAACTGATTCCGAAAATGTACTAATATAGTTAAACAAATCTTCTATTCTGAAAAACTGGTTCCGGATTTATCGAACCCACGAATCCGTTCGGTATCGTCCAGATTCGTAAACCACTTAACCCATTCGGGCTGAATTTAATTGAATTTCCGAAGCGCTTCAAATCGTCTATGATACGGTAAGATCCACAACAGACAACTCAAAAGAAGGAAGTAAAAAGGTTCTGTGCTCCGGACGGATCAGACGGCTCCGGATGGCTCCAGGTGGCTCCCGACAACTTCGACTGCTCTGCCTACTAGTGGCTAGTGGCTCTGGACAGCTTCATGCGGTTCCGTGCTCGGAGTATTGCACCTACGTTCTGGAGCAGCTTCCGAAATTGAGGGAGCTATTTGGAAGCGATTCCAGTGTTATGTAGAATTTACCCATCTCTCACCAACTCACTTTCGGTAATTTAACTCTCTCGTGAGTTTTCGCTAATCTTCCAGAGTTGAATTACTCTCTATGAGTCAACACTTAATTTTCTCGCTCTTTGGAATGCTATTACAGAACTCTGTGCACAATTAAGCACAAGCTTACCTTTTAAAGAGCATTCTTTAAATTTAACCTTTTTAATTTAATTTTTAACTTTCACAGTGTACAGAGGGATGTTGTAAGATGACTTTTAGTACAGAATATACTACCAACCAGTATGCTTTTTATAAATCTTATACTTTCTTACGTGTCCAAGTGAAGGTTTTAAAAACAATATTTCACTACACATAACCTAATATCTAACTGCAAAAAATGCATCACAATCACAAAAAGTGTTATCTTTCTTTTTAAAGGACTGCTAAGGTTAGAGCTAGGGAAGAGTAAAGTTAGTCGATGTGTTATTCATTTGATTCAGGCTGCCACTAAATTGTTGAATCTCTCCTTTCGTCAATCATGTATAATATTTAATTCACAACAGAACAATTAGTAAATTAACAGGTTTTAAAAACTATCGAAAGACGATTTGATTTAAACATAAAAAGATTATGAAAAAAGCATAAGTCAAGAGTACACTTTAGTATTCAAAATGAAAAAAAAACTGAAGGAATGGTTTTTATTCTTGAAATAACTAGGAGGGGCTAGTTCGCGCGACGGTCGCTTTTAAATTATACTTAAGCTAATTTATTATTAGCTCAAACAACTCATGCCACCTCTTAAGAATAAAATTATGCTCCTCGACCAATGTGTTTCACCCAACCCAATCCATGCTGAGTGTTTCAAATGGTTCACCTAAGAACGCATTAATAAGCATAGAAAGCACACAGAAGTACAGCGAGAAGCGTGTAACTTTTTGGTATCACCATGGTAACCACGGCACAAATAATAAATTAATCACTTTAACCCCTTAGCTCGTCCTGGTTGTCTTCTCGGTACAACAAACCCTCTTGCTTGTGGGTACTCTGTGTATGATTATTATTCTCTCGCCTACAAATCGCACTTGTTGCGCGAATGATAAGCTCGTGAAAACAATGCGCCCTGTCCGTCTGCTGGTGTAATAAGCATAAAGCCATGCTTACCGTACGCGAACGCCATGAAATTGCTTTTGTCGACACCTGTTTTTTTTGTTGTTGTTGAATTATTGGGTCGTTTTTCCTCTACCACAAATGTTCTAGCCGGTCTTTCCTTTCTTCTGAATTTTAAAATAAAAACACAAGGAAAGGCCAAGAAAGAGAAGAGACAAAATAAAATCAGGTACCGGGACAGTAAAAATACCAAAACAACGACATCATTGTGATTTAATACACGCTAAACAACCACCAGCAAGACATGCAGCAAAAAAGGTCAAAAGGTACCGCCGGAGATTGACCTTGCCCTGGGGCTGGGTGGAATTCATTAGCCTACATTACACCGCAAAGGTGATGCTTAAAGAAAATCCTATTCCCTCCTCCCGTTAAACCATCCTCCCAAATCCATGACCGAAAGGTAACCCGGCATAAAGCGGAGAATGAAAAACAGTCCGCCCCGGATGAGAGTACAAAAAAAAAAACAAAACCAACCCGCCATCGAAGAATCGTCCCCCGGTCAAACAATGTTGCGTAAAACGCGATCGTTTCGGTCGCGTTTTTGCGCCTCCAACGGGGAGCAGCGATGATGGGATTCTGCTTCTATTTTTTTCTTCTTTCGCAGCTGATGTTTCATTCTTAAAGGGTTTATGTTGACGTTGTTCCGCCTGGTCTGGTTGGTTCGGTTTCGCGCTCGGGTTGATAATTAATTATCATTCTGTTTTCGTGTGCACGCTGGCCACCGGTTCTGCTCTAAATAACGCTACGGGCAGCTCTGTCTTGTGTCGATCGGGTCCAATTTTGATTTTTTTTTTGTGTGGGGCTTTTGACAACAGGGTGTGTTTTTCCTAGAATAATTACTCTTGGTGGATATGAGGTAGATAAAAAAGAAATGAAATAACAATTGATTACGCGAGGAAAAACGGGACTGAGTGTAAGGGAGTTGGATTACATGAATAATTTTCACACTGCTTTCGCAAGGAAAACAGTGCTCACATTGGGGATGGCGAAGGTTGCAACTGAATATATGCAGAATGTTGAGCAGGAATATAAGCAATTCATGTATTATAAACATATTGAGAATGAAAAAAAAAATAACTTTACGAAATAATCTTTTAATGGTGGAATAACACATGTTTTTCTAGCTAGAAGTCTGCTGAAGGAAACATACAGTTCGATGATAGAATTGATGTCCACCATTAACGGATATCAGAGGTCTAACATCCTTCGTCACAAGAAGCATTGCTTCAGACGACAAACATTAACCGTCCTAAAATGTATCTTTTAGATAAAATGTTTATTTTAGCTTTAGTTTTGGAGACAACAAATTGCTTATCCTCATCACCATTTTTGTAGAGGTTTATATGGAATCTAATCAGCATTATTTTACAACGTCCTAATGACGTCGTTTTACAATGTCCTAATTGCTTTGTATTAAACAGTCAAGCCTTTTATTCGTTCATGCTTCGGGGTTGGGAGATCGTTCCTTTTTGAAGAACTTAAATAGACATCAAAATTTTTTTTGAAGAACTTGAAACAACATTTAATTTGAAGAACTATATGTGAGCTCGACCTTCGTGCTGTCACCTCTTATTTAGCGTTAGTTCCCGGCAGCCTTTTCTTCAGCGTGGTCTTGGAACGTGCGGTAAAGCGAGCAGACATCGGCACGAGAGACACCATTTTCTGGGTCTCCAAACAACTACTAGGTTGGACTTTAGATCAATGTGTCAAAGCCCAAATACATGCAGGGAGTAGG
>KB670614.1:207872-286064 GCA_000349105.1 Anopheles epiroticus
TATGTCATATATACCAGTAAGAGATTTTGTTAAAGAGTGTTGGTTAGAGACCACACTTTATTTAAACGAAGGCAGCTTCATCGCTTACTAAGCTTACAGTATCACTAAGCAACAAAAAAAAACTCTTGCTATATAACGTTAAATGGATGCTCTGAAGCGACATACAAGAGTGAATAAGCTCTTTATAATTTCGTAGACGGAGTTTACAAGCCAAAAAGCCGTTTTTTATTTCAAAGCTGCTTATCTGTCACAGAGCATGGAGATGACGATGAATGAATAAGCTTTTCACCTCATAAGTAGATATAATCAGAAGCCACGAGCAACGAATAACTTGCTAATAGGGAGATCTGATGGAGAAGATACTAAGCTTATGATAAGAGATAATTCTTCCAATCCATCCTGTTATAGATTTTAGGAACATAAAATGAAAATGAAAAGCAACACAAACAATAGATCAATTGAAGATTGGCTGTATGTACAAGCTAATTTATTATGTGTTGTATTATATGTACCAAGGCAGATGGAGCCAATTGGAGCATTAAGTCAGGATTACGAAAGAAATATTAACATTATAATTCAACTGTAAAGCATGGGGCCTCATTGAATAAGTGCAAAACGTTAAACCATATAAAGGATCAAGTTGGTGGAGTGGTGTTTTACCATTTAATTTAATTACTACACATTTAAAGTTCTTTGTCTATGAAACTAACGAATTACCGTATGTTTGGACAGGCGGAACATGTTACGGGAAACAAAGGACTTTTCACCTTCCAAGCTGTTGCCAGAAGCGTCTCGTTTGTTTGAACGCGTTTTAAGCTTCCGGCCAGGGAAACTTTTTGCATTGAACTATGCTCCCAAGCAGCTCCAAGCAGCAGCGGTGAAAGTAGCAGTAGGTAGTAACAGCACTAAAAACTTACTGGAAAGGGGTTTTGTATGTTTGTTGTAATTAAAACTATTCCCCGCCAACAGTGGCCCCTTCAATTTTACTCACCGGGTGTGCTGGAAAACTTTTTCATTTCACATGTGAAAGGTTTAGGGAGCGTAGACGTGCGTTCGACCGTCTCCTTTCTGCTCCAAGATAAAGCAGGTCCGTTTAGTCGATTGTTATTTGTTCGTCATTGAATGTTTACGCTTCCCAACAAAAAAAAAAACGACAGTCTTTCCCTTCCACGTTTAGCTTCGGTTATTCGGAAAATTTGTGCGAGTTAATCCATGTCCAGGATTGGCCGGCACACTCAGAACGGTAATCGGATTTAACGGGCGTTTCGGGTAAATGTGCAAACTTTTGCACCAAAGCACGATGCGACGATAGTAGTGGGAAACTCTGTTTTTTTTTCACAATCCAGTTTTAAGTTTAAAGCTGTGCTGAAGGGTAACTTAAGCAGATAGCTGACCCCTCCATTGGCAACCATTGTTCACCCTTGGGCAGGAGAATTTTATAGCAAAACGTGTTCTACTTTGGTGCTCCCGATGTTCGATTTTGGTACCAATTAATGCAGACAAATAGTTTATCGTGTGATCATCTAATTACGATTACCACAAACCAATCCCGATTGTGGACCTGCCTGGACCGCTTCCCGATAGAGCGTTATAGTTTAACAAGCTTTTAATTACAGCAATAAAACATGATCAAAGATAAACCATCCTCGCTGATATCTCACTACAGGTTAGTGGTTAGTTGCGTTGGCACTATCGGGCCAACATCGGTCCACAATTGTGGGCTGGCTTTGATGAATTGGATTCACTGATGTGATTATTATTTATTTGAACAATTACACAAACACTGTGTGATCGGGGGGGTTCTTTGTGCACGACGTGCTCGTTGGAGTGCGAACTATGCAAAGGCTAATGTAATTAGAGCTAATGACGTATGGTGCACCTATTAGGTTAGTGTTTAAAAAGGGTATTTAATGTTAGTTTGTCAATTCAAACGCGTGTGAAAAACTATCTCTCCCAATTAAAAAAAAACAAAGAATGGTAGTTGTTTTACAATAGAAATGAATGAATTTTATATATAACATAACTAAACAAGCAAACTTAAATTCAATATTAAAAATTAATTTAGAGATATTGCAGTAAAGCTTCCTGAATAAATAGAAAATCAACATTTTGAGGAGTGTTTATGTTAAACACTCACTGGAAGTGTATATCAAACACCAGAAATGCTTAAAGGGTTTAAATTTCGAAATAAATTATTCAAATATTCTTTACAATATTAATATTCTAACTACCATATTTAATCAAAAGATGGCTTAATAGCATCGATTTTAACGAGATCCTTAACCTTACTTCTTCTTCTTCTTCTTCTTCTTCTTCGTCTTGGCTGGCCCGCTCACAGTTGAGCACGTCGTGCTGACATGGTCTGGTCACCAATCGTACTCCAGGTCACTCGGTCCATGGCTGCAGCTCTCCATCCTCGGTCGCATTCGATGTCTCGCAGGTTCTGCTCCACTTGGTCCATCCACCGTGCTCGCTGGGCTCCTCGTCGTCTTGTGCCGGCCGGGTCGCTGGTGAGCACTTTCTTGGTGGGATATGAGTCTGGCATCCTCATGGCATGTCCCAACCAGCGGATCCTGCCAGCCTACGCCGCCGTCAGGATGTCCGGCTCACTATATTGCTCATCAGGCTCGTGGTTCATCCTTCTCCGCCACACGCCCTGCTCACACACCCCACCGAAGATAGCGAGGACGTTGACGACCGGCGTGCGGTATATGGCGCACTTCTTGGGTTGGAGAAGCCATCTGGACCGCAAGAGTTTGTGGAGCCCGTAGTAGGTACGATTCCTCTGAACAATGCTCCTCCAGCTTTCGCAGCTAACGTTGTTGTCCGAAGTTATGACAGTGCATAGGTAGCAGAACTCCTCAACTACCTCTAGTTCGTCACCGTCCACTGATACACTGCTCCCCAGTCTGACCTTGTCACAGCCACCGATGAGCAGGTACTTCGTTTTCGTCGCATTGATCATTCGTCCAATCCTAGCGGCTTCGCGTTTCAGTCGGGTGTACGCCTTTGCACACCGTCCTAGCGTTCAGCCCGATGATGTCGATGTCATCCGCGGAGCCGAGGATTCTTACCCTTAGTTTACTTTTATTAATGTGGATGTTTTTCTCTATATCTCAACAAAGTGCTGTTTGATACTAATAAGTAGAGGCTTCTCTGTGTTTTGCAAACCCTTAAAAAGTTAATCGTTCGTTGACTGTTTAGTAAGAAGGGTAGATAAAAGTTGACTATTAAAGTTTATGCTAGAATACCGAATCAATCACGTAGGTTTTAGAGTATTCTCAAGCATTAGTAGGTATGTAAGCAAGCTCAATTCGTTAGATATAGATTTCATCCAATGACGCCCCACAATGCTTTCTAACAAATGTAACTTTACCAAAAAAAAAAAACAAAATATAATAAAATAACTTAAAAGATTTTGTTGACTGAAAAGTCTTGTAAGAGCTTGTTGCCTCATTCAACCTATCAACGTGATATGCGTACAATTTCGTCTGAAAAGCTCTTCTGTCACCGAATCATAGATGCCATCAACTGAAACGTCCAAACATAACGCTTCCTTGTGTCGCCGTGTTAATGAAAATCATTTTCAATTGCTTCCAACCAGCTGAAGAGTTAGGGACAAGATGGGACAGATTCGATTCTCCGAATCCAAAATGGCAAAGCGAACAGCGGACACCTTAAGGTCAAAACAAATAACATTTATTCTGGTTGGAGAGCAACAGAGCAGGACACACAATTACACTATCTAAACAACCAAAAATTACATCGTGCATATTGAACGAAAAGCTCCGCAGAGTGTCTCTCCCTCTTTTCGAGTCGAGCGCTTCGAGTCCGATGGAGGTCACTTTTGCCCAAGCGATTGTCGGGAAACCACTTGTCAAGAGCATGCTTACCCGCCAGTTGCTTCTCCGCCAATCCGCTCATTGACATAACGATTTCACTGATGCCCCCGAAGGGTCGATTTTCTTACCGGCACGTGAAATTCGATTTCTCAAGAACGCGTAAGCGCTTTCTGACAAATTCTCGATGGATTATGATGTGATGTATTCCCGGGGCTGCTGGTGCTCCTCCTGCTGCTCCTGCTGCTCATTGGATTATGATTTGGAAGAAATATCCTGCCAAGTTCATTATTTCTTTCCCTGTCAATTCGTCCTTCCCTCCCCATCCGTCCGTCCGTCGTCGTTCACTGCTTGTTTATTCATCCGTGCTTTTGGAAATGGTTTTTGAAACTGATACCATTATAATTGGAGAAGGTGTGCGCCGGTGTGCGGGTGGCGGTGCCCGTCCCCGATGCAAACCGGGCAGAGAGAGAGAGAGAGAGAGAGAGCGAAATAGATCCAGCTCTATTGGGGTGGCTTTTTATTTTATGATTTTCCCGGGTGCGTACAAACGAAATTGAATTTCATTTATTTATCCACAATCTACCGATTCTCTTGCTCGCTTCCTCGCAATTTATTCCACTCAATTGAAGGTGTGGAGCGGGAGTAACCGCCACTGTGCTGGAGAGGCCGATTGTTTCGCAGCCAAATTTGCAGCCTCACAAAACAGTTTCTGTGCAAAAAAGGTGCCCACTTACTCTAGCTTTCTAGCAGATATTCGAAGCTTCCTTTACACCAGCAGAGCTGGCCTAGCTCTAGAGAGGCTTAAGAACTTCTCCCTGTCCGCTACACTGATACATTTCTAAAATGCCAGCTAAACTTTCATCGCGCTTCCTACCCATTTGCACCTTTATGTCTTTGAAGTTTCTTTGCCGGCTTGCCCGGGCCGCATCACATTTCGCATTCCCTATCAGCTTTCGAAACTTTTGTCCAGGATTACTGCCGGCAGGTATTAAGTGTTGCGCCGTTCTTCCACACGTCGCTCGTCCCTCTAAACAAATCCACCAAACGCATAAGAAGCTTGGCAAGAGGGAAGAGATGGAAAGGAAAAAGGATTAAGAGAGGAAAAAATGAAAGCAACTCCTTTAAAGAGCCGCTTCAAACAAATATAAAACCACTGGATTATACGTTCTTCTTCGAAGAAAAAAGGGAAACTAGAGATTTGAATAATTTCAATTTGTATGTATCGAAAGTCGAGCCTCCGAGTTCCGAGTGAGGTTCAGAGGAGGGGGGGACCTCCCGGTCAAGTGCAAAGCCCAATTCAATCGATACAGATTTGTTTATGAACACCGTCGGAACCTAATTTTCCGGTAGGCGATGTGATTTTTGCCTTTCGTTGCCTACTTTCAGGCGCACGAAAGCTCGACCTTGATTTGAGGTTTCGTACGTCCGTCCTTTCTTAGCCTACTATGTTTGCAGGACGGTGGACGGAAAAGCGAAAGTTGAAAACATATGTTTTCATACTTCAAACTAGAGAGCTTCTGGGAAAGTAAAAATGTTGCAAAAAGCATTCTAAGAATTTTTAGTCTTTCTTATTCACCACCAAGCAGTAGCAAGAGTGGGGGAACTGTGTACAAGGCAATAATTCTACTTTACTTTTTTCCTCTCCAATGGGTACAAAAAATTCAATAGTTTATGCACGCCAGCAAGGCAAATTATGCGTTGTGAAATATGCAATCGGGAATTTTCATCCTTTATGCCGAAATCGTTTTGCTTGGTGCATCTGATAAAGGGAATCGAAAAGAAACGAACCAAAAAAAAAAAAG
This sequence comes from Anopheles epiroticus, assembly GCA_000349105.1. Taxonomy (NCBI): domain Eukaryota; kingdom Metazoa; phylum Arthropoda; class Insecta; order Diptera; family Culicidae; genus Anopheles; species Anopheles epiroticus. The sequence continues at coordinate 213,517 of KB670614.1, forward strand.
GAAGGCGTGATATGCATTTCAGAAAAACTGAGAGAATTGAAACGATCTGTAGCAATAATAAAAAAGGATGAGAGAGTGCAACCATAAACCACGGTGCCGGGGCAAAGTTCGAGAGGCGAAGTAGCATTGTAAGAATAATGCATTTTTTCTATTCTCTCCCACAGGGTTCGGTTATTGGGCTGAAAATAATGGTTCACTTCTTGTTGGAAAGAAAGGAGCGAGGGGGTGTGGAAACTTTTGATTGCATGGACGGGATAGCATAATAACATAAATTTAAACGGTTCAAAGGAATGCATAATGGCAGTTTGCAAAACCGAACCGGTGACCGTATGTGAAGAGTCACTGAAGGGTTTTTTTTTTGGCAAAAGGGGGTGTGCACTTTGGTGTGCAATGCATCTTTTATTGGGAAAAGGTGAGAAAATTGCATGTACACAGGGACTTTCTGTTTTCCCCAGCACGCACGAGTAGCAATTTTGACGACGGGGAAAAGGGACCAAAAAATGCAGGAAAGCTTGTGAATGATTTTACACCGATGATTGTGGAGCTTCAGCGTTGAACTATCGTTTTGAATGATAAGAAGACATTGGCATTGTCCTGTGAGATTGCTTTTATGATGATAGTATTTTGTTTGTAAATGCATCTTTATGGATGAATGTGATAAAATGCAACTGGAATACAAAAGATAGGATGTGGAAATATAAATTGCAGAATATAAAACTTTACCAAATGGTTTAACCGTTAAAGGAGGACAACTTCTTTTTAACGGTTAGAATAGAAGACGCTGAATGCTTAGGGATATGCTTTGAAGGAAATGTAAAAGTAGATAAAACTAGTGTAATAAACATAAATCTATATAATGTTATTGAAGATAAAAAAACTGAAGGAAAACCTAACAACTAATTCAATAGGTGTTCAAATATTTAATGGAACAAACCCCCGTTGCCACGAACAAGGAAAAATAAAGGTAAAAGAGATCTTAAAAAAAATAATGAAAGTATTTTTCAATAAGAAGAAATAACAGTAATAAACAATTTTGATAGTAAATCATGAATGATTTATTTAAATACTAAAAATCCTACCTTTCCGTTCTCAGGATTGTTCTAACTTGCTATAAGTACTTCAATAGTGCTAGGCCTTAAGGCAAGATAAAACAGTCCTAAGAGCGATTAAGGTCAACAATCAACTACGTTTTGAAGTAAAACAAGAGGAAAGAAAATAAGAAATGCTCAATATTCAAACATGAACTGTTAAAATCTTGATAAAAATGAGTTGAAGGGTTAACATGATCAACGAGAACACGGAAAGACAAAAGTTTGAAGAGTGTCAAAAAAAAATTGTTTTTACTCGCAGCTCTCCTCATCTTTCCTGCTTTCCAGCTTCTTTAACTCTCTCTCCCTCTGTTCTTTTTCTGCAACTTTTTCTTAATCTTCTTGCTAGTATTTATCGTTTCAACAATCTGTCTTTTGCAACAATGAAAAGAAATATTCTCATTATGATTAGTTTTGCTAAATTTATTACTGCTTTAAATATTAATAATACTTTAATTATATTTTTCTAATTTTAATATATTCGAAAGTCATTGTTGGTCAAGCATTGCCACGGCCAAAATGGCCAAGGCTCCTGCGGTACATGAAAGACGGTCTAGCTTGTGTGGAGGAAGTCTTGCAGGGACTCGAATGACGCTGAGTCCCGTGATGCCATTGGACCACACAGGAACCCCATTGGAGAAGCATCACGAGTTTTCGTATTCGCCAAGGTGTGCATTTTCGCTGGATTTTTTCTGAAAGAAATATTTCTCTAGATCTGAGAAGAAGTTATCCACCTCCAGTTCTTTCTGTTTTTTTTTAACAAAAATTGATTTCAGTAGAACGTTTAGCAAACTACTCCTTATCTACGCCCAAACACTTCCATTGAATCGCAAAAAAGAAAGCAAATCTTAACCTTGATCAAACTAAAACATCATGTCTTTAGCCCGCCCTTCAGTCATGGGGCAAAACTTTTGCACAATCCACCGTACACGCATCAGGCAAACGCGCCCCACAGACAGCCCGATGTTAACCACCGGCAAGAACTCGCAAGAAAGGTGGGTAAGCTGTGCAAATAGATCCGTTTTGCAAAAGCCGGCCCAAGCACCGGAAAAGGGGTGCTGCACCTTTACAAATATTGATTCTTCTGGTCCGGGCTGTTCCGCTCGCAGCGCTCCGACCGCACGACCATCCAACCCAGACACAGAATATGGTTTCGTTATCAACTTCATCATTCCTATCAACATCATCAGCAGTCGGAAGCAGTACAAACATGGTGCGCTTGGTTGGTGGGCCCGGATCGGAGACGCACCTTTTAACCGTAGGCAAATATTGTCGCAATACATTACGGGCGAAACCACTGGCCCACTAGGGGGAGGCATTGCGTCTTCCTTGTGCCGTGGCTTCTATGACAGCAACACGGATCCCCACGCAATCGGCATCCTTATCGTCGGCCCAACCAACGTGTCTCCGTGATAAGCGTGACAAGGGGGTGGGTGGGTTGGCTATTCGGCGAAGGGGGTTTGACCGTATATATTAAACACCGCTGATATGTTGTTTATGTTGCGTGATTGTGGGTTTCGCTGGACCGGGGCGGTGAGGAGCGGTTTGGTGTATTGTTAATTGAAACCACTCGGTCATCCTTGTTTTCGGTTGATATGGCAGCAAGGGTGAGAAGTTGTTGTTGTGTGCTGGTGTTCTGCTGCTATGCTCGGCACCAATGCAACAGAATGCACCCACAATCGGCGTGAACCGATGCGTGGCTTTTGGGTGTCACATGAGATGAATGTTAGGGCGAGCGAGGCGGCCAGTAGCTAGCCATTTGGTTGAAACAAGTGGGTGTTATGATTATGCTGTAATTAAGCAGCACCGAAATGTGAAGCAGGATGCATTTCACAGCATTATTTGCATTCGTTATAAGCAGAATAGGGCCATAGAATTCGCTTCCTAATTTTAGTCTCATTTTTCGAAATTTTGGAAGAAAGCTTGTCGGACTATTTAATTTATTTACGAGTTAGTTTTTTTAACTTAAAACCTACTCAGTACTGTCTAAACTCAAAATAATTGCAAGATACTTGACGCTTGAAATTGACAAACTAATTGCAAGACACTTTTTAGAATAAAAAAATTAATTTGTTGGAAATACTATGCTGAGAAGTTTTTCTTTGAAAAAAACACTAGCCCGTGGAACTGATTTTTTGTGTGATAAGATTAGATAAAAAGGATTTTTTTTCTTTTGCCATGGTATAATGTTTGTTTGAGCCCATTTTTGTCTTGTTTCTATATTTTTCATTGCTATGTTCATTTTTTCATATTATTCATGTTCCTTTTCTTTCTTTTTTATTCATATCTTTTTAATTTTACCTTTTTGTAGTTGGTTTTCAGTATACTTTTCTGTTTTGTTTGCTGTTACATTTTTTGTTATTTCGATTTGTACATTTTATTTTTTTCTTTGTTATTTATTTTCCACTGTTCATTTTCTTTCCTTTTTCTACCTTTTCATTACTTTTGTTTTTCATCTCTTTTTACTTTTGATTTTTTCACCTTTTTTCTTTAAATTTCTGGTTTTAATTGGATATTTTAGGTGTATTATTTTTCTTCATAATCGTCTTCTTTTTATCTTTCTATTTCTTCTTCTACTTCTACTTGATTGTTTCTTTTTTCTGAACCATTTCTGCCAATTATTTTGAATTTGAACCATTCTGAATTAATTATTTTTAGTCTAATTAGTATCAATTTGGTATTTATGAAGAAGAGCTATTAGTTCCTTTATTAAAAGTGAAACTCAGCAATTAAAACGACTCGAACTCAATCATCGCTTTTGTCTCCTTTGCCATTTTTTAAATGCACCAGCTTAACAATACACCTTTAGTAACTATCTATTTCCCTCCATAATCCACTCCTTTACGGCCACACGAAGCGCCAATTTAACGACAAGGGAAACCCACTTCAACCCACTTTAAAAGACAAATGGCAATCCAGCTCGTTGCGATTATCATCCACGAAAGCAAGCGATGTGTTGAGCGATACAAATGCGCTCCCATTTTTACCATTGTGCTGTCCCTTTGCTCTAGCAAACGGTGCAAAAAGCATCAAGGAAAACAAAACAGTACAGTACGCTGGACGATGGTGACGGTGACGATGGATGCGAGCGACAGGAACGCATTGCGATAATGGTGCTAACAATATCCTCCGGAATGTCCTCCCCCTCTTTTTTTTTGCACCACCGTTCAACTACTCCCGCCGGCATGACACGCAACACGACGGCTACGAAGATAATTCCTCATCATCACCATCTGGGTCTGGGCAAGCTGGTCCCCGTCGCTCAATGAAACTATCCGCAACTTAATTAGACTCAGCTTAATTATCTTCCCGTTCGGGCGGCTTAAGCTTTACCGCCGGTCCCTGGGCTAGGGAAGGGATTCATGTCAACCCGACGGTAAAGACTCGGCAGCCCGAATAGACAGTTTGTTCGCTTTTTAGCAGTGCCGTTTTCGTAGGCAAGCCCGAGCTGATGATTCCATCCCGAGGCTGAGAGCATCCCCATCCGGGTTGGTTGCAGTGAGGATCACGTTCTTGTTCGATGATTCATTATGCATCGACCGGTGAGTAAATAGCATCATTTCTCGGAAGGCCCCAGATGAGTTGTTGTGTACCTTCGCTTGGCCCTCATTCTCTCTCTCTCTCTCTCTCTCTCTCTCTCCCTGTCTATGTTTGTTTGTGCCAACAATCGTTTGTGGTTTGACGTGGAAGGGATTTACCTTGAATCTGTACGACACGGTTGGCAGTGCTGTGATCGGTAAAGTGCATGAAACAGTATGAACAACGCGAACGCGGCAAGTTGAGTAGTCAAGTAGTGGTGAACAATGGCAAGTGATTTAAAGGCTACTGTAAGTGGCAATCAATCGGTAGATATGATGCTGCAGCAATGAGGAAAAGCAGGAGCGAAAATCAATTACTTTTGGTTTGTCGAACGGTTTGAGCATAAACGGTTGCAAACTGTCAATAGTCGTGACTGACTCACTGTCTTTATCCACACTTGGTTGAATTTTTGATATTCGTTCTTAGAACATTATGGATACATTAATCGCTTAATCTCGCTGTTGCATAAATAGCTGGCATGCTGATTGTAAATTAGAGAAAAAAATGAGAGAAAACAAAATAAGGTAGAAGAGAGGCTTTGATATGCAACCATAAGGATGTAAAAGTGTAAAATTTGATTTAACTTATATTAATTGAAATATCAAAAGCTATTATCAGAAACTTATAACATGGATCAATATGCAGAGATGTAGAGTGGCATGGATGTCATCGCATGAAGTTGCAATCAATGTCTGCTTGTAGTTAGTTTTCTGGCCCTTAGAACACTCTTTCACACAGTTTTAGGGTAATTATTTAAGAGTTTTTTTTTATGTATTGGCTCTGCTTGGCAACACGGAGCTTTTCCTTTGTTCGTTGTTCTTTTTATTCTGTCCAACTTTGTGGTATTAATTAAGTTTAGTATGCCAAAATTAGCTAGCATGACCTATTAGGTCAGTTTGGTAAAGCAAAATAATTAAACAAAAAATGTGAACTTCCTAGTTAAAGTCGGTTTTGTCTGATTTAATTTATTTTCCATTTTTAAAGCTTTTACTTTCTGAGCTTATTAAAGTATTAAACAGGCTCATCAGCATAAAATACCGTTTATCTCAGTAATGTATTTCCACCAACTTTTCGCCAGCTTCCTGGACGGGAAGTGCTCCTCGAAAGTGAAGACATTTGTGCCAAGATTTTGTTCGCGCGATAGCCAAACTATCAACCTAATCGTACCACGAAAACTGTGCAAGTTTTCGCCTTTTCGCAACAAGTGCAAGAAGTAATTAGAGCCCCCGAAGCCACTACGGCGCTGGCGGGGAAGAAAAGTTGCCTCCCAATCCAGCCTTAGCTGGACGGAACTTACCTTCTGCCCGTGGTGCAATGTTGCAGGAAACGCTGAAAGGCTTCCAGGCAAGCCCGATGACGGGACGGGATTAATTAAATTCTGTTGTGACTGGCTTGGTACAACGGCCTTCCCACGCAATATCCTTACGTAGGACATACACCAAGCGGCAGCAAATGGCAAATAAAAAAGGAAAAAAAGGAAACCTATGAAACACTGCCGATCGGTAAATCGGTGCAGTTTTCCCTTGGCAAGCGAACCGGTGGTTCATGCAAATAATTACGCACTAATTCCAAGTTAATGCTGTCGCTCCGTATGCAGTGGGTAGAGGTGACGACCAGCTGCTTATTTTCCGGTCCAACTTTTACCGGGCTGCCCTTCGGTCACCGGTAAAATGATACTTTATACCTTCTGAGGGATGGTTTGTGGGTGTACGGGTATGGGAGAATAAGGGTCAGTCAGAACAAAGGCACGTGAGTATCGATGGACTTTCGCGGACTGTACTGTGTACTTTACCAAGGACTTAACTGAAAGTGATTCGTAAGTAACATGCGACACAACGGGAAGAGTAGTCCGTAATGTTTGACGGAATTGGTTGAATTTATGAATTTTTACACAAAATTAAGAATGATTTTCAGAGTATTATAAAAATGATAAGAAAAATCGGTAAAGTCCAAAAATAAAACTCAAAACAAAATAGTTTAAAACGAAGAAAAAAACAGGAAAACGAAGGAAAATGAAAAATGGTTTTAGAGGAGAAAAGCAAAAAACAAAATACCCTTGAAGAAGAGAAAATAAAAAGAATTAAAATGAAAAGGAAATTTAGTTATTTAATTCAATCGATTAATCAATAACAGCACTCAAAACTATAAGAAGTAACAAGAAACCGGTATTTTGTGTATCTCATAAAACTGAGCAACTTATTGAAGGCAACTGGGAAAAATGATCAATTTATTTTTTTTTATTTTATAAAGTGTATTTTCAGAAAGAAATTAGTTTAAAATATATTTTGCAAAATACTTTGAAAGGATGGAGAACTAAACAAAGAGAATGATTTCATTATTAAAATCATAATTTTATTTTGAAAACTAAACATAAAGAAACGAACAAAACTCTGAACTCTTAAAAAAATAAATAAGAGATAAAAAACAGTAAATTAATCAACAAGACAAAAACAAGTAATTCAAGAAAAGATATTTAAAAAAAATTACAAAAAAAAAAAACAACAATGGTGAATTATATAAACGAAGAGTTGAAAATTAAATAAAATACTATGAACGTAAACCATCCAACGGTGAAAAAGCTTCTCCAAAGTGAACTGCTTGACCACGACCTATTTAAATACAATGTATCAAACCCACTGTTTTTGCCAACTCAAACCCAAAGCGGATAAAGGGCTCACTGTTTGAGGTGGCAAAAAAGGCTTTCACACACACACACACACACACGAGCCGACCGAAACCAAACAAAACAAAAAAATGCGTACACCTCCAAAGGCATTTTAATTAGCATACCACCAAACCACGTGTTGTAGTCAGCTCAAAAGGGTGCTCAAACCGGAACGACCCGGATCGACATCGACACGGTGCATGTAACGCTTTGTGGTCGGATTTGCCAACCTAAACGCTGCACATGGACCGCGTTGCACCGCGATGCACACCTCACGCGAAGGGCCACACGGACGCGGAAGGAAGCGCACAGGACAAACACGAGCTGACACTGAAGTTTTCGGTTTTTTTTCCCCTCTATTCCTTCTCTGTCATGTCGATTTTGTCTCACCGGTGACACTTGCCGCGCTTTTGCACATCGAACGCGAAACAATCGCATCCGGGTAATCCGATTTACGGTGCGGGGCGTTTTTCCCGAGGTTGAAGGCAAAAGGAAGGGAGCGAATTGGGGAGGAAAGGGTGTGGCAGCATGCACGTGGTGATGTCCCGCCATGTGACTTTTCCCCTGTGTGCCCCGGGTCAGGTGGACGTCGTTACACGCGCGCGTGTGTGTGTGAGTGTATGCAAATTGCAGGGAAACCTGGTGGTGCAGTATTATATGCAATCAAGTGATTAAGCGAAGCTTAGAAGAGATTTGTTTCAGTTTGGTTGGGAGGTGTGCTTTTTTTCCTTTCGCTGCTATAGTTTGCAAAACGTGAAATGTGAGAAACGGCATACAGCGCTTTTCATGCAAGCTTAAAGGATCAACGAAACATTAGCACTAATCCGGCGTGACAAAAAAGTAAGGATGGAAGAAAAACTTGCCAGCCAAAGGTACGTGGCCTGTGGCCCTTGCGTTCATTTTCATAGGTGCAATTCTACCCAGCGGGGTACTTGCTCGATGTGGACTGGTGTTAGTTTGCGAGTGATTTGTCCATTATTTGTGCACGAGGATATATTTGTCAGTTGCAGATGCTCCGAATCGTTTGAGCTAGTTATATAGTTATGGAGCCATATAGAGTAGTGATTCCCAAAGTGGTCTCTCAATGGTAACATTTTAGTGGGCTGTGGGAGTCAATTTAAAGTCAATTTCTTTTCATTTCAGAAGTAAAGCCAATTAAAGCTTTATAAGAAATGTTAGAGCTTCAATGAAATACCAAAATTATGTTTTGTTGCAAAAATTATTGCTCTAGTCCTTCAACTCCAAATAATGGACGTGTTTTTAAATTACTTGAACCAAATTAACATCGTCGTGCCTGATGGAATAAAGATTATCAATAAACGTCTGCAAAAAGTCATTTGCGCAAGTTTACTTAGCGTGGATTTAATATAAAAAATCAGATGTATCATTTACACCATAATCTAAAAGTTAAACATTATTAAAGAATGATTTGTTTTTTTAACTACACATTCGGTTTAAAATGGGCGTTGCAGTCAACAATGAATGAGAAGTAGGCGCTGAGTGAAAAATGTTTGGGAACCACTGATTTTGTGGAACAAAAAATCAATACTGTGATTTGTTCAAACATTTGCAAGGAGAACGTATCGTAACGGTTATATATTTTTCAACCGTTTAGGAATGGACATTCGTTTGCATTTTGCTTTTGTTCGAACAGGAATTGAACCTGTTTTACCTTAACTAACGGCACTTTTGCCAATTAGAACAGATTTTTGCCTGGGAAATGTATATTCATAAAAAGTCTATATATTAAAAATGACATTTGCTAATATGTTTTCCTTCCAGGAAATTGCCGGAACATCACACAATATGCAATTATAACTTATTTTTTAATTTCCGTAGTGACGGTTATGCCGTATTGCTACAATTACAATATATACTGATAACTTATATAATTAATGTATATACTGGTAATTAATGTAATTACTGAAAATGGAGGTACGAAAGGTAAGTAAAATGATATAAAATTAATAAAAAATATATATTAACATCGAATCACGATTGTCTTCAATTTAAATAATTGTTTCTATTTTACTTATCTTGTTCTACATGTTATTCACTTATCTTGTTCTACATGATACATCCTCTTATTATTGATTGTTCTGCACCAAAAGCTAATAAGATTATTAAAAAATCCAACAATTTTATTCGTTTAGTTTCCTTCATAACGCTCCATTTATATAAATTCATTTTTATAATACTTTGCCCTCTTGCAGCAAGAGAGACGGCTTAACTGTTAAAGGAGAAGGAAATTAACGTTTGCTGCAGGTAAGGTGACAATGCAGCAGCGCGGAAAGTAATGAAAATTTATTATTTCTTTTTGCAAGAGGAAATTCACACAATGAAGAAGAACTGGGAAAATGTAATTTCCTATCCTCGAAACCCACACACAAAAACCACCCAATACACACACGTACAAAAAAAAATCTGCATAAAATCTACACAGTGCAATGAACCTTTAAAATTAAAGCGAAAGAAAGAGAGCTTTTTCCCTGCTGCCCTTCAACCATGGGGCGTGTTGCTTTTGGGGAGGGGGGTAAAGCTTAAAAAAAAACGTAGCGTCCAAAGATTCAACCAAACAAAAGACGTAACAAAAAGACGGGCCAGGCCATTGGCGAAATGCGTAAAATTGTTTCGTGCCTCTCGCACACAAAAGAGATGTTCGTGGAGTGGAATATGTGTATAAAAAAAATAAACCAACTTGCTTACTCATCACATTACTTAGGCTCACCGTGAGGGATAGTGAGATTGCCATTTGCATTCGCGGCACTGTTGCTATTGCTGTGTCGCTGGGGTCGTTTTTTCCAGTTGGCGTTATGGTCTTGTAAGGCATTCGATATGCTCCCCGTACATGAAAGAAAGGCTTTGTGGAAGGCGGAAGGCGAGCGATTGGGTGGGGTAAAGTCGATAAAATGTTCCTTTTTTTTCTACCACTGCGCGCTGTTGTTGCTGGTTTTTCTACTGTTTATGTTTACCACGTGTTTTTCCTTTCGCCTGGCAATCGTTACATACGCGCTCGTCCACATGAGTCAGCCCGGGCAATGTGTGTATGTAAGCGTGCCATTTACGAGGGTGTAAAGTTTACAGCCATTTCCGTGGTTCCAATGAATTGCTCCAGTGTGCAGCTCGAGCAGGGTGTGTGTGTGTGTGTGTGTGTGTGGAGTGTGGTGTCGGGAAGCATATCAGCATGTAGCACGCGTTGGGCGCATTCGGCCTGACCAAGTACGACACTAATGGAGGTTTTAAGCCACCCGTCAACCCGGGTGAACGTTGAGACGAGCAGTCGAGTGTTCAAATTAGACAACAGCAGCATGTTCGCGTTTCGTTTGAGCACAGCTACTGCTTTTGTTCCTCTCGTTCGCAAAACGCACAACCCTACGAACGCATCCACATCATCAGGTCCTTGTTTGGGAGGGGGTGTGAGGGAGTGGTTTGCTCGATCATGCTTGGAACTGGGTCATGTAAACACGGGGACCCACGGGACGATTAGCTTCCCGTTTCCGTGTGTGCTGCAACCGCACCGTAATCGGACGTTATTATCACCGCAAAATAAACATCCCGGCTGCATGCAGCGACCTGCAGTGCGGTGAAACGTTGGCCTGCTAGTCAGGGAGTTGATTGGAATGGACAGGGCAGCACAAATGCAGGCTAGCACCAGCAAGAGGAGAATGGCCGCAGAGAGCGGAGAGGTTTAGGATTATTTTATAGATCAATTCATGTTATTGGCCTGGTGTACACTATTTTTAAATGGCTTGGGTAGCCATTACAGTTTTATCGTGTCAGCGCTGTAGAAGGCTGGTTGGAAGATGGATTAGAGGTTGTTTTTCCAAGTTTGTTGCATTCATCAACTGTGGCATGGGTTCGAAATGAGTTGCTGTAATGAGCCGCAATCAGATGATTGAATTCCAAACAATATGGTACGATTTTAGTCTTTTAGTTTCAAATAAATAGAGCGGGAGTTTTAAAATGCAGAGCAAGAGCAAACAATTGGCAGCCTGGCCGTTACTACCGAATAAAAGAAAGCAAACAATTGGTTGGAAATGAACACATGTTGGGTTTGGTAAGGAATTTAACACTCCAAAATTTTATTTCTTATAGCAAAAACAACAAAAAACAAGTAGAAAAATACGTAAATATATAATAAAAACCATTACACATAGTAAAATGAAGGAATAAAAGCAAGATAAAAACAAGGAAAAAAATATATTAAAAAAAAACAAAAAGCAATAAAAATAAGAAAGCACAAGTAACAAAAGACATGTAAAATCTCGCGTAATATTTTTTTATAACTTATGATTGAATAAAGAAATTACTAAAAAGTGTGTGGAAAGTTGCAAAAAGCAATGCTCAAATAAATTACAAACTGAAAAGACAATTAAAAAAACCAATAAAATAAAATAAGAGTAAAATAGGAGTGTAAGACATACATAAAGTATTTGTTTGAAAAAAGTCTTCGAAAAGAACAGCGAAAATGTAGCTTCTTTAAGCTAGCATTTAAGTATGTTAGACCTTAACCAAAAATGTTTGGTTTTTGATTAAAAATCCTTGTATTTTGTTATATCTACTATGTTTATTAATAATATTTTTTTCATTTATTATTAGTTTTGAAAGTCTTTTTTTTCTTAATCAATATTTTTTTGTAGCGTTTTTAATCTAGCTCGTACATTAACCATCACTTTCATGGAAAAGTGATCCTCCAGCATGGTTTCAAAACATTTTCTAGTATTTGTTCCACCGTAACAACGTTTCACTTTCACTCTCTTGGCGGCAGCGTATCGTGTGACAAAAACATCTTTAGAATCACCAAGCTCAGCGCAACGTTCTTCAAAAGCAGCAGAAGAGACATGTGAAATGCATTTGGCAAACATCTCGGTGCACACGTTGCACTTATCTATTTTTGTGCTGCAATTGACGGGCAATGTAACTCAATAACCCGACCAGGTTGGACGGTATGTCTGTGCTGAAAGTAAAAACTGCAATCTGCCCATCTTCCCGGCCACCACCCAGGGAGACGAAATAAGTCCAGGAGCTCGGCGAAAGAAACCTGCTCGTGAAAGATGATATGCTGCCAACCGATGGTGCAGACAACGGCCGCAGTAGCGCAAGGAACAGAGGGCGCACAGAAGCCACACACCATACACGTTCACCACCGTTTGCCGCGGGGGGTGGCAAGGCAAAAACGCGAAATCGCGGTCAATGCGCACGGTTAGTTTGCGTGCAATTTCGCGGTTAAGCATCGGGCCATTATTTGCATCGTCATAATTATATTTTGCTGCATCCGCGGAATGCCGCTCTCGGTGTGGTTCTTTGTCGGGAAGTGTCTTGGGACGGTGCAGCGGAAGATTGTCTCGTTAAAAGCGAAAGCTCTTCCTTCCTCTCCTTCTAACTCTCTATCCCGTGGATTGTGGAATGGAGCTGGTTCGGAATGCTGCTGCGTCTAGATTCCCTGTACGTGAGTAGAGCAAAAGAAAATCGCTTTTGGGCGGTTGGCGCTGGGTCTAGCTTCATCCCGCGACGGTGGTTTGGTTGTGAAAATTAGGCCAAACCACGAAGCTGCTGCCCGTATGCCTTCTTGCGCTTTAATTGCTTTGTACCATTTTTGCGCACCATTTGCGCCCGAACCGACAAGGAACTCTCCCGAAAAGAAGTTAATTTGAAAATGGAACTGCATTAGCAAAAATTACGATCAACTCTAGACAGGACGCGCTAGGGTCTGTCGGACTGAGGGGTTTAAATTATTTAACTAATGACGGCGTTGAAATGTTTGGCAGAAATTGTGAAAGTTTTCCCATTTGTATGTGACAAAATTGTCTTCCATTTAGTAGGGGAAAAGTTTTTTGGAATTTAACTATTTATTAGCAGATGATTTTATTAAAGAGACGAAGTTTTCAATTCATGTTTTGGTTCATAATGATATGCTATTGTGTAGATTTTTTTTTGTTAACTTTTAGGGATAAAATATTTTCTGTGGTTGTAGTACTAAAAGGGCTCACAATGAGCTTGATTTGGATTTATCAATTTCACTTGTTTAGTTATTCACCCTAGGCGTTCCTTAATTTTTCTTGAAATAATTTGTTATTCACTCCCTTGAGCTGAAGGTGAAGTCATTCAAGAATTTGCAAAACTCAAATTAGCGTGTTATTTAAGCTAATGAGGTGTTTCGTAACTAAGTAATCAACATCCCTCACTAATTATTTTGCATCCACACTTGCTCAAACTATGATTCATAAGACGCTTGCTCCATGTTTCATCCCGAAAACGAAAAGTGTAGTATGAGTGACAAAACGTGATGACTAAAGAGAAGGGAAACATGTGTTTTGCAAATTAAGGAAAAAAGCTTCATAGAAATTCAATTATTAATGCATCTTTAAAGTTCCCTTTCGGGCAAATTATACTACTTTTGAAGATATTCAATGGGACATGATTTTATTGAATACCGATGATTCACGCTATAGCACAGTAGTTACAACGAATTTTTGACTAAATTTCCTCCTCGGCGATCTCGTAAGAACTTATTGAGAGCGACAGAAAATATTAATCTTTTTTTTTCTTAGCGTTTTTAATACTTCAATTAATAAATCCGTAACCATCCTGGAAGTGTAGGGAAGGTGCTGAATAAGAGAGAATTCAAGGAACTGCGTAAAGTCACCCTTGAAACCCCACCCAAGAAAACAGATTAGGTAAGTTATTTAAGCTTTTTTTTTTGTACATTTCGAGCCATTATTTTGCGAATAAATTTAACTTTAATTGAAATTCCTTATCATAGGTTACTACGGTTTTGAATCTGCTTCGTTGGTGACAAACAAGTTTCGATCAATTTTTGGTGACGAAAAAAAAAAATAGTTTACCGCACGATAGCAAAAACTAAATGGACATCTGGTGGACGGTTTGCTAATCAGCGTCTGCCAATATTTTAGATAAATTATGTGATATCATTGAATATTTTTAAAATTACGCAAATTCAAAGCATGGAATAAAATTAACCCAAATCTCATTCGATGCTTCTAACCTGATCCTCTTGTCATTGAGCCAATTCCACCAATTCCCTTAAGAAACTTTGCAAAAAAAAACCCCGATCATCCTCAAACCCTCAACCAACAATCCCATTATCTTACCCAGTCCGATAGTGCTCGGGCCCCAAAATTACAAAGAATTTGATTTGTTTTTCCTGTCTAGTGAGGCAAAACCACCGAAAGCTAAGAGAAAAAACAAGATCCCATCACTCCATGCTGGATGGTACGGGGCAGGACGGAGGGATTTTTGGGAATTCGCCCCAAGGATGATGTCATAATGAATTGCTCTCGCTTTGGTGTGTGTGTGTGCGTGTGCGTGTGTGTGTTTGCATATCGTATAAGCATTTGCAAACGACCTTGGAGGTGCCGGTCGGTTTCGTAGAATCAACGCAAACGGAATCGCATCCGTAATCGAAAATCGAATCCTAAGCCCCTCACCGACATACCCTCTCGTCCTTCTTCAATCCGATAAAGTTGAAGACCTTTAACAAGATTAGCGATCATCGGGAAGTGATAGTGCCTTGGGAGCTGGGGCTAGGGCTGAGGGATGATTTGTCGAGGTCGCCGGTGACAGAACGGTTTGGCTTTGGTTTTACTTACGTTTTAAGTTTCGGTTGAGGCGTGTTGTAGCTTTTGCTGAGGCACTTTTGGGGGGCTCAGATCAGATTTCGAGCGTGAAGGTGTTTGAGTAAGAACTGGGAGAAGGTAATAGGATCACCTTGCTGATGCCTGAGAAAGAAACAAACGCCGAAGAACGCATTTCAAGGGCCAATGAAGTTCAGCTCGATGGGGAGCTGTTTCGAAAGGGAAAGAGAGGAAGGTAAACGATTGAGTTCGATGCAAATCTTCACAGTTGTATTTGCTTCCCCCACCCCACGGCTGAAAAGCAACAGAGCATTAAATAAGCATTTCCCTTTCGAAAAGAGGCTGTGCAAGAATGTGAGGTGATTTGTGTTTTAATAGATCTCGGCTCACCGAATGCAGTTAATTATGGAATGGCTGAACGAACCAAGGCAGTGAAAAAACAAACAAACGCATTCCATTCCCTTTCCCTTTTTTATGCCATCTTCGTCCCCTCAGAGACTTCATAATCACACCGCGTATGCGCGGTTTGCTGAAGATCGTTTATTAATTTGGATCCAATTTCAAATCCACTCGTGTCGTACGGCGTATCCAACTAACGAAGCCTTTTTCGGTGTTTTCGAAACTCGATCGGCCTAGAAGGGGAAACAAAAACTGCTTGCATTGAACCTCAGGTGCCTCACACATGGGGAAGGGGGGTGGTTTCTTCTGGGGAGATTGGACGAGAGGTGGTCTCCACCGTCCACAACAATACGCTCACAAATTGCTACAAACATCAAACGGCAAAGCTGTTGAACACAAATGTTAGGCAGAGCTGGTAGGCCTTTTTTCTCGCCCATCGCCTTCTCCATCAGCGTTTAAGACTGGCACAGGTGAGTTCGGTTTTCGAATTCCGGAATAGGCCACTTCCGAAAACGCTAATTGGATTACGCATGACGGGCACGAACGGCGACGACGACGACGAACGGTCTGAAAAGAAATAAAATCGCATGACGCGTGACAGGATGGAACTGTTGGACGTTACGTGCGGATTCGGGTGGTCAAAACTTGGTGGATGACTGTGGACTTTGCTGATGCAGGAAGTGGATAACGTTACGTTTTATGCAGTCGCTTGTTTTATGTGATTTGATTGCTGATTTATGACTGTTTTGATATGGTTTTTTCTATCAGAGATTTGTTGATTGTGATTCAATTTATTGGAGGTGTTTTGCTTTGCCTTGTTATTACTTTTTTATTTGAAATTTTCTCCTTGTCTTATTTGTTCTTCTATTGTTTATTAACTTACGAGTTTTTGGTGTCTTTTGTATTTGTTTTATTCTGCTTGGTTTGTTGTTTTTTTGTTGTTTCTTTCCTCGTCAGTTTTTGTTATTGTGTTTCTTAAGTTCATAAAGTAATTTGCACCTTATTTTTATCTCATTTATATTAGTAACCTTTTATTTGTATTTCATTGTTTTAATTTGTTTTGATAAAACTGTTGAAAAAACACTGATAAAACTGTTTTTATTGTATTTTATTGTTCTTTTTTCTTTTTTTATTTCTTTCGTTGTTTGTGTAAGTTTTGATATGTCTGTTACTTTTTTATTTGTACTTTATTTTGAAATTGAAATGCTTTTATAATTTATCTCTTTCTTTACTTTTCGCTTAATTTTTCTCTATTTAGCAATACGGCCTGGCCGTTACTACTGAAAGATAAAAAAAATTCTCTTTTGATATAAATTGCATTTTTATACAAATAGTAGTCCCATAGAGTTTTACTTCCACCGGCCACCAATCCCATAGTAACCAGATTTAGCAAGCCCTCTTCTTTCTACTTCTGGTGTGCGACAATGCCCTGGCTGGACAAAAACGTAATTCAATCCTGCGATACTGCGGATTTTCAACTAGCTCCCGGGGCTCACCGACCATTTTAATCCCCCAATCTAGCGAGACCGGCTTAACGCACACGGGCCGTTCCCGAAACCCGGACCAGACCGGGCACGAGTGGTACTCCGCACGGGGCAAGAAGTTTTCACGGTTCGATGCCTTTTACGCTTACCCATTTTGGAGGGGGGGGGGAGCAGGGGAGGCGGTCCGCTTGCAAGATCGGGCGGCAAAGGTGGGCATTATTTAGAGTGAGTTCAATCACTCGCGTGGCGGGTTGAAGAATCTCACCGCACAACAGCGCAACATATTCCACATTCCGGCGGCGCGTAAATTGTAGCTTTCGCGCGATGGTGTAGCGCGCACCGTTGAGCCGAACCAGCCGTGGCCGTACACGCCCGCCAGGCTCGCGAAGGGTTTCCAAGGGAGGGATGCCATTATGTGTTTCCACCGGAGCATAATACACCGAAACCCCGATTTGGCCGATGGGAAGCTCCAGGATGGAGTGAAGTAGAAAATCGATCCTGATTCAATGGAGATTAAGCTAAATGTTAACTATGGTGGAGCGGTGTGCGGGACGTTTGCGTAGTTCAAAGCACCGATAGTGAAGCGTATTAGAGGAAGAATGGAACGAATATTGTTGTGCTAGACTGCTTGGAGCGTGTAATGGTTAGGTAGAGGGAATAAAATAAGGTTCTGTGAAATACGTTTTCTATCGAAAACATTGCTCCAAGCCATCTTCCTAACAGGGAAAGCAGTAATTTGAAAAATGTGTTAAAGCAAAAGTATTTTAAATTCAAATAAACATTTAGGTAGCGACGAAAGTTTACCAAGACTGCGGAAAGTAATAATAAATATAAGGGAAAACAGAACAGAAAATATCGATGCATTAAAAAGAAGACAAAATTTCTATTGATATATTTTCAACACTATGAAATAAGAAGTGTTTAAAATTGTGGTCAAGGAACTGACTTAAAAACTGTTCTAGCCTATTTTTATTCTTCTCTTTTCTTATAGTCTCTGTATTTTAAATCTTACAAATAGGCTAATGAATTTATAAAACAAAGGGACTTTGTTTGAAGAAGAGGGATGCCTGAAATTAGTACATGCATTTTTTTAAGAGACAATGGTTTTCATATTCATTCAATATTGACTATAATAATTTAACTAATTTTGTAAATATTGTTGTGGCATTGGTTTATATTTTTTTCAAACTTATTTTAATTCTTAATTTTATATTTTTTTCAAGTCGATACTTTTCAAATATTTTTTTTATGTACATTTTCCATTATTCTATTTTCAAAAGAGAATGCATATATTAAGTGTATAAATACTTTCATAAAATTGAATGTCTTTGACTTTAACAAAAAAAAAGTTGGCAATTTAATAGAAGATACAATCACCTTCATTAATGCGAACGAAGCAATCACTCAAATTAGAGTGAATGGCTAATTGAATTTGATAACAGCAACAGCATAGACATCGGAAACAGTCGTCGAGGATGAGAGCTTATCATTTGTTATACTACACTAAACTGATATTGGTTCATTTACGCTGAAAAAACACTGCTTACATTCACTGTTATAATTAAATAAAATGATTAAAAGTATCATCATTGTTTAATATGTCTTGTTTCGCTGTTTTTCGTAAATATTTAATAATTTCAATTTGGTTTGAAGGTCAACTGGATAATCAAGTAAATTGGCAAATTTTAAATATTTATATCTTTAATTAAATAGTCAGTAATGCAAGTAGCTATTTAAAAAAAACTCCTGTGTGAATCAGTTAAAACGATGTACCTAAACCATTCAATCATAACTGTTTAACTTTCAAATTTAAATTCATTCATAAAACCATTGAATAAATCCACTTCAGGGAATCAATTTCGGAGAACGCACCCCATTTAAAGGAATGCAGCAGTTTCGAGCCAAATCGCAATTGATTTGCGTCACCATCTGTCTGTCTGCGCCCTGCCCAACCCTATAAAAAACGCGCGTGCTGCCGGCGCCATGACGTCATCGGGCAGGATCGCACCGCACGATCACGATCCTTTTCCTCCTCCTCCTCCTCCTCCTCCGCCACCTCCTGCGAAACTGCAGACACCCCCTCTATGTTCTGCCGCACAGCTGTTTTACCGATCGATACCCTTAAGCCCTCGAGGAATGAAACGATATGGCAGCTAAATGTGCTTCTTTAGCCTCTCTCGCTCTAGCATGCACACCAACCCCCCTGCGTGAATCAGCAAGGCGAACGGCCGAACGATGCGATGCGTCGTCGGTTTAGATCGTGCCGAGCCACCGGCAGGGGTGGGTTTTCTGCCTTGCTATGTTTACCCTCCCGTTTATTCGTGTTTCCGTAGCCGACCGGGAAACGTGTGTACGCTGTGCCGGACGCGAATGCGTAGCGTCAGTACTGTTCCAAGACGTGTGGTACCAGTGTGTGGTGTGAGAGATCGATCGAGAGGGAGAGAGCTCGTATATTTCGATCAGCTGAAGAGCGCTTCCGTGCTGCGAAGCCACCCAATCGGAAGTGAAAAGTGTTCAGGGGTTTTTCTCAAAAAAGTTTTTGTGAGGTGCGAAAATATGGATCGTAATCAAGCCGGAAGTGAAGTGGGACAGCGCAACTGAGTGTGCGTTTTCCGTGGAACTCGGGAAGTGATCGATGCGTCACCTGTGTGTGCCACGGTTTCGTGAAGGAATGTATGTTCGCACTTTTTCACCGCCAGTTCGAGTTTGGTGACGAGCGATCAGTCGTGGTGTGGTGGTTGAAGTGCGGCCTACATTTGCATGCCAGCCGCCCCGTCAGTGGCATCATTAAACAGGGGATGCTGAGGGGGGTGAAAAAAGCAAGCTGCCCAAAATCGGGAAGACCAGTGAGTTCAGAGGCGGTGTTGGTCAAGTAAAAAGCAGCCCGAACCGGTGCAAAAACGGGTGGCACAGTGTGGAAAAGCTTCCCATCTACGGTTTGACAGCTATTAGCGAATTTTTAGCACGGGTCACGTTTTAGTGCGTTTTGTGTGCCACTTTTTCCCCTGTGAGGCTTCCCGCAGTGTTTGTTTATTGTGCCACGGTTTATTGTGATGTTTATGGGCTAATCGTCACGATCGCGCTTTATGACATAAGCAGAATAGCAAGCCATCGCTGGCCAATCGGTACGATCGGAAACGATATAACGTTTGAAGAAGCAGCTTCATATTCCGCACGCGGAAGCAATCCATCGCCGAAACGCTGCCGCACCGAACGACCGGAGGTTACCTGTGGGAAGATAACGTTACTTTGGTTCCTTCTTGAAGACGCTACCTGGCCGATGCTGTACCCATAACACCCAGTGACCATTCTAGAGCTCGCACAGCCTCAATCATCCCGACCGACCGACCGACCGACCGACCGGGGAAGCTTAAGGGACACGGGAGCGATCATAATAATCTTTCCTTCATCTCGACCTGCCGACAGCAGTAACTGCGACCAAATAAAGGTAAGAAGCAGAGCTTACAGAAGTGTCTAGCTGTAAGAACCACACCGTAGATCCCTTATCGCACCGGTGCGAAGCTCCGGAAACATGGCGTAGCCGTTACTGTTACACGGGGCGATGTTGTTCGATTCTAATTATATCTCACAATCAGCCCTAGCACAGCCATTATCGTGCGGTGGCATCGTGTTCATAATTTACTCACTTCCTGCACACACACACACCCCGTTGATAAGACTGGGCCGATGGAAAGGAGGCCGAAAGATCGCGCTACGTGTGTGATTTATCGATCTGCTGAAGAAGTGGTGTTACCGCTACGGGCAGCATCAATGCCCCGAGAATATGCTGGGACGTGAAAACGTGTTTTCGACCGCGTGCCCTTGACCGTGTGCTTGTTGTCCTCTCGGCTGCTGCGTACTGCCGTTGCTAAAATATGCATTATTTCCGCTTCTCCGAACGGGCAACACGGGTTGACTTGCTAATGGCGAACAATTAGCAATTCATATGGTAGACGCGCACAAATCGCGCCAGTATCGCACCGCTACCGATAGATGGAATGACTTATGTGATTCATTGCTGGTTAAGGTTGTTGGAAGGGAGTTGAGATTGTTGTAAAAACCACCGCGAAACACACGCTTGCCTCCGGTGGTTGGCTGCTTTTTCGTAAGCCCGAAGCTGTACACTCAGGTAGCGTCGGTAGGGAACGTCGGTAACAAGCAAATGTACAAGTGTGTTGTGTCTTGTGATTCATCAATCTTCAGGTGTGGTTTTGGGGTGGCGCATTAAATATAGCGCCGCACAGCTATTTGGCGAGTGAGTTTTATTGCGTTTTCAAGGAATTTTTGGAATGTTGAGTGAGAATTTCAAGCAACAGGGGGTTGCTTTAATACATGTGTTGAAGTTTGTTACAAACTTAGTTATTACTCATACACCTTGTCGCTGAGCTAGTGAGTGCTATTACGCATCTATTTGCATGTTTGAGCCATTAGGAAAACCATCTTGCTGTGTAGACAATTTTTAAAATGGGCTATAATTAGAAGAGATCTGCCATGTTAAGCCGTTCTTACAAATATGATTTCTTAACCCTTGCATTAGAAATTTTGAGATAAAACGATTTATAGAATTTTTCGGAACGTTTCAAAGACTAAACTTA
Organism: Anopheles epiroticus; assembly: GCA_000349105.1. NCBI lineage: Eukaryota > Metazoa > Arthropoda > Insecta > Diptera > Culicidae > Anopheles > Anopheles epiroticus. Next base: position 234,922 of record KB670614.1, read on the forward strand.
CGTAATGCTTGAAAGTTCTAAATTGTAGTTGTCATACCTTTAACAAATGCTCCCTCAGCTGGGTTTTTTTAACGTTGGACTTTTAAGAAATAAATTTAATTGATTTTATTGATAAGAATATCTCTAAATGAATATTCTAAGCTTTGTTAGAGGAAGCTTCAAACGATATTTTTTGTTGGACTACTAAAATAAATTTTTAAACTATATACATTTAATTTTAATTTAATTTAACCCATCCTGTTATACACATCTTTATTGAAATAGGCTATTACCGTTGCTAGTGTAAAGACCAATAAAAAAAACATCACAAATCAATGCGAGGTGATAGCAGAACTATCCAATTATTAATTTCCTTGTTTTGAAAATTTATTTCTAAACAAATTAAGCTATATCAATTTTAAACCTTCCAGTTAGCCTTCCAAATATATAAGTTAAGAGAGCTCCTGCATTGCATATTGTTTTTAATATTAACTATCAACAGTTTGATTGCTATTGCTGGTTAAAACAGTTTCATTTTCTGATATAATAATCTAGTTACAACACAACACTAGCCTCTTTGGTGATGGGTTCAGGTCTACAACATCAGATGTACATACAGGCATCTATACAACACTATTTTTATTAATAAACTTGTGAGTATTATCTGCAAGCAACTAGCTATAGTTGGATCAGTTTGGAATCGATGACTGTATGGTAATAAAACACATGATTCATTTAAAAATTGAGGAAAATTGACTTTGTTCCTCTTTTCCGATTGATATAAGTGATTATTAGCTTGATACAATAGAATAGTGGTAGAAACACTATTACGCAAACTGACAAAGTGTATCGCTGGAATGTTGGATACTCATCCCTCCTTCTGCTCCCGGTAACCATCCAATGCGTCCAAAGTGCGTTCAATACAATCATAGAGTCCCATTTTACGCTCGATGTTTACTGACAGCGAACTCCCTTTTGTGCAATCCAATAAACCAACCGTCACAAACGCCAAACTCAGCACAAATCGACCATTGCGTTTGACACGCGTTTCTGGCACCGGGTGTGTCCACGGGAAATGAAACCTTTGCTAAATCAGCATTTATATGTCACCGTGGTTCGCGCAAATTGTGGCATTAATTGTGAGCGCTTGTGTTCTGAATTATGAAACGCACCATGCTCCAGCCCCCCCCTCCAGTGACAGGTGATGAGCGGTTATCAGTATCTACACCCTTATCTTGCTCCAAAACTCGACTTATGTAGAATGGCTGATTGGGGTTGTAGATGCTGGAGGTGTTGTAACTGGCCTATGATATAGGAAATTAAAGACTTGCAAGGGATTTCATAATAGCAAACGGTTGATGGGCTTATCAGTGTGCAAAAAAAAAAATAAAAGAGGGAGGTTTTTTTCATTGCTCGTACCATCCTCAAACATTTCTCTCGAGAAGGGTGACAGACCTTCGCAACGTGTTTGAACGCGATAAGATAATGCACTTTAAAAGCGAGTTATTGGTGTCAGGGTAGCGTTGCTCGAAAAAGGCGTCAACTCTACCGCGTCCAACAGTTGTAGCTCCAGAACGACGCCTTCCATCCACACCTGGACGACCGGTGGCGTTGATAATGGTCCATCATTGCAAGGGAAGCAAAACCAGCAACATAAGGCGACTCAACAATGCCATAAAGAGCGAGCCCCGTAAGCATTGCGAGCGCTTACCTTTTGCCTTAACCGGCTGGCTGGCGGGGCAGCTGGCCACAGCCAACCCAGCTGACGAGAGCAGCCAACCTGCCAAGGTTGCTCGATCGCATCTTACCGACCGAAAACAGTAATCACGACCGGAGACAGAGATGGAATGGAATGGAACGGACGGAGGTCATTGGCGCGCGCGTGTGTAATGCATAATTCAGTGTCCGGGGAGGAAGGTTCAACCTCCTTGCGCTGAGGTTTGCAATCACGACGGATCACAGCAGCGTGTGATCCACGCGATGACTATCAACGCGTTTTGATGGTATTTATTACCGCGAACAAGCTGCCCAGGAATCTGGCCAGGCACACATTCCAAGCATCGGTTGAGAGGTCTTCGCGCAAACAACAACAAAAAAAAATGGAGGCAGAAACCTCACCAGAAGGTCTACCTACTCGATCGCTACATAATAATTAAATTGTTTTGCCCTTCTGTCAAGGTGGCAGAGGAACGTTTGTTGTCGTTGCCATGGTAACGCACAGTGCGCACGAATAAACGCGTCACCGCGCTGGTACATCTGCCCCGCAGATCGGAGCCTCCGCCACGAGGAGTCGCTTCAGTGCGCACCGGGCAGAATGTAACCAAACGCGCCGACTGCCGGAGGGATGCGTGTCTGGTGCGCACGCGCGTGCCATACGCGCTTCCACGTTTCCTGTCGGTAAGCAAGGGGGAGATTGTATCGCGTTTGAAACCAGGCAAGTACCATATGGGTGTGCGCGAGCGAGCGAGTCCTTAACGGTTACATCGGGACCTTACTGGTTTTGAATGCCACGGCGAGGGCGTCCTTCGGTGGCGTGTGGATATATTTTTAGAACCCCTCGCCACATATGGACTGATCCTGTTTTTATAGCTGTTGGAGTGTTTTTGTTAGACGTTGTAGGTGGTTTGCCGATGAATGAGGGTGCACATTTTTCGACAGTTATAGGCTCGATGCATCCTGCCCGATGTCATCACCGGTTGGTGGGCTTTATGAGACATTCCGTACGATATCGGATGATGGTACAGCTGTCGTTGTTCCCGTTGGAAATCGTTCCCTGGAGCATCTACTTTAATTTGTATGTGTCTTCAGCATGTATCTTCAGCATACCTTCTCTGCAACACACTTTTAACGAATCTACCATATGCAAGCCCAAACAATTTTCTTACCTTAGGGTTCAAAATTTGATGGCAGCGACTGTATGTTACCCGTTGCATACCTCTTGGGCAACGGCTGTTGATTCATTTGTCACAATTATTGACACCATTACTCCGAGCTCCATAAAAACAAACTTCATCGATAAGCGGCAAAACAGCGGTGTCCCACTCTTTCAACTTCAACATCGTTTATTGATGTTGTTTTTTTTTTTGGGTGGAAGTTTCGGTGCAAGCAAAAGGTAAGGCGGTACCGTTGCCGCTCGAGCCGCAACTGTGTCAAGGTGGAAGATGTATTCGCCTTGCATTCAGTTTATCTCAAGGTGATTGCGATTCGAAGTAAAGTATGGTTAAATGACAAATGATTAGCTATTACCGACCCGGCGCGAGGATGCTTCATTCCACCTGAAGCGAACGTCTGATTTGCATTTTCCATTGGCGTTTTTTTTTTAATCAAAATGCCATGTCGATCGATCGCTTATCAATCGCTGTCGGAGACCAAATATGGGGTCACGCTTTAATTGAGTGACGCGCAACAAAAGATCATAATCATAATTTTCGAACAGAGTTCGATCTGGAGGCCTGGTAGGTTCGGTTCGGTTTGGTTTCGGTGATAAATTCGTTAAATTGCTGCTTAATGTGTCATTGAGGTCGTTGCGGGGATGGTGCGCGCACGCTTGTAAGGCCACGGCAGTATAAAAATGTAAAGAATGGAATGAATCAAAAAACAAAAAACAAATTGCTTAATGATTGCCACAGCGTAGGATGGAGTGAAAACGGAGTGTTGAGCCCTTTACCTTCATTTTTTATGGAGAGTTTTAGAGCTTCAACGTTTTTTTATTGTGATTAAAAATTATGTAAAAAATGTAAAGCTCAAATCTACGTTTCTGAAAGAAATTTCTCCAATCAAAAATACTTTGATGCTTCGATAACAAAAACTTTCCAAAGCCGTCAACACAACTCCCCAGCAAAAAGAGAAGGTCCTCCATCTGCTTCCCCACTCGCTGCATGATGTAATAACGGTCTCCTATTCTCATAATCAGAATTATCGCCTCCGATGCGCATCAATTAATTACCTCAACGATTATTACGAAACTCAACTCAACCGAACCGGGGCAGCTGTGATGAAATTGGTAGAATTCCGACCAGACTCGGTCAACAGCCTCAGAACAGCGTCAGAATGAGCCCTTTCTCTCGAGCAGGTTGCAGTGAGCCTCCTCGATGACTTCCCGTGATTAGCGGTTTCTTCCCGGCCTGAACCCAGCGCCAGAGCCAGATGCAGAGAATGCTGAAGCTTTTTTTCCAATTCATTACGTACCATTAGTATGTAAATTGGGTTTTGTGCTTTCATCTTGATTCGCCTGCCCTCAAAACTGCAATCAATATGTTTGGCAGTGAATGGCCTTACGGGTGTGAGTGGCACAAACACAGAGAAAGGGGAAAGGACACAAAACCCAACCACGATCACCCGAGCCACCGGCAAGGCGCGTAAGTCGAGAAGCAAACCAATGGACGAAACGGATCGGAAATTGGAATGGGACACCGTCAAGGGATCGCTTTCGTGTGTTCGCGTTGCATAATTAAAGATTTCTCCCCCCGTCGATCAAACACGATCGTGTAGAATGTGTGTGCTCGGACGGTAAGGTTTGGCGTATCGGGTGTAGAATATTAAGCGACTTTGGGTAGACAAAACAAACAAAGCTACCTGCGGCGGGGGAAACGCTCTTGTCTAGCCTGCATAACGTGATCAAGCTTTACCATTACCGGGCAGACCCGATATACTGATACTGCACGCAAGAAACGTAAAAGACACTGAAGGCACCGAAAGCCTGGAACCAGTTACCACCCGTCGGCTACTGGGCTGGTGTATCGACATTGATGACCATTTGGGACTCGCCGACGTCCACGTGCACGGTCAGTGTCGTTACGGGTGACATCGCGTCTATCCCCGCAGGGCTGGCGACATGTTTATTACATGTCCAAGACGGTCCAGCGCTTTTATTGTTTCTCCGCAGGCCCAACGACTGACCCGGTAACTGTACATTGTTAATTTTAATATTTTATTTAGCAAACGTTATTGGAAGAAACGGTCCACAAAAGCATAAACCCTCCAGCACGACGTCTGAGCTACGTTTAGAATTTTTGTTCGTGTTCTTTGTGTTGTGTGGAGAGATGTATTAATAGAGCTCCAAGAAAGGTGTTCTACATAATGTTTGTCTACCAACGTTTGTACGTGGCTGGTTATCTCACTTCTGCGTCCAGAAGTTACCAACAGCTCGCTTGTGATAATGAAAGGTTATCGCGTGCAGCATACCGTGCAGGCCGTTTAGATGGCTGGGATCAATGTCACCTGGAGTCGCGGTACGATGCTGTTGAACTCACGACGTGTGCCTGTCCTCCCACATCTTCCACACTCTCTTCAAACACTTTGGTCAATCTGTACCTTACACACCTCCAAAAGTAAAGCCTTCCACCAGCGTACGGGGAGCGCGAACAAACCGGACGCGTTTCTGGTTGACAGATTCGTCAGCGAGAGCGTACACCGTTGCGTTAAAGTCGTCTGTTTACTTTTGCTGTGTCCCGCACTGCGGAACTCCTCCCGTAGCTGCTCCCCAACTTCTTGCTCCAGCCAAACCAGAGTGTACAAAATTTGAATAATCTGTCAGTGGGGAATTAAAATTAGCTGATCACTTGTCGTGCTTTGCGGTAACACCCTTCCCTTCCTTCACGGGTGCGTCCTGCTTAGAAATGGAATGGCGTAGGAATGGAACGGCCTGTACGCTGCAATCCGATCACGTACCGTTCGCGGGGAGGAGGGCAGGATTGGAGAAACAATTCTCGTCTATAACCTATGGTTTAGAATTTTAAACATTTTGCCGTGCGTGCCCCACCGATCGGGTTTTACGGTGCCGCGGTACCGCTTTTCAATGAACCCACCAAGGCATCGTGGTGTTTATTATGAGGCGCTGATCGTTTTTTTACTTCTCGTTCGTTCCCTCTTTTAATTCTTCCCCGGTGCTGTTGGTATTATTTAACTAGACAAACGTTCTAACAAGCGCGAGGCGGTTGGAAATGGGAGGAAATTGGCCGATTTGTTAAACGCCAACAGCCACGAACCGAGACAGGAGTGCGTGAGACATGAACGTGACCGAAGCTTCGGTTCGGTTTTAGTTTATTTGCAAAATATAAAGCACTTGGCGGGTTGGAGCAGTGTCCTGTGCTGCAGCGGTAACGGTGCGGTAACGTACCGTGTGGTGTTTTATGGAAGTTAAGAGTGATAAGTGGGCATTAAAAGTGGGGTTTGCAATAAATAAGCGGGGCATTAATTTAGAGCGTTTTTAAGTCATTGCCTGTTGTACTGGTTGGCGTGGTGTTGAATGTGATATTTGATTTGATCTTGCAGCTTTTGAGGTTTTGTGGTACTTATTCTAAGCTTTCTGGGGCCGTGCTGCAAGAGTAATTTGATGCAGGAACCAGTAAAGTAAATGATTTATTTTTTATCATAGTAAATGATTTAGTAAATTCAATGCTGTTTGAAATAGTTTTTTTTGTGAAGTTGCTCCATTTAAATCAGTTTTTTATGCAACACAAAATTTTAAATAATTAATTTAAAAGAGGAGAACAATAATTTAAAAACTATTTCATAAAAAAATATTTGATACACTCCAAACGTATCATAACAGTCAACCAAAAATTTAAAAAATAACTGTAGTTGGTGTTTTTTGGGATTATCTCTCGTATAATAAAACATATGTTAAACGGAAAAAAACCCCGTTGTATCCTTGGAATAAGAAACCTTGGAATCCTTGGAATAAAATATTGATGCTGACTTATTTTGTTCCTCCAAAAAGATATTCTTAAACTCATGAAAAAAAGCATTGAACATGCTTGCAGCAAATAATTTAATATTCAAAAAAATTGGTAACATTTTAGGAATAAATTTGTGAAATTCTTATTTTACAGAATTTTTTAACATTCTATTTGATTTCATTAAATTAACTGACATTTACAGAAATTCTTGAATTAACCGTGTAGCTTGAAGCTTGAAAAAACCTTGAAGTCAACGGTACCCGTTACAATAACAATCAACGATCAACTAAAACAAAAGTGATCTACCAAAAGTCTGACCATACAACAAACAATAAAGATCTAGGACAATGAACTATTGCCGCACCACACGCCGGGGGTCAAGTCATTGCACTCACAGACCCATTGTCTTCCATGGCCAATTTCTCTATTCTCTAGCCGGCGGTGTTCCTCCTACTCTACTTAAAATTCCCCTTTATGAAAATATTGATTGACATGAAAATACTGTATGTAAATGTTGCTAATCGTATGCCTTTTGCTACATTCGTCGTCTCACACACAAGCACACGCACACACAGGGGGGGGGGGGGAGGTTCCTAACGGTGTGTTTATGCTTTCTTCCCAGAACCCTCTCGCAGATATCGCCACCACCGCAAAGGCTGCTTTCGTACAGCAAAATAGACTATTCTACACACGTTCCACATCTCCTGTACGCGCGCACAGTTTACACACCCCTTTGGGAAATAAGGGATGCCATGGGATGAGAATAATCGCTTTCCAGCGGTGGAATGCTTCTCTGCGCCGCTTTTTACGCCCGCCAACATCCGCAAGTCACATTTGAAGAGGGACGCACCTCACATCACGATGCTCTGGAGCGGGCGGGCTGGCCAACTAAACAATTAACGAAAGGAGAAGAAAGCGATCGCTCTGAAACGTGGAAGGGGAACGGAGGGTGTTGCATTCCATCCCGCTAAAGCGATGAAGAACGGAGAGCAGGGAACGATTTTGCTCGATGAACAAGCCCCACGCTGGAGGTGCTTTTTCCAGGTCTAGCTCGGTTTTTTTTTCCATCAGGAACCGTTTAAGACGTCGCACTCGAGGGATCTCTCGGCGGATCTTCAAGGTGGATGGTGGATCGATGATGGATAACTGTTGCAGAGATAGATCAAACACCGCTTCGAGCCCTTTTCGGCGCGGGAGGGAAGAATTCTGTTTTCGGCAGAACGCTGGACGAAGCATATGGCGAAAGCTCCAAGCTCCGAGAGCGTTGCTGCAAACAATAAAAGTCTTCAATTTCTTCAACAAGCCAACACACCGCACCGCGAACCGTGGCGTATCGGCATTCGGTACTTAGGCTGTCGACGAACTGGAATGCTGCCTATCGTTCAACTTCGGGGCGAACTTCCAGACGCGGCAGAGGAGTCACCCTTTCCGCTGGGACATTACCGGGGCCAACATTACCGTGATGGGTGCTCTCAACGTCCTCAAGTGGCCCCAGGTACCGCGATTCCCAGTGATTAGTCGGACAGTGATCCGTCCATCCGTCAGACGGCGAGGTTTCGGTTTGGTGTTTGCAAAAATTTGTTCGTAACGGCACTTGGCGGCCGGGGCAGCATTAAGAGTGGTTTATGTGTCGACGGGAGACGCCGATGAGTGATAGCGCCCTAATGATATAACGCCGAGCGCGAGGCCTCCACTATTAGCGTGTCGTTTTCTGGAAGCTTTCTTCGCTGTTTGCGGTGGGTTTACCCTGGGTAAAGCATTCCACGCCTGGTTTCGGGTCGGCAGACACCGTTCGTAATACGTGTCGTGTTCGTGTGTCGAATGAAAGCACGTGAATAGCGTGCCCGCTGCCCGTCGCGCTGTAGGTCAGCTCTTTAAAAGAGCAATTTCAATCGCTACAAATCGTGAGCATTAAATTCTTTCCGGACGTGTTACTGGCTTTTTATGTTGGAGTGGAAGCGCTTCGTTCCGGTACCAGAAGGAGTGGATGGGAGACAACGGGTCCAGCTGACACGGCTGGATTATTTAGATTGATTCCGATTGAATCGTTTTACCAGGGCAGCTCTGGGACCTGGTACCTTTACGGGCCTTCCAGGAACAGGGTAAGTGACAACGGTAAGCGAAAAAAAAAAAGTTAGACAACAACTGAACTGGTCGAGGGTAATTAATAGATCGAGATCAAAGTCGTGGCTGCCCTGCAAAAGCCTGGGGATACACCGGACACATACAGCAGCCCTTCGCGGAATAAAGCGTTGCCTCTCTGCAAACGACATGCACTCCCAGACGACCCGGAAGAGGTGAAAGAAGAATGTTTGGTGGGACGCTTAATTGCTGACGAAAGGTTGGAATTTGTCGCAATGTCGTGTCGGTTCGGACGGGAGGAAATGTCCCTGTCGGTGCCGGTAATTGGCAATTGGTTCCGCGAAACTTCTGTCTTCGAGCGTGGTGTGGTGCGTTCTTTTTTGCGTTTCGCTAGCCCTTAAGCCTCCCCCCCCCCAAACCAGCAGTCGGCAAGTAAGCGGTAGCTCTTCATGGCAAAATGGACAGAGGTGACATGTTTGCTTTAATTAGCTCGTACTGATTTTGAATGCAACTGGAAACACACGGCGCTAAGCTGTTTGGCGTTGGGTGCGAAGCAATTTGCTATATTTATGATTCGTTTGACGTTCGGGGAATGAACGGTAGTGGATTTGCTTTTGTACCTTGATAATGATTCGAGGAAAGTGTAAGAATTGATGTAAAATGGTTTGAAAAACAGTTGTGTGATATCGGCAAAAACGGTTTGAACCACGGTTTTGTAAAGAGTGGTTTTCTGTAGAAACAAATGTAATTTTATTCATTACTTCGGAACCTGTTTACACTGCTACTTTCATCTTTCAAAATGGTTTCTTTGGTCTATTTCAAAAAAGCTTATTTTCTGAGCTTTTTCGTTCTCTTTTTCAACGCTTTTGTAGTCTTCTTTAATTTAACAACTCTTTTATATTCAGGGAAAAATTGTACTTTTGTTTAACAATGAAATATTTTAAATAAAACTAAATATTGATTTCATATTAATTACATTTTCTTAATTCTCATATAATGTTTCGTTCTTTCATTTTAGTTTGATTCAGGATTACGTTAAATACTAAAAAAGTCAAAAGTTGCATTTAAATTCAATTTTTACATTTTCTATACTCTTCTTTGTCGTTGTCATGTTAGTTTTTCTGCTTCAAAGTTTTTTTTTTAAATGTTTATGTATTCAATACATTTGGTTTCTTTACAACAAGGCTGTATCTTAGATCGTTTTTTCATTTTCTTCTTTGACATGTGTTTTTTTACTTTTTTGTTAGTTTCATAAATATTTGCCTATTGTCAAATATTTATCGTTTTATCATAGAGTAGTTTTATAATTCTGTTATTTTTTTATCGATTTATTAAAATGATATTTTGAATTTTGTTCCATATTTGATAACGGAAAACTACTTTTCAATGGATTGGTTTTATCGATAAATTTGTTCAAAATGAAATGATAATTACCAGTTCATGATAAAGTGGTTCAGATAAGTGTAAAATTAACAAAATACCCCTATAAATCCTTTTTTTCTAAATACTCAAAAAGATATGATAAGAAGAGCACGAGAATAAGTAAATATATTGAATACAAAAATATTTACCGAAAACAGCATAAATTATTTCAATTCGCTCCAAACAATCAATCAATCAAGTGTTGCTTTACTGGAAGCGTCAAAATTATTCATATCCACTTTCAGCTTCCAGTGTTATTGCTCCAAACGTCCCATTTCCCGCAACACTCTCCAACAAAGTAACTGAACAACCGTCTATTTATATAAAAAAAAACATTCTACCTCCCTTTCGATGACCGACTTTTGCGTTTGCCAACACTGCTCATTACTTTCTCCCACCTTTGCTACGAAGAATTTGCCCGCTCGCTGCACGCTTAGAAGGCACTCGGCAATTGGCGCAACGTCAATATGCGCCCCTCTGTCCAGTGCGATGCGATCGGATGCGACAGGAGAGCGATAAATATGCATAACCTACCACTTCGATGCTGCACTTGCGATTCCGATTGCAGCCGGCAACCGGCAACGGGCGGGATGATTGGTCTTGCTCCAGATAACAGGAAGCGACACCTCTCCCAGTACTTTCACCCTGCGCGAGGGTGAGAGCATCGGGAGCAGTAATGACTCTGCCACACCTCGCGGGGCAGGAAGCGCCGGCTGATGCATCGCGCCCGCTGAATCGGTGGTTTGTTTTTATTGACCCGGACACGGGTGGTGCTTTAATTGCAAGGCTGCAACCGTGCGCTGGCAATTAAACACTGGCGTTTGGCTATCATTTGCCGTCATCACCGGTGTCGGCGCTGCCGTGTGCTGACCTGATGGATCGTTATATCGAAGATGCACTTTGGAAGGCCAGGGGGAGGAGATGGGCACGATGAAAGTTCGGACATTATTTATGGGCAATCGTCATTCATTACCTCATGGTTACCTATTGGACGTTGGGGAAGCGCCCGCAAGCTCATTGATATTCGCGCAAGCGGAGCGCAGACTTGAAGAGGAACGAACAAACGGAATGAATATTTATGTTATTCATATTCACAGATTTGGGATGCATTGAAGGCGAATCGTTCCACAATCATAAATGGCCACTAGTTCATATTCGGATACGATTGGAAGAGATGGCTAGAAGCAAGTCGATCGACAATCCTTTTCAGTCCCAACTGTTGCTGATGATGATGATGATGATGACGTCCCATTCTCAGGCATGCCCGGCACGTACTGCTTTCGTGGCATCCAAGCCAAGCGCAGCAAAAAACCAGTACATTAACGCACCGCCCGAAACCGCAAAAAGCACGCCCGGAAGGTGTACCGCAATAGAATCAGAAGGTTCGATGTTCAATTAATTGGTGGCTTAGTTTTGAGGCATGATTTAGAATACCGGGTCCCCCGGTGCGGGCTGTGGTTAATGGTAATGACATTTCTAATTACTAATCACCACCCAGCGCAACACAGGTGGCGGCATCGTCGGTCGGGTCTGGGTAGAAGGTGCGATAAAGTTTTAGTGGCGCGAACGTCACCGGCACACCGGATCGAACTGGCGGAACTTTTCGCGAACTTTTCAACACATCTGTACCGACGCCACCCGGGTGTGGCAATTGAAAATGGAAGCTTAAGAAGCTTCCATTTAGCCCGACCGGGGGGTGTGTGTGTGTAATGATGATAAAGATTACAAGAGCGTCATCACTAGGGAGACCGCTAAAGTGAAGTGGAAGCAGTTGGAAGTTCCTCCACGCTGCTTCAGGCACTGGCACTACGCTGATTTCAAGTGAGCAAGCTTGGAAGGTTGTTGAAGATGGAAAATGACTACCAACGGAGTGGTTAAGTGCTCTGGAACCTTCCGGAAAAGGGTAGCGGAATTGTAACCCTTTAAACGAAGCGATATGTAGCGATGAAGATGGCGCTCGAAGTGCTTTAATCCGATTAACCGGTTGTCGTGGTCGCTCGCGTTCTTTACCGCTCGGCGAGTGAATGTCCGGGGGGTTAATTAAGTGATCGAAGGGAAAAAGTTTGTCCACTGCGGCGTGTTAATGTGCTCCGGACAGGCGTGGTCGTTGATAGGCTGTGTGTTCTCTCGAGCTTTCTGTGTCTCTGTTACTTATTTTTAGCTCTCAAACGCATTTTTTTTGTACTCAGGCCATTTCTCATTTCGATCCCGGAGTGTTCGCGCCTGTCAGACGCAATTTTCATCGAACCTGTTTTTTCTCCCATCAAACCGTTCTTTTTTGACAGAGTATTGTTTTGACAGTTAGTAGGAAAAGTTTTAACACGCCCGGGGCTCAACCGGTCAAGGAACAAAGTTTGTGTTGGGAAGTTGAGTTTTATAGGGATTTTTCGCACCGACTTTTTTTGTTCCTTTTTTCCGGAGGTTAGGGTTTGCAACACAGTTTTTTGCTGCAATGTGCCAACTTTACCATGACTCACCGTGGCGTGTTTTGCGGTTAGTGTTTTTGCAACTTTATTGTTAACAACTTTGCATCGCCCGAGCTCGATAAGGCTCGTTTGCAGCTCGTTTGCAAATGTTTTTGTTTCCATTTCCTGTGCCGCAGCAAAAGTGTCATTAATCGATTCGCTGTACGACGCCCAACGATTAACGTACGTACGGCTCTTCCGTAAATGGCACACATAAGCGCGCGCGCCGTGGAGTGCATGGTCATGAGTGGAAGGTTCTAGGCTACCGTTCCCTTTTAGATGCATTGCCTTGCAGGAAAAAGGGAAAGGAAAGAAAACAAAAATGCATACAACAGTGCAACGTGCAGCTCGTGTCGGAACGGATGCGGGTGATTGCTGCATTGGTTTTGATGGAAACTTCTCCTCAACGGCGACGACTGCTGCCAGCGGTGGCTGAATTGGTTGCAACGGGGTGGCCCTAAAGGGACAAAGGGCTAGCACATTTGTCGCAGCTGCATAATGCACCGCTCGAAGCACCGATCGGGATGATCGCCGAGTGCAACAGTGAGTCATACTTAGCTCGGTCACTTGGTGAAGTCTCTTGCCTTTGAGCAACAATTGCCAATGAATTGTTCTTTACCTCGAGTACTTCAGAAACCGTACTGATTGTGTGTGTGTGTTTGCGTATGTGTCTGAAGAATGTGCTCACACACATTCTCTATCGTATCAGCTAGAAGTGAAGCCGATCTGAATCACCCGTTCACTTCCCTTTTCGAAGAATGCAGACATTTCCCGTTGTTAGAAGCATAGGAAATACCAGCTAGAAACCGTGAGGGCCAACCGTTGCCGTCGTCGAGCAGCACAGATCAAATGTCGAACGAGGAAAACACTTTGAAATTCTTAGCCTCCAAGCCTCCTTTACCCCCGCTCGAGTGCCCACCAGCTTGCTCTTGCTTGGGATCGGATGCGGCATTCTTCCCCGTGGCTTGTGACACCGGAGCGCATCGGAAGCTGATGGAGCGTGGAATCGATTGCCTTCCGTCTGAGCGGTGGCCGTCCGTGCTTCACTTTCGCTGCCAGTGTCAAGAGTTGTGCCGCGCTTCAACACCTTGGTCGTCCGACAGCTCCGTGCCAGAGAAATGAAGCAGAAGGAAGCAGATAATGGCTACTGCCATCTCTACTGGCCGGATCAGTTCGTCCGTGGGTTTTGTCGCAAAAGGTGTATGATGGGAAGTTTATTGAGCCCATTTGTGGAGCTGAGTAGAGTTACTACCATACCTCCCTTCCCCTCCGATGCCTGGGGCGAGACGTGTCGGAAATTGGTGATTTGCAACTTTTCTAATCGGAAAGGGGCAGAGTTGCTTCAAGGTTAACAGGGCAGGCGGCAGGCTTGTGATGGAGGATCAAAAGCATTCTTGAAGTGTAAGTCGTTTTATGGAAGTATGGTGGACGAAACGCAGGTGGAAAGGGGCTAAGTATTGGGATGTTAATTTGATTGAAGAGATGTGCATGAAAGATGTTCAAGCAGTGTAGCGTGATGCATAAATACCGGTTTTATCAGTTCGCAGCGTAATAGGCAGTTCAAACGTCTTCAAGGCTTTAGTGTAAGACAGACAAAAGTTTACAGTTTTACAATACTATATTACCAATACAGTGGATCTATGGTCAATTTAAGAATCATACCCCTCAGGGGTATTTTCTAATGAACACACTACAAAAACGAACTGTAAGCCACAAAGAAGATGCTAAAGAAAAGGAAGAAAATCATCCAAAAATGGAAGATTTAATTTATAAAATGCAGCAAGTGAAGCAAAAAAAAAATCCAAATGAAAGCTGCAAAGAGACAAGCCTGAGTGAATTTTCTAATCATATTTCTCAATCATTATATAAAAGGATAATAAGATCTTTCCAAATCAGCTCGGAGATTGTACGACATGACTATTAAGTTATCATTTGACCTCTCACCGAAACACAGTAAGGATCAAAGTGTTTAATTTAAAAAAAAATTAACGATTTTTATAACATGTTATATTTGACATGGCTATATTAAAGATCATTATAAATTTCTTGTATTTTGAAATTGTTTTGCTATTTGTAAACATTAAAAAGACCAAAACAACGAAATATTTCGTAGAAACTTATGAAAACACGCATGTTCTTCAAACATAAACATTAGAAGATGTTTTACATACAATAAACTAAGCATCAATTATAAGAATATTTTGAACTTTATATAGAAATTTTGCAATTTCAATTGTTATTTTTTTCCTACTAAACATTTAATCATTAAGCATTTTTCTGACAAAACAACTTTTCAAATTTTTCAAGTTTCAAAGTATTTCAGTTAAATATTTAAGTATTTCAGTTTCGAAAACAAAAACATTGCATAAGAAGCTTAATTGTTTGTGCAATTTAGTTATTATATTGGTTAAATCCCAATTTTACCATTTTTACTAGCATTTTTAAAGAGCACATCTGCTTTAAAAGGCGCCCTCCTCTGCACAAATTGAACGTGTCAAATGGGACGTCCCCGTTTTTACCGTCTTGCGGCATGAAAAACAAAATTCGCAACTGTATATATTGCAAACCGTGTGCAAGCGGTGGAAAACAAACCATAAAGGCAAGGTAGGGGGAAAAAAAATCAGCTGCTTTTCGCTATCGGTACCGCGCTGGCTGACTTGCTGGCTTCACTTCCGCTTCGGGTCCTGGGCTTCGGGTGTTCACCTGGATTCGCCGGCCTGCCTCACGGACGGTATGGGCTGTCGGAATCGGAAAAGTCGTTAGCTAGAGCGCCACCCCTCTACCTTTTGTTTGTGCGTGTGTGACGGACAAAACTGTACACACTGGTGGTGGGAAAGGGAGAAGGCTTTTTAAAAATAAATGAAAAAGAGAAGGAACGAAATCATTGCCGCACTAACACGCACCGAGATTAATATCGAGTTTTGAGGGTTTGGAGGGTACCGGGTACGGGAATAGCTCACATATTGTTGGTCCCTTGCGTAATTAAATCGCGGCAGTGTGTTGAGACCCTGTAGAGAATTGTGCTTGCGCAAGCGAAATGGGAAATACGTTACAAACGAGCACCAGCGAACGCTCACACACATACTCCGTGCTTTCTTGTTCGAAGCGCACATTGTCCTTGCATTTCGTCCTGCAAGCAGGAGGGGGATGGAGAGGGGTAGAGATGCAACATCTGCTCGACTGGCGTGACCGTTGGGATGGCAGGATCGGTAGAGCAGCTTGTATCGCCAGGGGACGCGCGTCCTTGCCGGTGTGGCACGGCGTCTCATATCAAACCAGCTCTCTTGCTGCGCGTCATCAGTGGGCGAAGTGTGAGTGGGTTTAGTTCCAATTTTCTACTGGCCGCACACGGCACGATATCTGTGACGGTGTGATTTTTGTTAACAGCCAAAAAGGTGAAGCATATTTTAACAGAAAAATAGTGTTATTGGAGAGGCGGGACTATCTTTAGGGTAAATTATTGTGAAATTTGTACGCGACAGGGTTAGTTCGTGTCGAGTTAGAACCGTAAGATCTAAACTGATGCTAACTGTGGTAGAATGTATCCCTCTAAGCAGAGATTCCAGCACTACTGCGGCTCGTCGTAAACGTGCAACGTAGACGTAAAATGCATCGGAAGTTAAATTTGTGGACGTTTTAAAGCGGCAAATGCAAATCCAAACGCTGTACCGGAATGTTGTACCTCCCAGTGAACGTAACTGATTACATCTTGTGGAGTCAGCTCTGCCGGGGTTCGTCGCGATTGTGGTTGTTCCGGATAAGTTATTGCTAGTGCGAACAGCTACCGCGAACTGTACTCAAGACAAGCTCTCCCTTTCCACATGTTCCCAAAGTGCAGTGCAAATAAAGACTCTAACGCTCACACGCCCAGTGTGCCCAGAACCACGGTTGGTGGAGTTTGGAGTGTTTTAAGCCACCCGGCACGAACTGTTTGCTTGCTAATGTTTGCTCGGTCCGGTAGCGGTTCGTGGCTTCGCGCCATGCTTGCTGTAGGGAGAGGTGTTGAACAGTTTGCGTGCACGGGGAGTACTGGGATTAAGATGATGGAAGAAGCTCAAAGATTGCATGGAAAAAGGATTGAAATTAAATTAATGCTAGCCACCGGTACAGCGAGGAGTGCTTGCGACGAGTTTGCGGTTGTAATTATTGATGAGAGAGAAAGAGTAATGGAATAGCTTTTAAAAGACTATAGAACTTCTGCTACTGTTGCCACATTGGATTAACGACCAATTCTAATCTCTCTAATCCGTCATCCTTTTGTACACCTTCGTTACAGATGTCACGTTCCAACTTTGCGCGCTCACAAAGCAAAGTTTGGTTCGGTAATGAACCCGACTATGGCGTGTACGGTGGCTTCCGTCCGTACCCGAGCTTTGCACCGTACGGCGTCGCATCTGGCCCGTCCTATCCCTCGTTTCACGATCTCGAAGAAGAGGATGAGCTGATCGAGGAGGAGGCACAGCAGACGAACGCCAAGAGTCCACAGGGCAGCACGAATAGCTGGGCCGAAACAAACCGCCAGGGAAGTCCCGCCAGTCACAAAAGTCAAGTAAGTGGTCTAGTTCCAGGGTAGGGACGTGAGGGAAGCAAGATTTCTAATTTGCTTTTTCTTCAACCAGGACTCGGGGTTTTCGGACACGGAAACGTCCCTGAATGCGGGCCTGGCAAAGCGGGGGAACGTCAACGATAGTCGCCAATCCGCCAATGGAGCAGCCGACGACAAGCTTACACCAAAGAGAAGCGTCAACGAGGAACTGTTTGCACGATCGCCGTCACTCAACAGCAGTGTACCGACACCTCCAACAGTCATCCGGAGGCCTGCACCGGTGGTGTCTGTTGGTGAGGTGGCTCCACCTGGACGTCGCTTATCGTATGGGGATTGCAAACCTACCGAAACACAGGGCTCCGAAAGTCCGCGCAGTGTGTCGCTGAAGCGAGGCCGTGTGATCACGAAGAACAGTCGCGTGAAGCGTAATCTCAGCGATCAGTTGAGCAATTCTAGCGAGGAGATGATCTCACTGGACAGTAGCGAGCTGTCGAACATTCTTAACCGAACAATGGTGGAGGACGGGACAGCGGTGCCAGAGCAGGATGCAAATAACAACGCAATTAAAGGGGAGACGGTGGAACTCCCGACGTACTCCGAACTCTATCCAACCCGCGGGACGTCGACACCTATCCGCGGCCAGTCGAAGCTATACCGATCGTTACCTCTCTCACCGTCTCATCGAACATCTGCACCAGTACGACCAGTGGCAGCACCTTCCGGGACGGATAACTTCTACGACGAACCGACCGACACGACCACCTCCAGCACGGGCAGTGAACGAGGTCTCTACTACACCATCTACGACAATCCGCTCCTCAACGGGCACCAACCGGCCGTGCAGGGTTGGCTGGATGGGTTACGCTTTTCGTGCCAAAGTGAGGTTATGTCCATACTGCAAACCAAATCGATCGCAACCGAAGCGGGCAGATCGCTCAAGCTAACCTCAACCGTGGCGGTGAAGATACTGCGCCATCTGCAGGGCAAAGTGTCCACCCTGCAGGGGGAATTCGAACGGGTGGAGAAGCTGTTTGCCGCCATCCGGAAGTACCACGCGGCACATGACGGCAACGAAGAGGACGAGGAGGATGAGAAGGAAATCTACCAGAAGGTGGCCCCCTTTGTTCATGGTCTTGCTACAGACATTGACGCGTTCGTACGCAAACAGCAGGGCACGGACTATTTCGGCCGGGAAGCATCGGAGCGGGAAGATCGCAAGAAGTTTGCGGAAAATGCACGCGCGCTGGTGGACATGCTGGGAGACTTGCGGGCGGCCGCATCCAGCAACGACACGTTCGACTACCGCTCGGTGGAGGAGGAAATCCAAATTGTGAAGCGTTACTTCCTCATTACCGTGCGGCTGATCTTCAAGAATCTGGTGCGAGTGATTGTGGACGCGGTCGAGGGTGCCCGGTGCGAGTTGATACTGCGCTCCAATCTCAGCTATGTGGCGAGCCTCTCGAACCTCGATTACGGTGGGCTGGCCTCCCTGAACGATGCGTTTATTGCGAATGGGACGGTACGGGTGCTGCTGCTGGTGTGTGTCGAATCAAAGCTTTCGTCCGTAAGGGCGCTCGCCTTGCGAGCGCTGGCCACTGTCTGCTCCACGACGGAAACGATCCGCCAGCTGGAGCGAGCGGATGGGCTGGAGGTACTAAAGGACATCCTGGCGGATGGAGCGGCGGATCGGACGGAGCCGGAGCTGCGTGAGGCTGTGTCGGTGCTGACGCAAATTACTGCACCCTGGCACGGGGAGGAGCATCGGCTCGAGGGGCTGAAGCAGTATGTGCATGGAATCGTCGAGGCAATCACCGGTATGTGTCCAGAAGGCAGGAAGGGCCGGGATGATGGCTAGCACGTGGCACGATGGACATAGGGAACTATTTTCGGACATAATGCTATGCCTGGGCTTGGGTATGGGTTTGTGTGTGTGTGTGACATTGGCAATTGACACGCGTGCTGAATTGTTAACGTGTTTCTCCAGAGGCAAGGAAAATGTGCAATTCCTAGAACTTGGAACAAAATTTTTGGAATTTTCCTCCAGCTTTCGACGTTTCTAGAAAGACAATGGAGTAGCTTTGTACAATCTTGAAGCTTGGTTTTCAAAAAGAAAGCAAAATGATAAAAATTAGATTTGAAAATAATCTGATTTTTTGTTCATGTAAAGCAACGAAAGCCATTCCTCTCAACGATCTTACAGGGTTTTCTTTCACATAATGGAACATTTTAAACATTTGGTGAAATAATGAAATATAGCTAATCAGCTGTGGAGTTTTAATATCAACTGTGGTAGCTATCATAAACAACCCGAAATTGATTGCAAATGGTTAGCTAGGTTTAGAAATAAGAAAATTTAAAACAGAACTATATTCCTGTAAAATTCTTGAGCTGAAGTATCATGAAAAACCGTTCACAGTGGCTACCACAGCAGATATGGAAATACCTCTGGCCTACTAGATACCATTTTATGCCACCAAAACCCTGTATTCTTAATGGACGTATCAGCATTTTCCACATTAAATTAAAAGTAACCACGCAGAGACAGATTTTACCATTGAAGTTCTTAATTACTCAAAGCCACAGCATGTCTCGCCACACACTCACTCAAGCAACACTCCGCCCGGCAAGTTGTGATGTGATTTATGGGCAAAAGTTTTGCACAATTACGCTGGGCTAGCAGCATTTGCAAGCTCTCTGCGCGGAAAGTGCTTCACCAAGTTCGTTCCACACCAGAAAACAAAACAAGCAAGGTTGGTGATGTAGAAGCTTTTGCTTGATCCATTTTCTTCGTTTCGCTCCAGCATGACGAAAGTGCGCCGTAAATACGTAATTAGAAGAATTAGCTTACACTATGGCGATACGAAGAGAGTCAAACGGTAGGATAAAAGTTCGCTTAACAAGACCTTCGGCTCCGTGGTCAGCGTAATTTCTACATACTCGAGGTTTCCTCTTTTTTCCTCTTAGAAACGACCATTCCAGAAAGACGTGAATATTGCCAACGAGTGTCGTATTAATTTCTATTTTATTTTCTCTTCTTCTTTCCTTACGGTCCATTGTGGAAAATTGAATGGCAATCTTTCTCCATCTACGCGGACTGCAGACATCATCGTGAAGACAAATTGCTGCCAAACGTTGCTGCTGTGCGCCGCCAGCCTGAACAACATGACGCGCATCGAACCGACCGCGGTATACTCGGTGATGTCCCAGGACACGGTTGACAAGCTGCAGCTAGCTACCGAACAGCGCGGACCGGGTGCATCCATCTTTCTCTATGTAAGTTGACGAAAAAAAGGCCCAGTAAGCAGCTCCGTCCTAGTGGGATCTAGTCCATCATCATCATTCGTGTGACGTTCGATTGTAGACGGCGTTGAGGCAACGGTGCGTAACGATCGTTACAGTGCCGGTTGGTGCAGGTCAGCCGAGAAAAGTCCTCTGAGCCTGATTGAGGCAATCAATCGATGCGGTATTTCCCCTGCCCCCTCAGCCTGCTCGTGATTTTTCGCTACAATTTATGGGCCAATGTGTGAAATATTGTTTCGCTTACAGCCGGACGCCTCAGCCGGAAGAACACAAATTGATGGATTACCAGCAGGCTCAGCAAGTTTTTTTTGCCGTACCTTAACATCTGGTTTAGGGCTTCCCCAATCGAAAGGATACGTATTTTGGCGTGAATTGATTCGTTTTTGATGAGATGACATTAATCCCTGACGCTGGCGGCTGTCCAAACACTCGGTGGACGGTACGATCCACTCGCTGTATCCGTTTTCTAATCGCTTTTCCCTTTTTTTTCTCCCCCGTGTGTTTAGGAACAATTTACCTCAACGCTCTACAACATGTCGGCGAACTGGAAGTGCCATCATCATCTCGCCAGCCGCCCGCTGCTCACCTTTTTGGTGGCGGTGCTGGGACAAAAGTTCTACGAGCAGCAACCGAGCCGGGTCGAGACGGAGGCGCAGCGTAAAACGATCCGCAACATTCTGCACGTCCTGTCGCGGCTCCTGTCCGGCGGAAGTCTCTCGTCTGGGGCATCGCACGATCTAATCGAATCGACGGTTGGGCCTGTGCTGGCCCGTATCGAGCGGACGCTCGATGGCCAGAGTGAACACTACCAGGACGTGACGAGCGTTAGCCGGTGGTGCAGCGAATCCGTTGCTACGAAGGTTGGCGGTAAGACGGGAGCGGGGGAAGTGAAGGCAGCTCCGCATATAACGCGCCTTACCATCCGTCGGGATCCGGTGAATGGGCCGGTGATGGTGCTGGACAAAAATCGGCAAGAGAGCTACGTCTAAAGGGAGGAGGGGTGAGGAGGTGGGGGAGGGAGGGCGAGAAGGGCCATGTAGCCGAGCTACGAAACCAAGGAATCCTTGTGCCATACGACTAAACGAAGCAAACGAAAACACGAGCGCTGCTGGGTGAGGGAGGCAGGCGAGACAGGGAATCGAAGCGACGACAAAGATGCTGAAAGCGAATACGTATTTATCTGTTTTCTGTTTGTATGTAAACTGTACCATAGATGTATAGGAAATGTCACCGAGAGGATCTAATATATTCGAAACGCTCAATGTGTTTGTAATTTATCTCACGAAAATTCCATAGTGCGTAAGGCGAGCGAGCGAAACTACCCAAATTGTACATGTATAAACCATCGACAGTAAACGATGAACGAATATAAGACAGTGTTGGAAGTCTTGCTTGGTGCCGGAAGGCAGTCTGAGAAAGAAAGTGATCACGAAATCCAATTTTCAGCCATACGCGTTTCTATTTTGACATATTCATGAGGGACCAGAACAAACAAGGAGTGAGCCTCTCCCACATGTAAGTAGCTCGAAGCGTGCTGGGGATGAGCATGTCCTTGTCTATTTTAATGCAGAAAAAGAACACAACACATGAGGCAATGGTCATACTCACTTTTTTAGAACACTGGGCTGTTTTGCTTGCACATTAAATTAACATATTGACCGAATATTTTTGCATTTCATTCCCATAACCTTCGAGGGTAGTGCGTCTCACCATTCGAGGCTCGCTCTAGGCTCGAGGGAGTTGTGGCTGCCTTCGTCTTAACACTGTTAGTTGATATATTAGCAACCACCAAGCAATTGGGCCAGTGGAGGGGTGAAGAATTATGATCCAATTCATAACCGAATCAAATTGTGTGCTGCTTGTGTGGAGAACATCAACCACCGCCGAACCAGAGGACTTTGTGGTACATGTGCCAACTTCTTCTGCTATCTCTGGCCAACAAAAGTGTCATATGAAATTCAACAGCTGTTGCCGAAGTGTCAGCCAAGCTCTCGCTCTCCTTCGTCCTTCAGTGACAAAGAAGGACAGTCGAAAATCTGTCGCCACCGACTGGGACAACGCGTACCATGAACGCAAAGCCAATCAGCACTCGTACAACAAAAAAACGATTTTTCTTACAGATCAGAAAGTGTGGAAAGGAGGGGGGAGGGGGAAGTCGGAGGAGAGAGGTGCATTGTGGCGGTGACGTGACATTTCTCGGTCACCGGAGATTTGTAGCCACACTCGGGCGCATATGAATGTTTTCGGTAGCCAATGTTGTTTTGGTCAAGCAAAATTTATCTTCCGTTTGACGTTGAACGTATTTTGGAAGTGGAATAACGGAACTGTGGCCGGTGCACAAGGAGGTGCTGGACATTGAAGAATGGCAGGATGGTAAAGATTCTCTGAATGGGCTTGAAATGATTGCTCATAATGGTACGGTGTTTGAATGAGTGTATTATTGCCAAATTGCTTTCTTTTGGTAGAATAGACTACTTCTGATCATGAAGGTATTTTATCTTCATTCATTATGTACAAGAAAAACGCAAAAATAGCAACACATATTTAAAATAAAAAGTCAGTTGCCTGCTTGTATAATTTAAGCGATTAGTTAGCAAAAAATACATTTTTACTACCTTTTTTTTTGAATAATCGCTCATGAAAACAACGGTTTTTCCATGTGTAACGCTTTGTAACGTTCGAATGCAGGTGAGCGTTACGTGTTGCGCATTGCATACATTTAGGAGTTGGCCATATTATTGCATACTTTAGGCGTTTGGTGTAGAACTTTTGGGTCATGTTTAGGGTGATGATTTGGGTTTTTTTTAATTTACAGTACTTGCTGATAATGAAAGAACACATTTTTAGAGTATCTTTTTACATTAAGTTTCTTTATCATTTGTTTCTTGCATATAGTAAATTCTTTATATTTTCTTTCAGATGGCTACCGCAAAGTGATCAATATCTTATCTTATATATGAATTATAGTTAAAAAATGATTAACTGATAACCGTAACGAAAACATAGAAATCATTTAGAATGTATATAAACCCAAAACGAAAAGTACAAAAGAAAAAAGCAATCATGTACCGAAGCACATCGCAGTGAGGAAGATTTTTTTCTAGCGAATCCATTTCTGTGTCGCCGTACAAATTCTTCGAAAAAAATCATTCCTCCTTTGTAATTAATTTACCAACTTTTGTGAGCTGTGTCGACACGTGGTATCGCGCTTTACCTGGACCGCCCGTTTCCACACGAAATCTCCAGGAATAACCCAACGACAAAAGAGTGTCCTTCTGTCGCTCGCTCTCTTATCACTTTCGAGCCAATTGTTGTGCTCAATTGGTTAAATTATTACATCAAGCAAGTGGACCACATTGCACGCCCAACCGACGCCCGACAAGTTTGTCGATTACGTTGATTGTAATTGATTTTGCCGTTCTCGTCCGTTTCTACGCTTTTGGGTGAAATAATGGTTTTACGAGCGTGCACGAAACGTGAAGAACGGATACCTCACTGTCCGTGGCAGGTTGGCAACAAAGAGCGAGCGATGCTGTAAAGTTTGGTGGGGAATTTCAAGAAAATCTATACCCGTTTTTCACTCACTGCTTTGTGCGCTTGCCTCCCAAAACTAACACACTTAAGGGTCCATTCAATTCGTGGTAGATTTCATTTACACCGCATACGAGCGCGAGTCGGGTGAGAGCAAAGTAACGAAGTTGCCGAACCGGACAGGTTGCGGCAAGTGGTTTCTCGTGTAATGTGAGCAACGAAACGACTAAAGTTTCCTCTCGATAAAAAAAAACCCCATTCTGCCCTTCCTGCACCCCTTCCCATCCCTCTCTCATCACCGTTTGTTTGTGCTTCATTTTTAAACGATCCTTTCCTCGCAAGAATTGAGGTGAGTAATTGAGAGATTAGGAACAAGGTGCTGTACGGTTTTACCCCGTCCGAAAGTGCAGCTTATGGCCAGTTAGTCTTTCGCACTAATGCGACAGGTAGCGTAACTTTGCGAAGCAAACGGACGAAAAGGGGTAAGAAATGAAATTAATTTAAAACTAGCAGCAACTTTTGCAACTTGCTGTGCCCGTGCCGCAGCTCGTCTGGGGACCTTTTGAACAATACGGAGAAAGTTTGGCTGAAAGGCGATCGATTCAAATAAATTAATTGAAGCTGCGAGGAGCTAGTTCGTATGATACACCATTTAATTTCTTTGTGATGCTTAAGATAAAGGATTAATTTTGTTAAACAGATTTTAAGCTGTTAACAAGATTGCCTAGCTGTAGTAAGCATAATGAAGAATGCTACTACTACAGCTCAAAAGGTGATATACTTAACGTGTAAACTTTCATGCTTTTACTGGCATAGGTGTTGTTTAAAAAAATAAATCTATTTTTTTATTTCAAGTGTATATGAAATTACGAAAATAAAAGGAAAATGTTTCTAAAATTTTATATGAAAGTTGAACTAACAATGCGCATTGCATCAAGTTGAGCAAGTTTCTCCAACATACTTATCCATTCCTTTTGTTTTCTTTCCTTGCTTAAAGTCAACCAAAAAGTAGAAAAGGAGAGAGAAAATAGCTGCAATTAACTTAGTACTATAATTTTATTAATCTTATTCCAGGGGCATACAATAAATTCTTTCCAATTTTGATTTTGCGTCACGCCATTTCGCTTACTATAGTCACCTTCTTCGCCTGTGTACCACGAATCTGCTGTAACTACAATTAAAATTCAATCTTTCTTAACTCTCTTAAAATGTTCCCCGTCCTAGCTCTGTCCCCTTGCATTCACTCTCTTTTTCTCTGTTTTGGAACTTTTTTTTTCGCTATCGATCGCTTTCCTTCCCACCCTGTTATCTCATCTTGCACTTTTGCGTAAACTCTGTTCGGTATGTTTAATGTTTGAAAAAATATACTTCTTTGAATATAGACTTTATCCACCTCCGCCAACAGTAGTTAGTACATTATTCAACAATCTGGTAATTTGGCAAATCGTCTTCCCGGGCGATGCGTCGGTTTCCTTTCGCTTCGGTACGATTAAGTACGAACGGCTAATACGTATGGATGATGGCTGCATTACAGTAAGCTTTGATGTACATTTCTACAGTGTTTGTTATTTTGCGATGTTTTTTTTTTCTGCCGTTTAAAAAACATTTCATCGCTTCACTGGCCGACTTGCACTGGTGTAGTTAAAAAAACGGTAATTGATTCGATCCTCTCATCCATATTTATACATGAGCCTTTCCTTGACATTCGTAATAGCAGTCTGGTTTCGCTTGCAAATCGTTTCGCTTCCGTTTCGCAGTTGTCCAATCGGTTTTGTTCAACTTTATCACAGTATCGTTATTAGAAGTTATGCAGGTGCAACGCAACGCTGGCAAAATGTATGTTGTTGCAGTTGAAATAAACATTTCGAAGGGCAAAACATTAGCTTTCATACAAAAATGGATAAAAAGTCAGACAAAATAAAAGCAGATAAAAGTATACTTTTGTTATTGTCCAACAATTAAAGTGACTGTTCACGAGTTTAAATGAACATCAAGACATAGTACATCAGCTCTCTTTAGGAAACAAACCTAAATCTTCATGATTAAACTAAGATCGTTGGATTTCGTACAATGATATCAGGCAAGGAAAAAATAAAATTGAGATTTTATATAAATTCGATTTTCTAAATAACATAAATAATCTTAAGTTATTTTTTTATGCAAATTTAAATCAGAATATTTATTGAATGCTTAATCCAAACAAAGACTATGCTGTTAATAAATGGGATGCTGCATCAAAAAAAAAGTTCAATTATAGTTTGAACCAAGTAAATTTTCACAAAACCTCGTACCATTTAATCGTGGTTATAAAAATAAATGTATGACTTCTAACATATACAATATGATTTCAATGTTCACGTAATGCTCCTAACTAAGCAGCTACACCATTACAGTCAATTCCTTCTGCTGATTCACTTATCGAGTCACATTTCAGTGTTAGCAGTACAGAGGTGGAAATCCATTAGATACCTCAAGATTCGATTGATTAAATCATTGTGTTTAGAGCACAAATCTGATGTACTTTTGCAACAACCCATTTACACGAAGCTCTAAACCCTCCTTACACGGTTTCAGTGACTTGCTAAAGTGACCCGGCACGATCCTCCCCTAATGACCAGAAAACTAAACTTTAACATTAGGCGGGAAAATCTCTTTACGGCTCAGGAACCACACCACGCTATCATGTGAAACTTTCTATTGTCAGGTTCTACCTCTCCCAACGCTTGTAGGCTCAAGGAAGCTGTGTCTAATGCTCTATTCCTATCTCGATTGAGTTATGTCGCTCCACCTGTTTTCTCTTACTTCATCATTTGGCATCATTGTTGTAGCTCCTAAAGGGGAAGTGAAAATAAGGATGGGAAAAGCGAAAGTACACCATCGTGGGAGTGTAGTTAGCGCTAAAAGTTTTCGCTAAACCAATCATGCGCACCAGGCACGCACGCACGGACATACTAATGGGTAGAAGGAAAGGGAACTGGCCACGTAGTGTGTAGCATACACAACTTGGCCATTCGTTTCGTTGGGGTTGTGAAATAGAACTTGCCCTTCTCGGTGTTGCACGTGGCTTCATTTCTAATGATTGACATTTATCTGACTGTTTCTTTTATCGTTTGGGTTTATGCTTTTTATGCTTTCGTTGTACGCACCGTTTGAGCACCTTACTGTCGATGTAGAGTAACAAAAAAAAAACACAATACTGATTCTTAACGCAGTCCTGACGTCACCGACCGTGTCCGCCTTACCGACCGTGTGTCGTCTCGATGACGCTTACGGTCAGCGGTGGAGCAACGGTCGCAGTGGACAGTGTGGTGGCCGGCTCGTTCATATCGTCCTCATCGTCCTCGTCGTCGTCCTCCTCCCCGTTGCTGACCAGCTCGTTCGTCCGGCGGAACAGCAGCTCGTTGCGCCGGAAGAGCGTATGCTGCCGGAAGCGGTGCACCCGCGACCGGCCACCAGTGGTGCCGGGTGCATTAGCGGTACCCTCGGCGGTGGCGGCGGCTGACCCTAGCTGCGTCCCTGCCGCTGCTGCCGACGCACCGACTGCAGCACCCGCGGTCGATCAGGTCGTGGCATCATTGGGGAAATCCTACATGGGTCGAATCGGTCGGTAAGGAATGGTTCTGTCACGAGCACAGTGTGAGCACGGACGAGCGAGCGTTTTTTTGTGTACGGTAAATGTGTTTTTTTATTGAATGTTCACGTGCACATTCGCATGAAGCAGCCGGGGTAGGGTAGCATCCGCACGCACGCCACCGGATTTCCACGAACCGCGGAAAAAAACCCCAACCCCCGCCCCGGGAAACGCATCGCAGCAACAAAGACAAACGAGTACGAGCAATCAACACACGGAACCGTAAAGAAAAGGAAAAAAAGAGCAAATGGAGAAAAACAGCTACAGTCAATGCAGTCAAAATTTGGTCACTCGCCGCTTTTAAGGCATTCAATTTTACACACAAAATAGACACTTACACACACAAATACACATAAGGAAGTCATATAGAAAGGTTATTAATGAACTAGTTTAGCTGCCAATTGTTTTAAATATTGCCTAAATCTAGACTTAATGCTACATGATCTATGAGTAGGTGCTGGGAAGGAAACGGTGTTGATAATTTGCAGGATAGAGCATACAATAAACAATCTTTCGTTCTTGCAAGGAACCGATTGGAAGCATTTTTGCTCTTTAATTGTTCATGGTTTAACATGATAATTCAAATCTCTTTGGATCTTTAAAGTAAACAAAGAGGAAAAATTACTTAATTCCATCTTATTTGAATAAATAAATAAATAATAAATAAATAAATAAATAATAAATAAATAAATAAATTAAAAAAATTAAAATAATCCATAGTTGTTGCATACCTTCAGGCGTTTCATGTGAAATTTCATTTCATGTAAAATTCAAAAGAATAATACAAAGGAATTGAAGATAAGCAAAAGCTAAGTTTGCTGTTAATGACTAGAATTAAACGTCAATAACAAAAAGTTAAAAAGAATGCATGCAAGAGATCAAACGAATGAGCAAAAGAAAAACTAACTGAACTAAAAAAAATATACACAAAATAAACCAATATCAACCTACCAAAAGCAAAATCAACGAGAAAGCAAGATTATCTATCATATGTAAAACTAGTAGAAAAGGAAACAGCTTAACAGGTAAGGAATACCAGGAACGTAAAGCGGAAAAGGTATGTGCAGGAACGTTATGGAAATCGCTACTGAGTGACGATCGAGAAACGTTTGCATGCATTTATTATCTGTCACCAATTTACCCGTCTTCTGTTTTATGCTTTGATCTCATTGCTTTTGCTTTAAGCCGCGGCAACCAGCACTGGCCAGCATACGCGAGCAGATACGTAGAAAAGCCACTTTTGCAGCAAGGCGTCTTCATGCGAGCAAGCAACGAACCAACCGAACCGAAGCGCTTGTTCCTGATTGCTGGTGCCCCGTGTCTTTCGCATCGCTGCTTCCGTTTTTCTGCCTTTTCCCCCGTCCACTTTGCTCTCATCACAGCATCCGTTCGTCGACCCCATCGAGCGAGCGGGTCGTCGGCGAAGGGCAATGCGTCGCAAGGGAGACGGTCGGTTTGTCCGTGGCCCAGCAAAGCATGGCATGGCGCAGCAGCACTAGGATGGATCGTGGTCGCTAAGCATTCGATAAGGAATGGGAGGGCCAGGCAGAAGGGTTTGTTTCAGGAAGGGTGAATGAAAGAACATGGTTAGATGAGAAAGCACAGCATGCAGAGCGCAGATGAAGGGCAAGCCGGCAAGGTAACTCTGAGCCAAAAAAAAAAACAGCAACGCCTAGCAAAAAGGCCTGCCAAAATGGCACAAACGGCTAACGGCATAATTATTAACGCTTTCTAAGAAAAAAATTTACTCGCTCAAAAAGGATGCGATGAAGGTTACAGG
The DNA here is from genome assembly GCA_000349105.1 of Anopheles epiroticus. NCBI lineage: Eukaryota > Metazoa > Arthropoda > Insecta > Diptera > Culicidae > Anopheles > Anopheles epiroticus. Next base: position 264,338 of record KB670614.1, read on the forward strand.
TGAGGGTGTATGGGCGAACAGCTGTTAAGTACTTACGTGGAGCGGGATACGTTGGTTAAGTGATTTGTTTTTGTTCTTCTTGAAGGAACACAGCAACAGCTCACGCATGCCTTTGCGAAAGTTGCGGCTCAGGAAGGCGTAAAGGAGCGGATTCACGCCGGAGTTGAAGTACGTCACCAGGAAGGTGAGTGGTGTGAAGAGGGCGTTAAAGTTGGAATCACCTTTGTAGTCGGTGGACCTGAAGTTGAATTAGTGTAGAACGAAAAGGGATATAAAATTTGTGCTTTAAGCGAGTAGCTGAATATAGATGGATGTTGAATAGCTTTTTGTATTTTAGTTTGATGTTTATTAGCAAACCTGATGGGTTAAAATAAAAAGTTTGATGAATTAAAAGCTAAATCAACTCTTCTTTGTGTTCAACAAATGTTAAACAACATAATGGGAGTTTGAATAGAGCTACAAACTGTCACAATGATTCCTCCAGGGACTTAAATTATCTATGATCAATGACTTAGTAAATTAGCCATTTAATGTCGAAAAGTAATTAGTTTAATGTAATGTGGTTTATTTTAAATAAAAATTAACCATCGTTCAGTTTCTGATATTGACGCCTGAAGGTATGCAATTTGTATGAAACATTTTGCTCTGTAGTTCATCGTATATTAAGTGGTGTATTTTATTGATTGTACTTTAATTTAACGTTTAAATAACGAAAGCTCACGTAACACACTACAATCAATTGTCTATTTGATCCTACGTTGCATTGAATAATAAAACTAATCCAAGTTGTTTTTAATCCACGGCAAGCAATTTGACCACAGTTTGCATACTTTCAGGCGCTTAGAAAATCATCTGCTGGTTATTTATGTTGATTATCAAAACCTTGAATTCCACGAGCTCAAAAATGAATTCATAATAAAATGGTTTATTTTGAAGCTTAAAGTTCTACTTAACACCATTACATCTTGTCATTCGTATGACATTTCAATTAAATGCTTATGATTAGATGATTTTTCACACTGGCAACTCTATCAAACATCAAAGCTGTTTAGTATGCAAAACCAACCACTTGATGTGGTGCCCGACTCTTTCTATGACACGTCCTTCACCTTAATCATTACTATATTTTCCCTGTGTACAAGTGATACGGACGAGGATGGGATGCGATGGTCGATAAAAATGAAATATGAAGTCACTTTCGCCCTACCCATCGTCTCCAACGTGGTTCGGAACCACTACTCACCAGTACTGCCACATCTTCCGCGCGTGAAACGGAAGGTTACAGAGGGCAAAGGTCAACACCACCACCATCAGCATGCGAATAACTCCACGCCTTGCCCGCAGAACATTGTTGGACGAGTGGGATACCTGCGTCAGTTGGGTGCCGTGCCGCTGGTGGAAGCTGTTCTGTGCCGGCCACGTTGTTACTACCACCTTATCCGACTCTACCGACACCTGCGGGTGGAGAAGCGTGTGGGTGCGTGTTTTGTGCCGGTTTTCCGGCCGCTGGACCGGCCACCGTTCCTTACGCCAACCGGTAATGGCCAGTAGCGCATTGGCAGGAACACTTACCTGGCTTTCGGTGACACCTGTGGTACGCTTGTCGTACTTGCTGCTCGGCTTCCGGTGGAAATTGCCCGAGTAGCTCGACGAGGTTGTGTTCTGCAGCGCAATGTGCCGTTCCAAGCCTCGCGAGCTTTTCCACAGCGCTATCGCTATCCGGCTGTACAGGACCTGCAGGGGATGGGTGGTTGGGGCGAAAATGATTTCCAAGAAGTAAAAAAAAAAAGAACCGAACGGCAAAAACGTACCAGAAAGGCGATTGCGCCTCGTAATGGACACTTACCGTCATAACCAGCAGCGGAAGCAGGTACAGCAGTGCGAAATTGATAATGTCAAACAGCTCGGAGTTGAACATTTTCCGGTTGATGATGCAGATCGTTTCCAGCTGGTCGTCGCCAAGGTTGTTCGTGATGGTGCGCACGAAGATAAACTTCGGGATGGAGTAGACGGCGGACGTGATCCACACGGCTACGATCACGAGCTGGAAGAGCGAGAGAGAAAATAATCAATAATAGTTTAAATAATCAAAAAGAATAAACGGACTGTGTAAAAAATATTTTTTTATTTCTTTCTTTAACTTGTGCATCTGTATCGAATATCATAGGTTGAAACATGACGAGTATTATTTTTTAAGCTAATTTCAAATTGCTTTACCACTTTTATTAACTTGTTGGCATTGATTTTTAAGTTATTTTTTCGATCTCTCTGTTTCTTTCTTATTCGTTGTTCGTTATTGATTTATGCTGGATTCCGTGTTCTTTTTTTCTGTTTATTCTTAGTTTTTTTTTGCATTAAGTACAGTTAAACTACACCCACATTACCAAGGAAAGCCAGCGGGAGCTCTTGCTCTAGCAAATTAGAAATGCTATGCTTATAAACAGATTATAAAAATATTGTTTTAGAGCCTTCAAATTAACCCTTAAAACCAGTCTCATTTCGATTAGTTTTTGTAACAGAAAACTTAAACTAACTTTTGTTAATTAATTAAAATAGATCAACTTGTAAGTTTCACTGCGAATTATGAAACTATGTAAGACAAAAAAAAGGAATAGAAAATCAGTTTTCCATTTCTGTTCATTATAAAATTATTTTTTATACGTAGCATGTACAAGTGATCAACAGTTAGGTATGAAGTTACATTGGTAATGCATAAAATTAAAAAAATAATCATTAAACATATGTTAACCTAGCTGTTTGTAATTAACTTCATCTTAATGCGGCATTAGGTGAATGTAATCCTATTAAATTGTTAATAATTTACGCCAGCAAAAAGCTGAAGCAGACTCCCAGAAAGTTTCCAACTGCTAATCAGCTTTCGGTGATGTTTGCTCAAAGGCTCGCACCACTTGTTGCCGCCTGTCAGCTTGTTCGTTGTTGTGCCACAAATCTCATCGTTTATCTTCCGCATCAACCGTGACTCCTGTAACATATTGTGTAGCCCCACAGTGCACAAAGGTGAATCAGAAGGTATGCACACATTCCAGTATGCCCGTGCTACCGAAAAGCACTCGCATCGTTGGGAACGTTCGCTCGGGCTCTTGCAAATGGCAAAGGCAAAGTGCAACCAAGGAAGCGTGTGTTTTTTTTTTTTTTTTTGGAGCACGTCCTGTTAAGCTGATTATTTACCCCCATTTTGCATGAAGAGGCTGCCCGCGCTGGGGTGCAGGGACAACCGCACAAAAGCGCACTGTTTGTGATTAAACTTTCGCATTGCGAGCAAACAGGCGGTCCCGATTGCCTTCGTCTCGAGCGCACACGTCACAGCGCTGTACGAGCGTAGTAAAAGGCAGAAGCCATATTGTTTGCTCTACTGCTTATCGATCGGACGGACAAAGGCAGCACGAGTTGTGGAGAAGCGCTGTCGAGACACCGACATGACGTTCCTTTGTGTGGTCGATAGGAGTGTGGAGGACCTTCTCTTCTAGGATGTCCCATTATGCCACGGTTTGGCGTACCGGGAGACGATATCGATTCCGTTGAATTGATTGAGTGGATACGCAACGGCATGGAGGACACGAGTGTATGAAGCAACGACAACGGTGCAGTAGTTATTGAATGGGTCGTGTATGAGTGGCCTTTCGAGGGGGTAATTAGGGAAAACTTCAAGTCCCATCGGTACACTGGCCACACTGAATAGAATCAGTGCAATCGACCGAGGAGCGCTCGAGTAGGATGGTCTTTTTGTAGCAACAGGGCTGTGTTTACTTGGAATGCTAGAGTACGTCTAGCTTATGGTTAAGGATCTTCTGAGAGAAATTGATTTTTCTTTGATTATGCTAAAACTGGTCTAGAAGAAAGAGCATGAGTCAATCATTTAAGTTAGTCAAACAGTGTTATTTGTTTTGCTTGTTTTCAAGTTTTCAGAAAGTCATTATGAATTTTATTTTTTAACTTCATGTTTTACTCAAGGCATTTCAAGTTGTGTTTCGCTTAGTTTTAGTGAAGAATAATACACCTTACTCTTCAAAAATGTTGCTGTCAATGACTTATTTTGCAATAAAAAGAAAACACTCCCCAACAGTCAAGCACATTGTTACAGTCACGTTTTTATGTACCCTTTGCTGTCCATGTACAGCTCAAATTGAATGTTTGACGTGTGGCGCAGCAGCAAACGAACTACACCTCGACTTCCACCCGGAACCAAATTCACTGCGGTGTGATTAATCAGGCCTGCATGTTGCTAGCAGCAGCATGTACGAAAGCTTCTCGGCTCGCTGATACAGCGCATCTGTACCCGGCTGTTTGACATGTCGACTTGTACCTACCCTTAGCCGGCGCGAGGTGAGGATCTGCTTGCACGTGATCGGATGGATGATGGCAAAGTAGCGCTCCATGCAGATGACAACCAGGATAAAGATGGAGGCGGTGTAGCTGAGCGAGTGCACGAACTGGTACATCTTGCACAGGAAGTCTCCAAACACCCAGCTGTGGTAACAGAGCAACAAAAAAAAAGAACAGATATAGACAAGAAGGCAAACTGTTATTGACGGGCTCGTCAGCGTCGTAGGCACGTTCGGGAAAATCGAATCGTGTGTGTGTGTAAAAATGATAGAAAATAGAGAGAAAACTGTGGAGGCTGCAGATCGTGAGAGGTACAGAGGTAAGTGAAATGACACAATGGAAGGGACTTTATCGTGCATGATGACGACGACGGGTCTATGTCGACTTTGTCGACCAGATAGCGTAAGAAGCGGAGATGAGGGTTTCACTAACTGAGTAATGTTGTTGACGAACGAAGATTGTTTTCTCTCTTTTTTCCCTACATGGAATACATTTCCATCACATCGTGTGAGGAAATGGGATGCGAACGCAACTACACCTCCCAACGCCAATGCACCAAAGTAAAATCATCTATTTGTTTATTAGTTTAAGCATACTTTTTTTTTCCTGAAGCGAAAGCCACTGGCTTGTGTTTATTTGCAATAGTGTTTCCGGTTGGTTTTAGGTGGTTTTTTTCCTGCCTCCTTGCTTTGAACGGTGCTGGCGCTGGCAGCGTTTTATAACGTGCTGGGAACATAAAATGATTTTCAGGGTCGATGAGATTGTTCGCATGCCACCGGCACAGTGTTGCAAAAGCGCGGATGCGAGTAAACATTTGCAGGCAAACACCGCAGTGCAATAGCTTGAGGCACGATCAATGCTGGATTGTGGTGTTTTTTGGTAGCAAATGGTGCTAATAATGCTTTCTGACTTTATGAAAATAAATTTATCTTTTGACTTTTTGCTGTTGGATTTAGACAGGCTTCAAACAATTGCAGCATGTTTGCTTATGTTAACACCATTTATCGTCATGTTTATTATTTTTTAGATAATTGTTTGTTTCTTGGTAAAACATATTTACATATCATAAAGGGGAACAGCATTATCATTCTTTTGTTTGTATTTATAGCTAATATGAAAGATCATACGATCATACACTTCACTCATGTAGTTAATCTTTTCAGATCACAATGCATTTGCAACATAATTTATATGGTCTTCGAATCTCAGGAAAACTTTTGATAGTAAAGAAACATTGGTTTAATGGATTTTCAATGGTTCATAAAACACTCATATTGGAGAGAATGAAAAGATATATTTTTGTAATTAGCTCACAAATACAAAGCATTACAGCTACTAAGAGTTGTTTTGTGAAATAGTCTTTGGTATCTTAAAAGCCTTATTGTAGAAAAAATTTATTGCTCTTTTAAATTAACAGAAATTTTTTGTTCATTTTACCTTCCAAATTTATATGTTGGTTTCTTGAAAAAAAAAAAAATCAACTACAATTGAGCAATTGAAATTTCTTTATTACAAACTTGGTATGAGTAAAAAAGGCTTCATTTTACTTATTTTACTATTCAATTACAGTCAATCTAACTTTCTACATGACATGTTTTTTAAGTAAAACCTTATAATTTTGTTTTTATTTTCAAAGTTTGATGAAATTATCACTGAAGATGTGTAGGAAAACGCTTTTAATAAAATATTTCCAACAAAACATTGTGACCTCTAGCCGAACATAAAGAAGTGAGGCACTCAAAAAGTGAAGCACGAAATGAAAACCAAAGCATTAGAAAGTATTTTCTTGTGTTTCCATTATTTACTTGAAACCTCCAATTAGTGATACAGAATTAAATAAGATTTCACTTTGAATAAGATTAAACAACCCTCGAAAAAGCACTCAAACCCTCTCATGAAGCAAGACACAAATACGCCGCTGAAAATTCCTTTGCCTTGCAGTGTATGTTATCCCCTGTTCTTCCCTTTTCCCCAAATCAAAACCACAAAATAGTGGTGGCTTTTGTTGCTTTCTTTAGAGACTATGTGTCCCTGCTACGCGTTCCCGGTTCCTGGGAAAGCATTTCCCTTCCATCGACCATCGTATCGACAAAGCAGATTGAAGGCACGAACCACGAGACGATCGTTATTTTCTTCCAACCGCAGCGTAAGACACTACACCAGGCGGCACAAGTTTTCCCGCTGCACTGCTATATGCAGATGGCTGCATAACTACCTCCCATACCCCCCACCCCATCTTCTCGCAATAAACCACAAAACCCCAATAGGGGGGGGTGGGTTTTTGGTGCTTGCTCGAACATTTCACTCCCGCTAGTGCAGTGCCACCGTTCGGCCGGGCAGAAGCACCAAAATTTCGCAGATTTCGTTGCGGGATCGTGTTACGCCGGCCAAGTTTTTGTTGTTGGATGGGGCGAACCTGCGCGGAGACGCGCAAAAGTTTGTGCGAACAAGGACCTTCAGCGGTGCAGGAAATTGGATAGCACCCACGACCGGTGCCCTTCCGCCCTTCAGGGGTAGCGCCCATCCTCGAGTGACTTTAATTATGTTCGCTAATTAGGTAAAAGGATTATGTTTACGCGGAGGCACACGCACGCGAGAATGCGGGAAATGCAAAGATGATGGAGACATGTGGCGTTAGTTATGGCGAACGGTGGACTGGGAAAGCTTGTATGTGATGTAGCGTTTAAATCCTCTCTTCTCGTAGTCTAAGCATGAGCTTAAAGGGGTGTTTGTCGTTGGGAGAATAAATGAGTAAGAAATAGGACTCTTTCTTGTCAAAAAGACGTCCCTCACTTGGAGCTAGCGAACGTTATCATACCCTCAGCGAATCAATAATTAAAAAGCTGACCAAGAGGGATGTTTTTCCATTTTCATTTGCAAATCACGAAACGTGCCTTTTTACCGAACCGAAGCACAATCAGCAGCATCATTAAAGATTAATAATTGACGTCGTAATGGTAGCTTTCCGCTTCATTACAGGCTGACCTTGGAATACTTGAAACCAGTGAGAGTTGCACAAAAAAAACAGGACGATGGAAAAGTCACAGAGTTGGAAATTTCGTGTTCAACGATAAATCGGGGTGTGGGGGAAATGAAGCTAAAAGCTGTGTCCATTCATCGGCTTTTGTGACAGGAAGAGAAATAGCCAACGTTCAGCGCTATCAAAATTGTAATTAATGTCCTGCACCATTAGCTGTATCATGCAATTATTTTGGGCTTTTTTTCGTCTCTCATTCCGCTTTTAGACTTATTTCGGGAAGTTTCGGGATGTTTGGTCCGGTTTTCTTTTTTTCATTTGTGATTTCGGCTTTGGTTTCCGTAGCTTTTCCACTTCGTTAATTGCTATCGATTAGTTACGCAGATTGAACAGGGATTGAGCCGATCAAGGAGGACGGATTGAAGAGGAAAAGTTAGGATCAGATTGCTAGTCCCAACGGTCGCAACGGCTGTGGAATGTAAAATCAATTATTGTGTCGCAAATGAAATATCCAAACAGGGATTTCGGGGAATCCAGATATTTGTGGATTGAAGTGTAAGGGGAATCGGTGTAGCTGTAGTATCTGATGTCGTCCAGGAATGCCATTGACGTTCTCGTCGTGGTGGTCGGTTGACTCTTACCTTTCGATCAGATAGATGGTAAGGTTCTGCATTACACAGAACACCCCCACGCACAGGTCGGCCACGGCCAGGTTCGCGAGGAAGAAGTTTGTTATCGAGCGTAACCTTCTGGAGAGCGTCACCACAAGTATCACGAGCAGGTTCCCTGAAGGAATGGGAGGGAGAGAGAGAGAGAGAGAAGAAAGAGGATGAATAAACCAGAATAAAGATGACGATCTTGGCTGCACACTCGGCGCTGTAAAAACTCCACTGATGGTGATTGACGGAGGTGAACCCAAGGAGTGCCGAATGCGAATGTGTCGTCCCGTTGCCTGTGCTGCAACTGTCAAGTTTTGCGAACGCCCAGCCCTTGTCCCAGCAGCGGTAAAAAGGGTTCAGTGACGTTTTGAAGAAGTTGCTTTGGGACTGAGAATATCCTTATCCTCGTTTGCCGATGATTCGAGCCGGTACCTACTGGTGTCTTGGAAAATCACCCTTGAAAAGGAACTTGATCGACCTTTGGGTCACGTGCGCTTTGGGAGCCTCTGAAGGAGTTATCTTTTGCTTTCCTCTCGAGCGAGCTGCGTGCATACAGCGAGCGACAATAGCCACGCGTAGTGATGATGAAAGCTGAACCGCTACTACATGAGCGGGCAAAGGGACGTTACTGTTCAGTGGTAATGGACCGGAATTGCGTGAAGCAAGTGGATTGTAGAAAAACGATGCAACCCTATCCCTCGTGCACTGTGTTACGCGTCTGATGATGGGTTCGTTTGATAGTGTGTTTGGGATAGTAAAAAAGGTACAAAGAAACTAGCTTTTGGGGAAGCTTGTGAACCCAAGCGGGTTGTTTGTCTGTTCGTTTATCTTTCCAGCGAATTTAGTGCGCCCTTGTGAAGTGTTTTGAAAGAAAGGGCGTAAATCGTATCGCGCATCATAAATCCGTCATGTGTGGACCTTTTCAGCCCTCATCAAGAGGGATGTTTTGTGGAATGTAAATTTCCCGTAATGTTTAAAGATAAGTTAACATTGAATAACCTTCCTACTTCGAATCACAGCACCTTTGGCACGGGACCGTAGCAAATGATTAAAATATACCGTGTTTCGTTTTTATCTGATAATGTTTAAGTCATTTTACTCCGTTTAAGACGTGCTTCATTTTTAATATTGTTGATTCATGCTTATGTGCCTAAACATAATGTTAATCTCAGGGTTAGAAAACAAAAGCGTACATTGGGATTTAGTATAAAAATGGCCTACTATTGCTTATCAGGTAGCTTTCTATTCAAGCACAAGCACAGTAAATCGACAAATTTGATAAAAAGGCGTGGTTAAGAGCAGTTGGCTTTGAGTTTTGCAAAACATTTAGCTAGAAAAAATATGAAGAATACATTTTAAACTTTGTTTCCATGTCATACCTTTACGGTCGACTAAAACACCCCTGGAATTTTAGTTTGGATTTGTTCATAAATGAGTTTTTCTATATTTATTCACTGAACTCTACTTTCATTTTAATAAGATTTATTTATAATTCTTCCAGATTCTTCCAGAATTCTTCTAGATTTATAAGAATTTTTTTATATCCTTCCAATAACGCTTGATTATGCCTTCTTAAAACATCTATCACTAATGTATTATTCGTTTGTCATCGATTGTATTTTTATTTTATTCAATTGGAAGAACTAGATTTTTTTATTTCAGTAGTGATGGCCAGCCCGTATTGCTGAGATTTTCATTATAAAAATAACAATGAAGCATTGTTATTATTTTTATAAAGATTTTTGTTAAAAACCAATAATAATGAAACATTTAAATAAATAAGTGACACAAGTAAAATGAAATTTTAAATTATTTTAAATATAAAACGCACACTTTATGGACTAACGAAATAGCTTAACAGGCTTGATGTGATTCCAATTTCAATTGAACTGTCTTTTCATTCGCTAGACTGACTACCTTAGAAACATTTCATCATAGTACTGAATAAGAAAAGCCATAAGAAAATTCACTGAAATGACTGTAAATGAAATGACTGTGACAATTATTGCAAAACGTTAGAAAAGGTTGTTCCTTTTATTTGTCAATGTCAGATGTTATTGAACGATAAACTCAGCACAATCACAAACATTTACCTTGAAGCTTTTCCATTCCCCTGTTCAAGTCGCTTATGATCTCAGATAAAACTTGAAAAGGATAATCGTTTAATTAAATACGCTTTTGCGTGAAGCGAGCAATTACACATTTTCTCTGCCATGCCGCATGCAATCGTGTATGAAATAAATTATAAACACGCTTCTCTTTCAACAGCCTAGCTCAGGCCTCTGGCCGCTTGCCTGCTCTTTTTTAACCCCGCTCAAATGCACCGCCATTCGCTGGGTGTAATTAAAACTTTACGTTTACTCTACCAAATGAAACGGATAATAATTTCCAGCCACGATTCCACCGCCCGGCTGCAGTAAATCATCGTCCTTCGCGTTGATACGCCCGTCTGTAATTGTTTTATCGAATCACGGGGAGGGAGGCGAGAAAATGCGTCCCGAATGTGCGGTCACTCGCCATAAATCATCACGAAAGCACCATATTTGGTCACCGTGAAATTATTGTTTGCTCAAGCATTGGGCTGCCGAGCGTACGCAACACATAATTGGCACCCTCTCCGAAATACTCCACGACGACACGCTGCAATCCGAAAGGTCATAAATCTGCTTATCGGCTGTGTAGCAGCCGCTACGGAAGTGAATGATATTTGTAGCTGTGCGCGGGAAGAGTTTCCTTGATTTGTTCCCGATTTAGGGAAGGGCAGTTGAAAAAACTGTACAAAATCCAACTATGGCCACTCGGACTAGACTTGGTACCGGTGCTTGATTAACCGACCGACTGGAATTGTGTTTTCCAAGAACTTCAACTTCCACCCGATCACACACTGTCGGGTAATCATATTCCACGATGGAGTTTCGTGCAGAAAAGTTATCCGATACTAGCGTTATTGAGTCCCCCCAAAAAAAAAACACACGCTTCTGGGTGAATGACTTTGACGCCGGACGCAGGATTCCGCTGGCCAAAGTACAAAATGAAATCCGTGACACAAAAACGAACCGGTTGAAGTTTTTTTTCCCACAGCAAAGCGAACCATTCGGAAGAGGCGTAACGCTACCCCACTGTTAACGGTGGTAATAAATAATTCAACCGAGACTGTACCCGTTGAGGGACAATTTCTTTTTACTGTGGGAAGCTGATTGCTATCGAGAGCCGTCGCGCATCCGCTCGGTTTCGATGCGGACAAAGTTCAGTTTGCGGGGGCTGCCTGTGAAGTGTTGTTTTTCAAGTTGTTTCTTAGCAATCGGGGTGATCGTGAACGGAGCGCCATGGGGATGGGGATGCTAACGAAAAGCAGTAGCCCCGAGAAAAAATAAAATGTCCTAGATCGTTAGAGTTGTTTTATGGTAAGAGTACGTTCACTTATTTGGTACGCTTTTGCGCTGTTTACGGAAAAGTGGGAAGGAGCGTGAAAGATAAAATGCTTGTTATGAAAGTCAAACAAATGAAGTGTGCTAAACTACTGCCCTGGGAAACGCGAGATGCTGTGCGTCTTTAACGAAATTATCGCAGTGAGTATCCAGTATCCGACCTAAATAGAAGCTGATGTTTGTTGTTTTGTTTAAGAGATGTTTTGAACGGAGGAAATGGCAAATGATTTTTTTTTAAATAAGTATAATGAGTCCTATAATGAGATTTGCACAGTTGAGCTAAAAAAAAAAAACAGGAAAATTGCTCTGTACGTTCCTGAAAAAATCAGTGCAACAGAAGGAGGCTTTTAGTTTCCTGCTGACGTTTTAATCATCAAAATTAAAAAGAGGAAAATACTTATTTTCGAAAGATTCGCAATCAATTTAATCTCGAAAGGCTCACAATCAATCTAGTAACAATATGTTGTTTAAAACTTTGATCAAAAGCCCTTCAACATCCTTGGCCCAAGCCCCGAGTTCACTTACCGAAGAAGCAGCAGCAAAACACCAGCGAGTAGAGCGTGATGAATATCACACGCACATCCGTCCGGTCGAAGATAAACTCCTTGTGCACGTAGTTGGTGAACATGTGGGTCAGATTGCTACCTGCGCCGCCCAGCTCCAGCCCGCTGCCGTTCACGTTTAGCAGGGCCGTCGTAAGCAGCGGCGCGACCGACCCGTTCACCGAGCTGCCCATCGACAGCATGGTGGCCGGGGCCGACGAGGCACCAACCACCGACGTGTAGTTGACCGGTTGTGAAGCATTTCCTCCGTGGCTGAGTGAAGGATTCCCCGCACCCAAGACCGGCAGCAGCCCGTTGCCCGTCGGGCCAAGCGCATCGAGCAAGGCCGAGTTAAGGAAACTCATCACACCGGGAAAGGTGGTGGCGTTGGTGGCGGTGGTTCCGTTGGGAATGTCTAGCATGGTTTTCAAAACCCCCGCCTTCCGTGGGCTTTCCCCTTATCCACCCCGTTCGCCGATTGGTGATTTGTGATTGGCGCTTGGCACGGCGACGGTTCACGTTTCACTACTCACACCGCTTGCATGCACCACCGGAGGCCACAGGGGAATATGATTGATGGGATTCCGTTTGCTGTAGTAGCTGCCCCCTTCCCTCCCCATTCGCAACGGTCACTTGGGTGGGGTCGGGTGACGAGGAGGCGGGAAAACAGGCGGGATTTTATTCAGCAGTCTGTAAGCGGCACGTGTGGGGGAATTGATTTTTCTTCGCTTCACTTAAACACCATCTGGGATGGGTTAATTGCTGGCTTCCGTCCCGGGGATTATCGATAATTGAGTAGATTATCTGAAAGCAGAAAAATAAGTGTGCAAAAACGAAAACATTAATACGAGCGGTTGGTGGGAAAATGGCACAGTAACGTTATCACAGTGTTGCGCCTTCTGCGCCCTCGATGGAGACGCCTGGTGCCGTTCCCTAGCGATGGAGGCGCATGGTTACATTCGTTCCAAGAAAACCACGGGTAATAAAAAAGAATGAAAAAATGCCCCACCGGCAACTGCAGCAACTGTTGTTGGCCCAGTCGTGCGTATGTGGGTGACGTTGATAATGACGATAACAATACCGGCGGCAGGGTAATGAAAATTTAATTTCATTATTTCACCATCCTGCTGCGGGTATCGGCCTTTTTTTGATACTCCCTGTTTTCCCGCCGTGTGCATTTGAACTCGCAGTGAATGAAAACAAATGGGAGGTTTTTTCTTCTTTTGCTTTCAACACCACCCTGAAGGGAAACGGTGCGCGGTGGCCACGATGAAAAACAACAGCCACCTGCCAGCCATCTTTATACGCGTGCGGAACGAATGATACCGGTTTCTCTTTCGAACGCGAGTAAATCATTGTACGGAAATAAACGAAAGCAACAGCGTTGGAGCACCAGGGCAATGCAAAGGCCAGATGAAAATATGAAACACAAACTTCAATCAGGAAATTCCCATCGCCGTGAGGAATTTATGAACGATTACGTGTGCATATGTTGGTGAGAAAGAGAAAGCGCACGTGTTGAGACATAAGGTTGAGAAACCTTTTGAACTGGCTTTTGGACTGTGGAATGGCTGAATTGTTTTATAATATGAGTCTTTTGTAATAAAATAGCTGAATCATGTGTGTTTCTCTTTTGTCAGTAAAACTTCTTACGTCTCTTGTTTAAGTAAAAATTACTTAGAAGTTTCACTTAAAATTAGATTTTAGTAAACATTTATCAGTGTTAAAATCGTATCGTCACGGATTAAATACTATGCTTTGTAATTCAAATTAATGTTTAAACATGAAATAAATCCATAAAAATCTTGTGAATGTAATTAAGCATATTTTTCAACAGTGCCTTAATGTACAATAAATTATTACATATAATTAAACAGTTTTATTGTTAATACGTTTCAAGTGATAAAAATATGTGCTTAATCGGAAAGTTTCGTATTTGTATGTTTTGAAAATAATTTAATCTTTTTTTATGTTTAAATCATAGCAGTGAGGACTGAGCATATTTTACCAACATTTTTATTTTATTTCAACCAAAAATAAAGCAAACATTATTATCATAAAAATGTTTTAAATTTTTTTTCTCAATACGAAAGCTTGTTATTTGTAACATATTTAAAATGTGAACTTTTCTCCCTTTTTGTTCCTCTGTCAACTGGGTGGCTTATTGTGTCTGCCATGCATTAGAATTCACCAATAACTTTATTCAAATTCCCACCTGTCAAAACCACCGCACTGTTATAAAAGTTGCAAACCACTACCAAACATATGCCCTGCCAAACGACAATTCGGAGCAATTCCGGGGCTCTACTGTCACTGCTTTCTCGGAAGCTTTAATAAAACATCGCATAAAAATAACAATATACTTCTTGCCACCGTGCCGCATGCGTACCACATAACGCTTACACACATATCGTGCCTCACGTATCACATCAGATAGTGTATACTTGCTGCTCCAATAAATGTTTACGGGAGCGTCCTTGAACGGGGCAACTGTTGTGTTGCGTTTTACTGGGAAGGAGGGAGGAGGTGCGTTATAGTGACAGGCCAAAAGAAAAGAGTTCACCGGGACCCGGAAATAGGAGAATGATTTATATTTAGGCATTATGTGGACGGTTTGGGGAGAATGCTGGTGTAACGGCAACGCACTAACGAGCAGTGAGCATGAGACAGCGCGCCACACTAAATGAAGTGCCATGGCGTCCAATATTTCATCGTCTCTGGGCGGGTCCGTAGTGTGGGTGGACCACTAACCCTCTCCCACCCACCGAACAGCAGCTAAGAAATGGGATTTTAGTTCTGGAATAATGATTTGTGACAGATCAACGAGACGGAGCCCTGCTCGGTTTTGGCTCCAGGCTGCTGTGGTGGGTTTTGTTCGAGAGAAGATGATGATGAATTGGATGTGGAAATTGGTTGTAATGCTTCGTTACCGTAGGATGTGGAGTATTGGGTTGGCGCATGGGTAAAGTGCCACATAAAACAGCATATGATACAGAAACTTCTTCGAGCACCGCTGTGTGAGCATCACCGTCGATTGACATTTTGGTGCACGATCACAGGCACGTAATAAAGCACGAAGTTGCCATCGTTAAGAGCAACCTGTTTTAAGGCTCCGTAGTGTTGCGGGCAAAACAGGAACCGCCTTGACATTAAGAGATCCATCATTAAAAACGAAAGCGATAACGTTAGTAACTTTGTGTCCATAAAACTTGCTTACTGCCATTAGCGGACAGTCTTGCCTGAGGGCTGAGCAGTTCCCTTTCCATCGGGATATCATTTTTTTTGTTTTGTTTTTTCTCCTCTGGATTGGCTTTGAAGAGATGTAAATGAAAGAAAAATGTATAGGATGAAAACTTTGTTCCCTTTGGAGGTTTATACAAGCTGGCACTGGTGATAGAAACACCGTTGGAAAATAAAATAAACCCCCATCCATTACACCATTCCACCGAGCAATGTATCATTCTGCGGCTTACCATTGGTAGTCGTCCGTTTTATTTTTTAATGCTTCTCTCTATAACTTACCGTTCATTTCGTCTTTACCAAACAACCATTAAAAGATTGTTAGGTGTGTGTGTGTGTATTTTTTCGCTTTCCCTCCAAAGCTTAGCCGATTCAGCAACAGCATCATTAGAAGTGATCAGTTTTCATTTCAATTTCAGCAGAAAGAACGAACGCCTTGAAGCCACAAAACTTTTCTTTATCGTTTGTTATTCTTTGTCACTCTCTCTCTCTCTCCACCCTCTCATTCTAATTGTACAGCGAAGCGACAGGCAAACGATTCTAATCCATTTTCCAAGAAGCTCAACCGTGAGAGGCGAGTGGACAAACGATTTTCGTAGCGATTTGCGGTTGTGTCCCACTTTTACGCTTCATTTCAGCATCAAATTGCATCCTTTCTCAGCAGGGGAAAAGAATGAGAGATGCCATTTGTTCTCTCGCTCTCACTCTCTCGGCAACCCATTCGGCAATCCATTTCTGCTGACGGTGCGTTGCTGGAAGTTGTGAAATTGATCGTTAAATTTGCCATGAACAGCATCCATTTCGGTGCAGATAGTTTTGTTTTCCACCGCTCCGGACCTGTCCGTTGCAGATTATCGGAACAGTTTTTTTTAAAAAGAAAATGGATGAGACGAGCTTATGCGTCGAATGTGAATGTGGTGGAGATGTTGTCGACTTTTTACCGGAACATTACCGACATGATTGGTTTAGATTCGTTTTACGATGCAGGAAGGGAACGAGCGTTTAGCGTTCTTGCTGGTTCTTTCAATTTCTCTAACGATCGGAATACAGGAACGATAATGTGAAGAGAGCGATCATGTTTTCAAAGAGTTGTTTTTGTGTAAAAGTTTAAATTCATCAGAGGCAACGCTAGCTTGGATGCTCTAAAATGGATGCTAATTGCATTAATAAAATCAAAGAACTAAAGCTAATAAAATGATAACACGCATCCGCAAAGTTCACCATGTATAGAAAGTGCAAAAAATTTGCAATAAGGCTTTTAGACATGAAACAATGGGTGTCATTGTTTTTATTTATTGCGAAAAATATGTTCATGTTTTAGGCAGATTTTCTCTTCTTTTAATGAAGAAATTTTATTCAATATGGAGGAATTTAAATTTTATACAAGGTTTATTACAGAACCTATGATCCTTTTCCATAAACCATCATTTTACAGAATTTATTCACATTAGAAAAACCAACATTCTATGAACAATTAGGATATCTTCATAATACTGATTTATAAGCGTAAAACCTAAAGACTAAACATAAAATACACCTTTAAGAAATTTGTCACATTGAAGGAAGAGTAAATGAGATAACCTTTACTGTATACAAACATAATTAAAGGCCTGTATTTTTAAGTAAAAAAGCCTTCTGCTGTTTGTTACGCGGTCTATAGCTTAGTTTGTTATAAAAATCGAAATAAACCATTGTTTAATAATAGTTTTAACTATTTTAGAGTATTCTTTTGAAACAATACAACCTCACTCAGCAATACGGCCTGGCCGTTACTACTGAATAAAAAAAAAAAAACAACCTCACTCACGCATAGTAGACCATCGAGATAGAAACATTGTTTTTAACATCTTAACAATTCATATTTATATATTCTAAAATAATCCAACAAATCTCTTATTTTATGTAAACTATAAAAAAATAAAAAAAAACCTCGGAGCTATCAAACGATACATTTGTTTACGTTTAGCCTAAACTCAAATTGAATTCCACTTTTAAGTGTCTAAAATCTCGGCCCCATCTCGGTCAGTATCCATAAATACAGAGACCTTTTTCCGCCATTCTTTACTACATCCAGGCGAAACGGGCCGAATGCAACTTTTACCCGGCTGGTGAAATTATTCTCCAATCGTAAAACCCCTCTGGAAAGTGTAGGACGGAGGCCAATAAACTTCCGATCCAAAGTGCAGCAGACAGCATGGAAAATCACCCCGCGGAACAGCAGTACCACGCGGGAAAAGCCGTCCACGAGCATTGCACGGAGTGTTTCTATCGTAAACATTGCTGGTGCCCTGGTGCCGCGTCCGGGGTGCCGTTCGAGAAGTGCGACGGAAAATGGTCTGTTTACTGTATCTCTCACGATCGCAAATAAAAACTGTGCAAAGAGAAGATTTTCCTACGGCCGATCGATGAATGAAACGGGCTGGCTCGATGAGCGGGGCACGTTTGTGTATATTTTTTATGTGTTGCAATTTCGCCACCCGCTTTGTACATTTTTGCGCTTGTGTCTGGTAATCGTTGTGGTCTCAAACGTTGCTGGTTGCTATTATTGTTAAAGTCAGAGAGATAAAATAAAAACCATGTTTCAATGTCTAAATTTATGTGGCATCGGAGCAAAAATGATCCAAAGGCGTTCCACAGTCGGCTGTTGCCGATCGTAGCACGATCGTTCGGTTCAGTGCTCGAGGTTTTCTCATTAAATTTAGACAAATATAAGAGACTGATTGAACTGGAACTTTCGCACTGGTGAGTGAATTCGACCAGATGATTTAATAAACGTTGCTACTTATGATTAAAGCATCCCCAGTTCGCCCCTTCCTTGCTCTAGCGCAGCTGTGCAAATGGTTCTGCCGGGACGCAGTAAGCGCAAAACAAGCGCGTCTTAATCTGTTGGCCAACAGCCAAGCAAAACTGATTTTCAAACTTGCTAACACACTTGTCATGTTCGCTGGCGTTTGGTCTGTTACGAGCGATTTGTGTTTATTTGAGCAATAATTTAAGCACTTTGAGGATCGCTGATGTGATCCACGATATGTTCTGTTTTTATTTGAAAGAATAGTTTTTTTTAATTCGATAGTAGCGGCCAGGCCGTATTGCTTTCAAGAACGAATAGTTTATTGCAAATGTAAATTTAAGGCACAGACTTGGCTGAAAATTAAGTTTTCTGTTTGGTTGTTGATAGTTATTACTTTTTCGTTTTTGGATGTTCTCACCATTTAGGTTAAGAAAAAAGGCTATAAATTATTTTCATCTGTTAAATTTAATCATAAATCTTTGTAACGTGGGCAAGATTGGAAGATCTAAATAAAAAAGTATTTATAACATTTTGCATTTATAATGGCTCAACAGGAGACATACGATTTTCAACTGTTCTTTAACACCCAATTGATATAAATCATTTCGAATAAGTTTTATTCTCTTCTTTCTATAGCCTATTCTCTGTTTTTCTATTGTCTGAAGAAGCATTTCACCTCACAACAACCTGTCGTGACGGACGAAGCTGGAACTATATCGTACCTATATACGTCCAGTACTTATGTATGCCCCTGAGACATGGACTCTGTGCAAATCTGACGAAACCCTCTTAGCTGCGATCCAGAGGAAGATGCTCAGGAGGATTGTTGGCCCCATACGTGAGGAGGGACAATGGAGGAGCCGATACAACGACGAGCTGTACGAGCTGTACAACGATCTCTCCGTTGTGCAGCGGATTAAGCTCGCCCGGCTCCGGTGGGCTGGCCATGTTATACGCATGGACCCGGACGACCCAGCCCGTAAAGTCCTCTTAGGCCGTCCACATGGACAGAGGAGGCGTGGTAGGCCCAAGCTGAGGTGGCAGGATGGCGATAAGGCGTCCGCCATCAAGACCGGGATAACGGATTGGCAGACCACGGCGCGAAACCATGAGCGGTTACGGAGTTTGTTGCAACAGGCCAAAACCGCGAAGCGGTTGTAGCACCCGATAAGCATGTTAGTTTATTAAAATGTATTTACTTTGCCTCCTATAAGCACACACATATTATGTTTTATTCCTTTTTAAATGAGACTAAATAAATTTATATTGTATAGTAGACTATAGAAATTTATAAACATTTTTAACATGAGCATGTAGATGAGTAAATCATTAGCAAATTAAATTTAAAGCTGTATTTAAAGAAAAACTATTGAATTTTCTGTAAATGAATGGATTGACTTCATATACTTGTATATGTAACGTTTATTGATCATGAATAGATACTGACAAAATTAAAAAAAAGTAACAAGGAAATAATTTGAATAATAGATTTGACTGAAATCTTGAAGAATTTTATTGGATCGATTTTCAAACGTTGGCATCAAATTAGATGCATTTAATTCATTAAATTAATAAAAAGATGAAAACTATTTAGACTAAACACACATTACAAAACGATATAGTAAACCTACAATGTTTGGAGGCTCTTCTTGTTCAAGCTTCCCTCTAAACTGTATAGTGCAAACACTCCAAACCGATTTAAATAGCAACCTTGAAATTATCAAGTGTAGTTGCATTTAGCCTACCCACCGGCAAGCAAAAACGCTAATGCACCTCGCTCGCCCAATGCACTCGAAACGTAATGCAAAAGGCCACCCAAACGAACCCTGGCCGGACCGGGGAGCGACCCTGATAAGTTGGCCGCACTATCTCCCTGTCGGCAAGCCCCCAAAAACTAAAGTAATTGAGTGTAAAAATAGATCGTAGCATTTCAGCCGGGTGCACTTGAATTTTGCGTACGCAAATTCGCCTGCCGCACCGACCAACCGACCATCTGAACAGAAGGCCGACAGTAAAGTACGCAAACAGCGATACAAATTAATCCCCTTACCGGGGCTGGCAAAAGGGGATGAAATTGGGCCGGGGAAAGATATAAAATTTCATCCCCCGAGCAAAGCGATCCCGACGTACATTGGATCCGTGGATGCATCTGGGCGGAAAATCTTGTTTTTTAGTTTAGTTTGTTTTTGCTCTTGCACTATGAAAGGGAGAAGATGAAGTTTGAGGGCATTAATTTTAAATTTCTCGTTACCCACGGCCGAAGGGATTTAGTTTGGGATTGAGCTTCACATGGCGGACCTACTACGATCGATTGTAAACTGCCTTGCGTAAAAACTAACCTCTTCAAAGATGTATCTCACCACTCACCACTACTTTGAAGCTAACAAAAAAAAAATGTTTAATGGAAAGTGGAACCAAATAGGGAGCAAAAAGGAAATCCATCCACGTCAAGCTCACTTAGGCACACAATCACAGCAACGGAAGCCCCGAAACGTCACACCACTTTTCATCCGTTACATGCTGCTTGCGCTGACAGGTTGCACGAGCGCAACCGAACCTTGCGAAAAAAAAAACCTTTCGAAAAGTCTCTCAACTGTCAACGAACGAACGCACCCAACACACACACACACACACACTCACGAGCAGAGTAAAACACCTCCCGTCGACGCCTTTTCTTACAGGAAGAAAATAATGATTGATAAGCATCCACTTGGCCATTCCCGCAGGAACGACCGTGACGTGCAAATGCCAAAATGAAATGCTACCAGATTGTTGACTGATTCCGTCTGCCATTTGCTGTTTGCGAGTGAGTGAGTGTGAATTTTCCAATCTCAATTCCTCTTCGCTTGAGAAAAGCGTGTGTGGCCGTTTGTCTGTACCCGGTGGCCATGCCATGATGCATCTGTGTCTGTGTGGTGTGGTGGAAAAGATCGTAAAACTGAAATGCTACCATCACCAGCCTCACCAGTGCGTTGATTGACAGATTGTATGACGTTTGCAGACGGGCAGCCTGGCCCAGCGCGCAAGATTTAGATATTCATTTGGCATTCAGCCGGAACCCTTCGTCAGGGACGGTCAGATCGATCGATCGGGTGGGCCTTTTCCATTCGCTTTCGCCCCGTGCGTTTTGCACACTTGCCAAGCGCGTGACAAATTTTGCATAAAGTTGAAGCAAGTGAAAGCAGCTTGGGTTTGCCATTTTCGGTGGGAAATATTTCCACGTGCCAAACATGATCAAAATTTGGCATTTACTGATGAGTGATCCTATTATTTTTTTTTTTTGTGATGGGAACATAAAAATTTTTGGAAGAATATTGTTAAGAGGAATTTTTAATAAGAAGAGAACTTTAAGATTTATCTGGTTCGCATTGAGCATAATGGTTTATTTTTTATGATGAAAATAGTCGCAACAACTCTCTTTATATTGGAATACATTTTTATAGCTGGAACAGAACCTGACCTGCCTACAACCGAGGCCATTGCCACATAATAGTCGACCATTTCCGAGACAATAACTACGAAACGACTTGTGGTCTGCTCTTCCCAGAACATGTCAGTGTTTATGTCATACTTGTCGACAGAAATGGACAACACGTGTGCCTAACATACAGCCCTTTTCAAGACGTAACATTGATGAACTGTCCGTCAGGCAACGGTTCGTCCCAGCATAACCTTCGTGATGGATTGATTTATATAGGACTCGTATGACTCCTGTACCTTCGCGTGAGAGTAGTTCATATGTGTAG
>KB670625.1:0-32422 GCA_000349105.1 Anopheles epiroticus
GTTCATCGCGATGAATGACAGACTGAAGTGAGCGGAGGGACACAGGGTGACTCAGAGGCTCCGTGTGGTGAGTTTAAAGCATATCGAATTTGCTCGAAACGTCTGGAAAAATGTAGATTTTTCATGTCGATGGATTTTGTATGGGGATTTAATCAATCATGCAAAGTGATTCAATCTTAAACAGGAAAAGCATAAATAAAATAAAATAAATTAAAAAAACACAATTAAATTTCGGTAAAAATGTAAAATTTATTCTCAAAGTTATGTTTTTTTTTTTTTGAGTAAAGTTTTATTTTTATCCCATTTGTTGTAACACAAGATTCGCATCTACCGGTGTGATAAATGAAATCAATCAGCTTCATGCCTATTCCACACCCTACGATCTGCTTCATGTCCGTTTTTTTGTTATACGCCAATTCCCTAGCTCCTTTTGTTCGACCTGTTTATTTTGATTCGTTTGAAGCTCTTCGATTTTAAAATCGATGATAACTTGTACAGGATATCTAATCGCATCACTGTAGGACTTTCTTCGGTTTGGTTGTGTTCCGGTTTGGTGTTCCATTTCCCTATGTAAGCTTTTTGAATTCTTGTACCGTGAAATGATCGAAATGAATTTCGAAAATGAAAAACAAACTTTAAAACATGCTTTTGATTTTTCAATACACTACTGCACTCGTCTACGGTAATGAGTTTTCTTTGTTCTATCTGTATGGTTGTATTTAAATATGTTTTTTGGTTTTTACTGAACGATTGTAACTCAAAAATTATTTTACTTTTGCTGTTCATTCGTGTATTTTGTTCTCACTTCTTATAAATGTTGATTCATTCGTTTTTCAGTGTTTACTTTCTAGTTAACTATGTTTCCAGTTTTATACTGAGTGTGGTTAGTGTGGGTCACGTTTCTTTTTATTTAGTTTCCGTTACGTTAAATAGGTTTTGGGTTCTATTTGTGTTTACGCTTTATTTGTTTGATTATAAGGTTCTGTTTACTCTTCTATTGTGGCTGTTAAGTTTCTCATAAAAGTTGATTCTATAATATCATGGTTAGCTTCGGTACTGTGAATAGAGGTTCGTTTTTATTTATTTATTTTTGTTAAATATTTCTTCCCTCTATTCATGCCCATCCTGTCAGTACCGCCTGGTATTTCAACTTTTCTGTTGTTATTTAACCATGTTTTGTGCTTTCAACTGTGCCACATTCTCAATACCTACCACCTGTAGACTAATCGTAACCTCTGCCCAGCCACTACCCTGGATTGCCTTTATCGCCCTTTTCACATTTCAGATCACATCACCATTATTGCACTTCAAGTCCACAGCACGATTCCCACATTCCTGACCATTTTTGACCATCTGACCTACGTTTGTTTATGGCGACGCGAATGGACAATAAAAGAGGAAAGGGATGGATCATAACTTCCTTGACCAGGTAAAGGTAGGTGATAAAGGAACTGAAATGGGAGAGCCAGGCAATCAGACCCAAATATTAGTCAAGTTAGGAAAACAGTTCACAAGCCAAGATCTCTTAAGACTTACCTAAACTTAGTGCAGAAGTTTGCGCCTAAATGTATGCAACACGCATCGCACAAAGTTGCTTTTCGCTAATTTTCGGTTTTTCTAACAAGTCTATCACTCGGGTTTCTTCTCTTCAAGCTTTCAATGTAATCCAACTGTAGTGTGTGAGTATTAGTGCTCCTTGGCAAACAATCTATCAAACTGCTATCAAACCCCTATCATTCAAAACACGTTCTATATGAATCCAACAGTGTGTTCTCTTTTCTTTCTAACGCTCAACAGTACATAGGTGATAGAAAATATAAATGGAAACGCATGCGATAACATGCGTGATAGCAGCAGAGCTGGAAAGTCCCTTTTCTGTCAAGGTGTCACGCAAACAATAACAATTCCATCTTTTCACAAACACCTTCAACCTTCCT
Source organism: Anopheles epiroticus (assembly GCA_000349105.1). Taxonomy (NCBI): domain Eukaryota; kingdom Metazoa; phylum Arthropoda; class Insecta; order Diptera; family Culicidae; genus Anopheles; species Anopheles epiroticus. The sequence continues at coordinate 1,938 of KB670625.1, forward strand.
TTAACAGGGCGATAGCAATGAAACACACTGCTTTAACTTGATTAAAAAGTGTCCACACTGCATCACCCACTCCCAGCAATCGTTCTCGAAACCCTGCGTTTAACATACCTTCACGGCTTTCATGTTCGAAAAGCTTATATAGCTTTTTCCTTTGTGTGCGTACGACTATTTTCTGTCAAATGTGTGTGTACTTGTGGTTTAGTTTAATTCCTTCTATCATCTTTGGTCACTATTCCTTTGGTTTTTAATCCTGCTGGAAACAATTCTACTATAGCTTTTGATTTTATCAACTCTCTCGATTGATCTTTCTCCGTTTTCGTGCTTACATTCAAACAAATACATTAGTTTATATGCTTTCTACCGCTTTTCCATTACCCAATCGTATCTTTGTTGCATCTTGTTCCACTTCTATACTTGTTTTTGGTAAGAAATTGGTGTTTATCTGTATTTCTACACTTATACAAAATTTTACGTAATTAGAACAACACCCTACATTCTTAATGAAAGAAAGGAAACAAAAACTAACTTTCCCTTCTCAACTCTTCCCCTTTTTTCTTCTCAACTCTTTGCTGCACTAATCACAAATCGCTTCCTTTTATCATTCTGCTTTTTCCGTTCGGCTTAGCTCTCCAGCATGATAATCACCATCGTATAATTGACTATTTCATCTATTTTCATGACAGTACTGTGATCGAATAAAAACTTATACACATACCAAAGGGTAAATTTACAGCCATATATTAAAATGAGTTCAACCCTCACCGTTTGGGCCTTATTTTGAGGGGTTTCTTCCCCTTCTGCGGCTTAGTCTATTTAGTACGATGAACACAACGCAAAACCAACCTTCCAATGCACGGCTTTAATTTAAGACGATTTAAAAATAGTTCAAAAAGGGCAGCAAACCAGCATCGTAAAATGATTTGAAAATGCTGTAACGGAGCAGGTAGCATAAACTGCTGGGGCACTGTTGTGCATATTGCATACTTCGCAGGCTGATTGAGCTTGAACGTAAAAATGCAATCAACCGGTAATTAACCGGTAATCCGTTTTGACACGCTGTTTATCTTTTTTTTATCTTTTTTCACACGAAAATCGACCATTTCCAATTGTTAAAAATATTCCAATCCGTAAAATGATAACACACTAATTTCTATCTTATAGTGATGATTTTGTTTTGCAAGACTTACAGTAGATTTTGAATTTGTTTCCCTCCTTGTTTGTTGAACTTTAAGTAAAGTGTGTGTGTTTGCATTTTTTTTTCTTGCTGTATGTCCCTGTACTCGATGATATTAAACTAACCTACCTTGCTGGTTTTCTTACACATTACTCACACTTATCGTACATGACTGTTTCGCTGACATAAACCACCAGTTGCTATTTGAATAATCGGTCCAATAGTACGGCGAATAGTTCCAGCACGTTCCAGCATCCAGCACGGTTTGTTAATTCTACGAAACGTTACTCCCATGAAAGCGCTACACTTGTAATATCCTTGCTACCAGGCCTATGTTCTCATCTATCTAAAGTAAAAAGTCACCCTCTCTCTAAGGGCAGGCTCGCCAATCCGAAAGTGTCTTTATGTGAAGGAATCAGCTAAAGAAAGCAATATCGTTTAAGTTTATCGAAACTAAGTCAGTCTCAATTTTTTCAAATGTTCCTCAAGTTGTGCCAAAATGTGTGTGAGTGTTTGTATGTGATAGAGAAAAAGAGAAAAAGGCTGATAGAGATGGAGAAAGACAGCAGTAAAGAGCGGAAACAACAGTTTTCCCCTTTTAAACCGTATCGTATTCAGAGCTACATTTGATTTCACTTTCTTCTTTGTGGTTAGTTTTCTTCATTTGATTTTAGTTTCTTAACACGCTGTCCCTATATGCCACTGATAGACATAGGTTATCTACTCGTTTGTATGGTTTGTGTGGTTTCGATCTTATGTTCAGTTTTATGCACTGGTCCGTTAATTAAAAAATGCTCTTTATGGTCTAATACTGTTCAGTAGCAGAACAATTTTCCCCGTCCATTCGCTTTAGCTTTCAACACAGTGGAATTGTTTTCTTTTCGCTTTCTTGTATTCTCTTCCACTTCCAAACAATTTGGCAGTGATAAAGAATGATTCGTGTTGACCGTACGGTAAGTCCAGCAGACCCTGCCGCACGCAAAGTAAGTTATCAATTTCGACATTTAGTTGGCTAATCTAACCCTGTTGATTGATTTTTAGATCGTTCTCACGTGTGTTTTTGCATGTCCCTCCGTTTTACCGTTGAAATCCTTCATCGTATCGTATCGTTTCCATTTTCACTTAAGCTATACTTAAAAGGTATATTTTGTTATGCAGTATTGAGTAATTAAAAATTTAAGTTTGTTTCATTTTCACACACTGAAGTTCACGTTCTTACCTATTCTAGATTCCTTGTTTTATGTGAAATAAAAATTATATCCTTATTTTAGGATGCATCGCCGTTTCGAACTAGCCATTTATCCTCTCCGACCGTTATTTTCGTTCCGCCATCGACTGTTTCCATTCAGTGGCTAGCTGAAGTATTTCAATCCTGCCACCAGCAGGAACTTTTCGATGAACAGCTCCGAATCGAGCACGGCGATGTGGGCCGCTCGTCCGATTAGCGCGTTTGCCGTGTGTGGTAGCGCATGGTGCACATCGAACCGAGCCAGCGTAAGATCCTGCCGGGCCAGCATGGGTGCAATGATGTTGTGTACCATTTCACTGACGAAATGAGGACACGCGTATTAGATGATGTGAGCTCTTCATCTAGTTTAAAACGGTTAGCTTACCGATAAACGATCCCGAGATTGGATTGATCACGAACGGCCGCCTTACACAGCTCTAGCCGGGCTGAGTGTGGTGGCACGTAGCGATCCTGGGACGATCCACAGAGCAACACGTTCTTGAAGTGGTGCAGCGTACTTCGTTGACTCAGCCGGTAGAGGAAACTTTGACGGGGGTCAGCTGCATCGCGCAAGCATAGCTGCAGCAGGGAGCCAGACTTTTTCCACTTTTGCATAAACCACATGCCTGGAATAAAATTCATTAATTTAGAAATTGTCATAAGACTTTGACCAGTTTTCAACGGCTACTTTCAAAATACTTCTACTTTTGTCCAATAGATGACGCTAGCGGACTAAGAGAGAAACCCCTTTAATAGACTTACCCATATTGACGAGACCGCTCGAGTTGTAGAGCGTTCCGAGGTGTGGCCCCGACAGCGACAGGAACGTGTGCAGCCGGGACAGGAGCGGTCGCATCTGGGGTCTCGCCAGCGCCGACCGCACAATGATCGTGCCGAGCGAGTGGGCGACGAACGAGATGCGGCTCGGGTTGAGCTGATATGTTTCGATGTGGTACAGCACTTCCGCGACCAGCCGATCCGTCATCGTGTCAAAGTCGGAGAACGTATCGCCCTGGTTGCGCTCCGACATCAGAAACTCCAGATGCGTGCCGGGCAGCCCGAGCTCCAGGTAGGTGCGCACCAGCCGCAGATCCGCCGAATTGCCGTCCAGCCCGTGCACACAGATCACCAGATGCAACCCGGCGGGTGAAAACGCTCGGAACTCGTCCGCAATGTGAAAGTACGGCATCTCGGACGCCATCTTCTGGAAGTCGGAATAGATCGAGCCGGAGTAGTTGATCTGCTTCCGGAACTCTTCGCGGCACTTCTCGAACTCGAGCAGCTGCATCGGCGGGTCCACGCGCTTCCGATCCGGACTCTCGTCGTCCGGGTCTGGCTCGTTCGGTACATTCACTTTCCGACGCACCGAGCCCGTCACCGATTCTACGGCGGCTGGTTGCGGGGGTTGCTCGCGAACCGATGCCTTCCTCTCAACCGTAGACGCCGGAGGCATCGGTGGCTGGCCGTACTGTGCCTTTCCGTTGTGCAGCATTGGTGGCTGGTGTGGTTGCATCTGCGTTGCCACCGCAACGGTGCACACGTTCGTGGCGTTCGCGTTGTTGAGCGTTTCGGCACACTTTGCGATGGCGGCCAGTTCGTTCGAGCTTTGCGATTTCATGACGGGACGGGGGGTTTTCACTACCTCGTAGATGTGGTAGAGCGGATTATCAATCGCCTGCACCTCGCATTTGGGCTTGGGAGTGGGCTGTGCCGTGCCAGGACCCATGTAGACCTGATTGTTCAACGGTTTGCTGTAGTGATGCTGCTGCACTAGTGCCTGGGGAGTGGCATAGTGTTGCTGTTGCTGCTGTTGGGGTTGTGGTTGAGGCTGATGTGCCGTAATGATCTGCGGCTGAAATATAACCGACAAGGGAGTCATCGGCACCGGTGGATGACTTTTTGGCAAGGTGGCGTAGTATTGGATCTGTTTTTGCAGTTGAGTTTGCAGCGTTACTGGTTGAACAGATGGCTCTTCTTTCGGCATCTTCTGACGCTCCGGCTGGGGAGGAATTCTAGGCGGAGCCATCATCGGAGGTCCTTGTTTGTCGGCTCCCTCTTTGCCGGGTTTGTTTGCAACGTCGTCTACAAACGAGGGAGGATCTCGGAACTCATCGGGAGGCGGTGGCGCATCGCGGAACTGTTGAGGCGGAAGCAGCCGCAAGTCATCGAACACGTAGTCCGAAATGTGGGCCAGATCAAAATCGGACTTTGATTTTTCCTTCTTGTTCGTACGTCTCGGTGGCTTGATGTCGGCCGTACTGATGCCATCCCGTGCAGTCGACTCCGCGGACGCCGCTTCTGTAGCACGTTTTCCGCTGACCATTCCATACGGACCGCTCGCCGCATTCGCCAGGGCGCGGGCTCGCGTATCGTTCCACTCCTTCTCAAGATTGTTCCAGTTCTCCGTCTGTACCGAGGCGCCGCGTATCATATCGCCTGGACCGCAGCCCGACTTGGATTTCATCGAGCTCTGATTGCTACGCGCGAAGAACTCGGTCGTAGAGGAAGGTGTACTGTTCTTTCGGTCGACCACCAGCCGTGGCTGTTCGTTCAATAGCTTCAGCAATCGCTTGCGGAGCTGTTCCCCGTTTACAACGCGTTGATCGTTGCGCAAGGTGTCCGGACTGGATGGCCCGGTGCTGCGCCGACTCGACACCCAACCGGACTGTTCGCTGAGCGAAGACGTTGACTCACTGCTCGAGTGACGGCGCCTCAGTAGGAAAGTGGCGCCCCCTACCGGAGCGGGTGGGGAATCACTGGCAAAAGCGGCTGGTGGAGGAGCAAGGTTTGGAAGGCTCTCGCTGAACCCACCCGCCCCGGGGACTACACCAGCACCCGCCACAACATCTCCCACCGGTTCCAGCTCAAGATTTTCCAACTGAAAGGGAACGCTGGCGGAGGAAAGTAACCGGCGTTGTTTGTTACGTGTCCGCGGCGTAATTTCGGGACTCGTTGCTGAGCTGCTCGAATCTCGGCCCACATTCGTGCCCGCACTGCCATTGCCCGGGCCACCGATTTTGTGCGTACTGCCATTGGACGTGCTGCGTCGCTGTTGTCCATGCTGCACGAGCTGCTTGAAGTCGGACACGCGAATGCGGCTAAACTCAACCGACCGGTGCGGCAGTGTGGCACTGTTCACCCCTACGACCGACATCGACGGAGTACCGTTTTGAGTGCCTTGCCGCAGCTGCTGCGATGAGTTGCTGCGCGGGATTGTGTTCGAAGCAGATTTGGTTGGCAGCGAGGTGGAGCTTGACTGTTGCTGCTTTTTGCTACGCACCGGAGGGAAGGAACTTCGGGGCGCTCCCAACCCGGCACTCTTGGGAAGCGAGTTGTAATAGGTACCCGAAGACGTGGAGCTGATCGGACCGCCCGCATGCGACTGATCGCGGTGACTGTTGTGGTGTGGAGTGTTGCGTGTTCCTTGCGACTGCTTCAACTCGTGCCGATAGTCACCGCTGGTTGGTTTGGCGTATCCGTTAAGCAGTGCGGACATACCGAGCGCATCCTGCTGCAGATCGTAGGTAGGGTTGTGAGTGGCCGTACCGCCAGCGTGAATCATCTTTCGCGGATCGCCCGGATTTTTGTACTTCTCTCGAAATTCATTAATGTTCTTCAGGAGATCTTCCGCCTGGACAGGGTTTTTGGGTTTCGACTTGGGAAGCGTCTGCAGGAGAGCTACTCCACTGGGTAGTTGCTGTTGCGTTTGCTGTCCAGGGTGCTGATACAGCATCGGTTGCCGTTGCTGTGGCTGGTGATGCGAGGGAGGCTGTCCAGTCTGCTGCTGCTGCTGCTGATGATGTTGCTGAGGCTGCGGTTGCGTTCCATAGCCGTTGTAGCTGGCCACCGCAGCCGCACCGTGTAGATGCTGTCTCGGTAGCGAGTTAGCGTTCGGTTGTATTTCCAGCTGATCGAGCGATTTGCTGTGCCGAGTGGGCAGCGTACCACCGGCAAGACCGCTCGACGGACCACTGGTATAGATGCCCTTGAACTGCTGATCCCAGGGACACACGTCAGCGAGCGGAACAGGATCGAGCAGCGTTGAGACGGAGTGCCGTGATAGTGCCTTAGGACAGAGTCCGTTTTGTGAGGCCGCCGCTGCTGGGGTGATTGTGAGACTCGCCTGCAGAATATCGCCTCCCAGCGCGTACCGAGGAGTCATGATGCCCATGTAGCTTCCACAGATTTTTGGCACTGGCTCGACGTAGCAAGTAGCGATGCCACAGGAGCATTCCTTGCCAGTGTTGGTGACGATTGGAGCAATCTTGTTCGGATGATGATGTTGCTTGGGGGGTTTCATCAGCGTTGACTGGCCGGTGCTGCTAACCGATGCCATTGCACCGGTTCCGTTGAGGTGAGGCTCACTGCCAGACCGTCGCTTGCCGTACTCGTTCGCATCGGTGTAGCGATCCTCAAAGATGAGTGGCAGCGAGTTGGCGTCCCCGTCGAGTGGTGTGCAGTGTACGGGTAGTGGTGGCAATGACGATAGATAGCGTGACCGTCGAGCCATCTCACAGATTGAGACATAGTTTTGGTAGTTGGAATCGTAACAACCGCTTGCCAGATGTCGCGGGTTGTCGATCACGAAGAAACCCTCCGCAAAGCGTCGCACCCTCAGTGTGTGGTGCTTCTTGGCCAGTAGACCGTGCACGGCAGGTTGTGTGGCAGCCGACAGCACCCTCCGCCAGTACAGTATACACTCCGCACAGAGCTGTGCAATGTCCGAGTTTGCGCGGGCTGCCAGATCGTCCTCCGTGTCTAGGAGCTGTAATAAAAAAGAGGAAAAGAGGATAAGACATCATCAAAAGAAACCTTTCCTCTGTAATCATTCGTACCTTTGCCGAATCGGACAGCTTCCTCAGTCTTTGCTCGGTGTCGAGATTGGACAGGGGCGTAGAACCGGTCAGCGCTGCCCACTGGTGGGGTAGCACGGTGCAGAACTCCTGCAACGACAGCCTGAGCGATTCCAGCGCCCCCAGCAGCAAGGCACAGATTTCTTTGTGAACGTTCCGGGCGTGCAGCAGGCGGCCGGCCGAACCACCGCCACATTTGGCTCCGCTGCCGACCTGCGGCCCGAAAAAGATTGCCTCGAGCGGTCCGGGTGAGTTGCCACCGCGACAGTTTAGCTTCGAGCTGCTCATCCACGGTTTCGTCGATTTAGGGGCACTGAAAACCGGAGAAAATAAAAGCGAATTTTTAGAACGATTTTTTAAGGAGAAAAAAAACACATGAAGTCGTATAGTTAAAAACAAAATACTGCAGAAAGGTAAAAGCAGAAAAATTTGGTGAGCAAAGGTAATCACGAAGACGCGGGGGGATTTTGAAAGAGTGTAAGTGAGAGAGAGAGAGAAAAACAGACAATCAGAAGGAAAGGTAAGAATGAGTGGACATATCGAACGAGCAGACAACAAGATAGAGAGTGAGAATAAAAAGGGAAAAACAAGTATCCGGTGTTGGTAGAACATCTTCGGTGAACAGTTCGTACAACATGATTCAAAATTCGAAGAATTTTCTATTTTGGACGCACGGATAGGCTTTTGACGGATCGAAGAAAACGAAAATTGAAAAACCCGTGGGATGTGGCATCTTCCCATAGAGCAATCAGGTTGGCTGTCATGTTTGCTTGCAAGACAGTTTCTAATTATTCTAGATGATTTGTGACGGGCGAGATCTTAAAAATACTGTTCCACTTCAAAGAATTACAAGCTTCATTTTCTGCAGAAAAACTACTGTGATGGATGTTTTATCTTTACATTCAGGAACCTACCATTGCAGAAAGAACTCAAACTCGCTCAAGTGAGACAACTTGTTATGCAAATTGCATACCAACAGGAGCTAATAGTGCCATTCTAGAGAAGTTTGAAATATTATCCCCTAAATGTATGCAATTCGCATATATCAATTTTAAACTAGGTTGTTCATGTATCATTGTTGAGTTTATCACAAGATATGACGAGAATGATCGACTTGAATTGAAAATGATATGCTTTTCTCTCTAGGGAGTAGAATAATATGAATAAAACTAGTGACACTTATAAAGAAATTCTTACTTTTAAAAATTTAAAAAAGAAGAGAGAGCTGTAAAGGTGTTGTGGAACTGGATGCATGTGAATGTGGTTTGTAAGTAGGATAAGAGAGACAACAATCTGAGAGAATAGTAGAAACAATTGGGAAAGGAACCAGCTGTTCTATTGAATAGGCAATGGCGAGCAGGAAGGTGAATATGCAAGGCAAACAATCAGTATAAAAAAACAACGACAACAACAACAACACGGGAAGGTGTCATAGTTCAAGAGGAACCTTACCAGCTTTGTACATAGTGGAAAATGCTTTTCCTGTTTGTCAAACACATGCCCCACCATGGTATGGTGTAAGATTAAGTTGGTGGTTTCGGATTGGACACATCGACATGCACCGTTTGGGTCGAATTCAGCAGTGGAACCATTTTTTTATATGAAGTGTGTTATTTACGATTTTTCCAAATGAAAACAGCATGTAAGAATTTATTCCGGGTTCCGAGTTTTGGGTTGATTTTTATATCAAAAGATAGATGATGAATGCAAGCACAATGGAATAAAAACAAGGAGAGAAAGAAACAAAAAAAATGCATGAATTTAGCTTTCAATCAGATGTTTTACGGAATGGACGAATTAATTTACGAAACACTACGCCGATGTTTTGATGAACGATGCTTCTACCCTATGCAATATGGCACGAAAACGCTTTTAAACAGCTTTTTGCATAACTTTAGGCGCTCTTCATTTGTTTTAAAATCTTGTTAAGAACCATTCGGGGCAGTTTTTATTTTTTTTAAACAAAACAACGAACAATATAGTGATGTTCGCTCTCAAATGAAATATTGATATATGAGATCACATTTTATCATTATCATGCTGACAGGTGGGAAGCAATAAACTGTTTGATTAAATCAAGCCTTTCATCATCGCGTTGATTATCTCAGATCGCTATTAACAATATGAATTAATTATGCAGCTGCACTGTTTCGCTTTTTTTTTGAGCTCTTTTCTGTGCTTCGATCACATCATTCGTTTGTACGTCACATAAAGCAATAACATATTTATGAATCTGTTTGTCGATGCAGTAAAACAAAACGGGAGCCTATATACACACAAATTTGCTCTCGATGGCGATAGTTTTACGTCTAGGAATGGCCTTTCAAATAAATCGTTCTCTGAATCGACGATGTCATGTATGGTACTGCACACAGAAAGGGACCAGGAAACGTGCGTATTCACTATTCTCACGGTCTAGCCGTGACGGTATAAACCGCTTTGCAGACACCGAACCGTGGCAAGATCATTTGTCATGTCTTGCGAAGCGTTAGCGTTGTGCAGTGTGTCGGAATTGTACATTCGGTGATAGCCAAGCGGGGACAATAGGCAAATCGTAGCGTCTGTATCTAATGGACAATAATAATGAGCAGAGTGGTGGTGGGATGGGCGAGATGGAAAGGACTAGGACGGCTGTTCGCTGGTCATACTGTACGTTGGCAATTTTCCACGCGTACGCAACGCCATCGACAACGTGCTCGCGTTTTCGTACGGTTGGTATGCACATTTATCTTCCGTTTCGATGGTAATTCATTTTTGCGTTCGTGGTCGTTTCATGTCGAGTGGTGGAGGAATCTAGGTCAGCAGTCATGGGTAACTGTGGAGACATGCGTTGGGTGAGTTGATCATGGGGCCAAAAATGAGCCTTGCAAGAATGACCCATTTGTTTTAGCGTTAGTCAGTCGCAACAGAAATAATGTGAATACTTTTTATTGACTAATTTCTTCTGTGTGTAGGCCATCGCTTTTGATGATCATAAAAAACAACATAAAATTGTAGTTAAAGTTGTGATTGTTCAAGTAAGTTGAATAACACCTAAATGTATGCAAAATAACAATTCTACAGCCAACATTATCATCTCTGCATGGCTGAACTAATAATAAAACTCTTTGAATGTTCTTACTGCTCATTATCAGACAGTTTCTCAAACACTTGGTATAAATCTAGTCCACTTTGCATAATTTCAGGCGCAGTGCAACGAAACGACAATCCGCAGCCTGCAAAAAAGCAAAGATGCGGAAACAGATTTTGCATCCAAACCCCTGCAGAAGAACAATTTAACAGAGTTCCATGTTTCTTCCAGTACACTAGCGGCACACTCGTAGCTTTGAAAGGGATTAAAATACGAAGAAAGATGTTGCCATAATCCTTCCAGCTCGCTTCCGGATCTCTTTTGAACGAACATAAATACACTTTCATTTTGTAATAAAGTCTACATTAAGCACACTTAATAGTGCTGTTAGAGGCCTTCATGCGGTGGATAATTTAAACCCAGCACCAGCCAGTGCTTAACAACTATGCAGAAGGGAATTGAAATGGTTGTGTTCGGATATAATGGGGGTTTAATTGCATTGGTTAATGGAAAACTAGTACTTATGCTGACATATGATGTTTCATAAACTTTTTTCCGTTTTAAAACTAAAGCGATATGAGTTTTGTGAAACTATTGTTAATAAGGTTTGCGTGTAGGACTACATAACAGATTAATTTGCTGAAAACCCTAAATCGTATTTGAGATGATTTTTGCTGATTGAAATCATCACTTCGCAAGCACCTTCTTATGCGACGCACTAGACGTTAAACGTATCGTTGATATTCATCGTGCGAATGAACGTTCCATTTATTACCCAATTCATTCACACCATAATCGGTGCATGGGACAGCAACACGCGATGTGTGTCTATCAAATTGACCTCGAGTAACTGATTTCTTTCGGCTGACCAGCAACCGAAATCCTTCACCGCCTCAGGACGATAGAGACATGGATAAGCGTGTGAAAACAACACGAACAAAACGCATACACACGTCATAAGAAGCAACCCCCTATGAGCGGGTGATTTATTACATTTTAATGCCCAAAATAATGCCCTGAAGACTGAAGTGACGAATGGGACGGCGTTCATGGTTTGGGAACGCTGCCGATTCGCGCCTTATTTCGCACCTACTACTACGATCGAAACCCGCTGCCTCGATAAACCTTCACCCGTAAAGACGCATTGTCGCGTGTACAGCGAAAGCACCGTATACAGGACGCTTCCTTTTATGCTTTCGCGAATCGTCCTTATCCGTCAGCCTTGTCCGTAACACACGGGACCATGGAGAGCGTAATCGTAATAAAAATGCAATAAAGACACGCGTCACTGGAAACGCTCATCCGGGTAGCGTAAGGAGAACGCTTCGTTTCACATGAAACAACGGGCGAAAAAATATCCTGACTTTGTTTATCCCGAACGACAAGATGATGCAAAAGCACACTAAAAGGATGTTGTCGTCGACACCACCCCACGGACGATGATGGTGATGTTGATAATGTCATACAGGCTGTCATTATCGTCAGTTGCAGTCTGCTCTGCCCGTGCAGGCGGAAGTATAAAAGCGTAATCCTGTAAAGTTATCATTAGCCCGGTTCGCCAGCTTATTGTTGCTTTTGTTATTTGGTCATGGGCCAGCGGGAACACTGCATTACTGTGTCTCGCTGGATGTCGCTGTGAGGTAATCATTAAATAACGCTACAGCGTTGCCAATGGCATTCAATACAGCACTACGGACACACAGTTTATTACATTTTGAGTATAGTTGAGTTGACGATTGCAATTAAAAGTATTAAATTGTAGCGTTTTCTGACCCATATGCAAACCTTGTTACGTCCCAAAACATGTTTTAGCGCCTGAAGTTATGCAAACTAGCAATGATTATCTCTTCGCAGTACTAGGAAATACGGTTAACCATTCGAGATATTTCACATAACTATGCATTAACCTTAAGCAGAAGAAGTAGTAACAAGTAATGAACAAATACATTGTATACTTTTCACATTTTGCACAGTAAACTAGCAATAATATACTAGCCATAAATACTAAGCATACTGATCAATTCAATCAATTGCATACTTTTAGGCGTGCTTTGCGTAGCCCATGATACGCTTCACGCACTCGCTAACGCCACCCTGATTCGGTTTGACAGGTTCGAAAAGTGACATCGTACCTGCAGCGTAAAATACAAAAACCCCTAATGAGTTGTGAGACGTAGTGAGAAAGTACTAAATCTCATTACGCACCGTTCGCTACCTCCACTCAGCTTTTTCTCCTAAAGTATCTTACAGCACAGTCAACATATTAACGTTAACGTAAATGCTCCCAAACAAAAAAAAAAAAGCGGAGCGAATGGTAGGAAAAACAACGAAAACTCATTCTAATAAACCAATTTCACCTTGTCGACTTGTTCACTCGTCTTTCGGCTTCTCGCCCGCTTTTTAGACGTTGCCCTCATGCGCGCTCATCAGCCATAAAGCGCGCCGGAATACTAAACACAGATTGAGTGTGATTAGATTTGATTAGCACGGAAAGATGAAAATGGATCGACCCTGGGACGGTGGGAAAAAAAAGAAACGCCGAATGTCTGTACTCCGTAGCGTGTACTACACTACAGACGGCTGGCCGTGGTGGTGGTCTTTGCTGTATGATGGCAAAATTTGCACCAATTTCCACAAACACACACACTGATTAGGGTCAGAGCTCGTCCTGAAGGGTTGTTCCATCTCGCTCGTTTGCATGCATAGGTTTGTTTGGCAAATGACAGGCAAATACGAACGGAGCCTCCGTACGGGGACATGTTGTTTGGTGAGGGCAGGGAAGAGAAGTTGCTCTGGGCTTGTACGGCTCGTGTCCATAAGGGGAAGGACTTCCTGTCGCCATTAAGTGGTTAACCTATGGGCAAGCAAATTGTGGACGCAATTCCTCCGCCAACCACCGCCACACTGTCATTATCGTCACGCTTGCCATACATACCAGAAGCGGAAAGTGCAAACGGCGTAAAGGTCCGCTTACCTCTTTTTTACGGCATCGTTATTTTTAGACGCAGCTTTTACCGACACGTGTGAATTGAGTGGAAAATAAAAGTCCTTTCCAGGAGACACACGCTCCACACACACGCATGGGCTCGTTTGGTATGGTAAACATAAGCCAGATCGTCATCGTCCACCTCTAGCCGAAGCGAATCGGAGCAATCATATTGGTCTTATAATGGGCACAGCACTGCAAATACCGGGATAACCGTTTGGCAAACGATTACGAAATGAAAGATCATCATCAAGGACGCTTGTGTGTGTGTTTGGGGTGGATAGTTTTTGTTCCTTAAATTCGATCACACCCAGCAGCGAAGCCCTGTGACACGATGATTGATTTTCGAGCCCATCAGCCAATATCGTTTCAGCCTCAAACTTCCCCTAAAATCAACATGACTCTCCACCCGGGAAAAACTAGTTTCTCCCCGTACGGCTTGGGTAAATATTTATCATCCGTCTTCCACGTTTCGCATGCGGGCATACATTGTTTCCATAGCGACATTCCTGCTAGCGACGGAACGGAGCTTGGCACGTGTGTGATGGCTCTTGCGTGTGTGTGTGTGTGCTAACTATTACCAGCGGCAGCATCCTCACCGATGGTGATGAGCCCGATTGACTCCAGAAATCCAAATGTTTATATTGCGATAAAATTGCCATCGCTTTATCGCATTCGGAGGGTCGTAAAAGAAGCGTTGTTTTTGCCAGCCATTCTTGGCCGTCCGAAACCACAGGAAGCAATTAATTTGCAACCTTGCTGCTAATGGAGGAATGCGTTCGTTTAAAGTGAAATAACGTATAAAAATAACGCCCGCCCAAAGGATTTATGGCTTACGGAGACAATCGTCACCACACAGACACAAACACACACGTCACAGTCAATGCAACAAATGGGTCGGTGTGTGAATTGGAGCAATAAAATTGATGGTTTGTGTATGGAATCGAAACAAGCTCGTTGGTTTTAATTGGCTGATGTGATGTGTGTTGCACGTTTAAAATTTACTGCCAGCGTTCGATTTATGATGCCACAATGAAGAGATGAGTAAATGGGCTGACAACGAATATGTGTGTGAAGCTTTTATTGTCCTATCGCTCAACGCCGGGTCAGGGATATAGAAATGGGGAGTTAATTGATCGTTTGAATCCTTGTCACCTGCTAAAACATGGAGAATGGCATGAATTTGTAGTTAGTTTGATCAGAATATATGAAAATCATTATGTGCAATTATATTGCCTACATTTAGGCGTATTTTGGAAATGTATGCAATTAGCATGTTAATGAATGAGATTAAAAGGTGAAACTATTGTTAACAAACTCGAGCGAAAGGTTTGATTTCTTAGCGTTGAAAACCATGAACAGAACACAATACAAACCTACACATTCTCACACATACAAAACTCCACAGCAGAGCTCGGAAAGCGATACCTAAAACCGAATATGCACTAAGCTACTCAAATCTTGGTAGCAGGTAGCATTTACATAAAACATGACTCCTCCTAATTTGACCTTTACAGTGGAAGTTTTCCAACTCCAACTAGTTTTAAGAAACCTTCGCCTTCCATCCGATACTCACTTGATGTAAGGCTGATGCAGGGCAACCAGGCTCGCATGAATTCCGACACTGACGGCTGCTAGATGAAAGTAGTCGAACAGCACCGGCAGATGGTAGTGTAGCCCCCGGCCAGGATGAAAGTTTAGCTGCAGGGTGCGCGTGGACGCCAGCGTCAGTACGTTCCCGTTCGTCTGCTCGCCAAACCACAGCTCGAGATTGAGCGAAAACTCGGCACGCTCGATCGACTCCTTCAGGTGGCGGCTGTCCACTGCAAATACACAAACAAACATTGGATTATTATAAAGGCCATACGTCAAACTTTGCTCCGTTGGGGACGCCTTCTGTAAAGCTTTCCTCCCGTACAGCACATCGTCCATGTGTGGTCAAACGAGAGTTCTACGCATATATTTACAACGTACGGAATAATTCAGGAAACGCACCACCGCAGCACCGGAAATGAATGCTCTAGCCTTTCAAACAACCAATCGATTTCCGAGTGGGCGTGTGATTGAATTGGACCAAAACCGGTCAACCTACAAAAGCACGCACGGTTCAATGGATCTATAAACCTAACCTCAAACAATCGAATCCACATCCGTGATTGGCTCGAAACGACGTAAATGTATAGTTAAAACCCTTTTCACCACGATCCTTACTCTGTCTCCTTCTCTCTCTCACTCCTTCGGAGCTGTGATCCAAGCTAGCGCAGCGAAAAGGCTTTAGCGGTCAATAAGTATCATTTCACACCTACAGCAGCAGCAGCAGCAGCAGCAGCAGCAGCTGCAGGCAGAACCTTTTTCCAAGGTACGTAATGCCGAAACACGACCGACACCACCACCAATGGTCGATGTTTGGTGATTTATTCGTTGACATTTTTACGCTGAATTAGGCAGCACGGCAATTACATTAGCATAAGACGGCTGGGACGTTCTGAGGATGCTCGAACCAGCTAACGCTACCACACTGTTCCGGCATGACTTTGGCTGGAGAGGAAAAAGGTCCAGTTTGCTCAACGTGCGTATGTGTGCCTTGGTGTGCAAAGCAGTTGTGTGATATTTAGCACCACATACCGCACACACCAAGCGTTCTGTGGAATGGTATGGTGGGAAAAACTCTTACGAGATTTTAAACTGATTTATTCGCCCTTCCATTACCGTACGTCCAAGTGTCTAAAGCCTTTCTATCCATCGCAAGAAAGCAGTCTAGGGCAAAAGCTTAACGTCATGGGTGTTCCGGTGCGGGTGTTTTTCCTAGACATCATAATTTTTCGATAATAATCGGTAGAACGGGTCAATTAGGGACGTGGGTTCACAAGCCAACCGCAACGAGGGCTGCGTAACGAGGGCCGGCGGAGAAATGTTTTAATATAGCACATTAAACTAATCTTATAGATCGAAGGACGCACACTAAGCGCCGGGTGACTAATTTGATTATGGACGGAAGTTGGGGATAGGAAGCAGACGATTAGCAGCCCGGTTGAAGTAATAATGAGATAGTTTATGGTGTAGTTTTTCCCGTGTCTGAGCCGTTGGATAACTTTATCCTTGTGGTTTCCTTCAAATGTTCTTACGTACTCAATAATATATGATTCTTTCTTCGTTTATTTTAATAATGTTTAAGGCTAAACGTGGACTAAACAACAGTTATGAGTAACTTTACGAAATTTAAACTGAACAAATAACTCTGTTGAAGATCTATTCTTATCTCAACGCCTAAAGGTATGCAATAATTTAAAATACGCAGTATCTTATTGATTTATGGGTTGAAATAAATACTCATATACATTCAAATAATCTTTTCGTTAAGTCTAGATCCCCTGAAGAATTTCTAGCATTTTTTGTGCCTCATTTCCTAGCGCTGCAGTAATCCGCAGGTTCATAAGATAGGTTTATCAAGAAATTTTCATATCATCCTACTCACAGACCATGCGCTTCATTTATAGAAGTGCATTCATTATAAGACGATTTAGTGTGTGTTTTGTGGTTTGCAGAGACAATTGAATATTGTACTGCAAACAGTAAGCTTCCAGCCGCCTTGAGTATACGAAACCCCCGAATTAGGTACAAACCCAACAGACACCAACAAATCATTTGAATCGCAGAACAACACCACTCTCAAACAGTTTCGCGAACCTGGCATGACTTGGTAACGACAAGCCCGTTCCAGCTTCAAGAGCCCACTAGAACGATTAGTACGTTT
This sequence comes from Anopheles epiroticus, assembly GCA_000349105.1. NCBI lineage: Eukaryota > Metazoa > Arthropoda > Insecta > Diptera > Culicidae > Anopheles > Anopheles epiroticus. The sequence continues at coordinate 19,003 of KB670625.1, forward strand.
GCCATTATGTTGCTCTGCGAGAGGTACTTAAGCTTCTGAGATTCCAAGCCCAGGTGGTACAGTTTTGCAAACTGATTAAGTGGAGTGTGTCTGTGTGGTTAGGTTGAAATCACGAACTTGGTGATGTTTGAAGCTGCTTATGGAGGGTTAAATATTTCAATGTGCAAAGGATAGTAATATTTCGTTTTGGTGGAAGGTGAAAACAAGGTAATATCTATTATATCTAAGGTACTCCTTATGGTGCTGTTACATTGGATAAATGGAATTGGAATTGGTTTATCAAAACCGATCCAAAAGCATATTTTGACACAAGAATTCCGTTTCCCAATGTAATAGCACACTTGGAATTGTATTGGAATTTCCTATTATAAAGGCGTTCAAACACTTGTTGTTCGATTTTGTGGAAGGTAAAACAGCATGTATTTTATAACAGAACCCACCACAGTGAAAATAGAGCTTTGTTTACTTTTTTCTCTGTGTGACATCCAAATTCCACTTGATGGCAAAATCTACATGGGGCTAGCCGAATTCATTTTTTGGGCCGTGGTAGCTTCTGTCAAACGCGCTCCGACGTGCCAATTCCATCTATCCAATGTAATAGCACCATTAGAGTAAGCAATAATCGGCTTGGTTCACACTATATTACTTCAGAAAAGAAAAAAGCTGTAATTTTAAAACAGATAAGATGCAACATTCTAAATACCTAGATAAACCATCTAATCACATACTTTGAGGCGCATAATTACAACTTTATCAATTTTTGCATACATTCAGGTGGTCAATTTAGGAAAATTAGAACTACCATACCTTTTCCAAGTCCGTAAATACTTTCCTATCCTTTCAATGATACAACTCCAAGCGAAACGTAAAATTGCTATCCCTGCACTGAATACGAATGGTGAACAAAACAATAGTAAAACGGATAAAAAATCGCTTCTACACCAGCGCTACTCTACATAACGCCGTATTGCTTTCAATCGATCAACATAAGGACTCGCCGCGGCACTTTAGTGTAAAAGATATCGTGCGCAGCACACGAACGAGTGAGAGAGCGAGCAAGCGTACCCTAACGGCTTAAAAGGACCTACCCATCGACCCGACCCGGTTTGAAGTAGCGATTAAGTACCATTAAAAAGCACTCGCAGCACTGCAGTTGGCATCTAATGGCGCTCGAAATCTTCCCGGGGACGGTGCGGAGTCCGGCAGGCGTGAGGGTAGGCTGTAGTCGCTGTGAACGATCGATTCGCCATCCCGGCAGACCCGATCGTCCCAGGAGCGGGGAGACGGAACTAGTAAACTCAGCCCATGACTCGTTGCTGAGGGAAGCAATGAAAGGATTTTTGTTTCTGTCTTCGGGCCGTTCCCTCGCCATCGTGTGGTCCCTGATGAAAGGATGTATTTTATCGTGAGTAGAAATATCGCACCCTACCTATGTCTATTCAGCCCACGGGTCCTCCCTGGAAACCATGGTTCGTGTGGGTGAGTGTGTCTGTTTGCAAGAGCGAAAGCACCTCCAAAAGAAACAAGTGGACATTATCACGTTTTATGAGTGTGCTTTTAATTCGAGTAGTTTTCAAAACGCGCAACCCAACCCTTTTCCTGGGTCGGTGGTGCGCGCAACTCTTGCTCGCCCGCTTGCTTGACTGCAGGAGATGGCGAGGGAAAACTTGTTTTAGTGCAAAGTGGCCGGTAATCGTGGGGCGAAAGGATGACCGTCCCTAACTCCAGGACACTCTCACCCGTCGTCAGTAATCTGATCCGTTTTATTGAAAGTTCATCCGATACGTGTGGAGTATCCGGCTGTCGGAGATGTTGAAGCTCGAAGGCGTGCACAGCAGCATTATTGCTTCATGCGAAAGGACACCTGAGAGCAATGGGAACACTAGTCCGGTAAGGGCTCGTCACCGGAACACAGGGTAAAGGTTCTTTCGTTTATCGTTGATTTAATTACGATCGCTTTCAACTAATTTATTACCGGTGAAGGAGATAGTGGATTGTACTCAAGTGTGTTTTGTCAAGATGGGAATTGAACTGTGTCGCGTTTAATACGAGGTTTATTGCAGCTGCCATTTAACGCGTTCGTCTATCTGGCTTCCCTGCTCTGAAACGGTTAAAGACATGTTAAAATTGAAGGTCTGCTGAGTAATCATCTAAAACCATGACACAGTTGAACACTTAAGACTTTATGCTGTTAAAGTAGAGCCATTTAATTTCACCTACTGTACTATTGAAAACAAACACAGACAAAAAACAAACTGTTTTTGTGCAAGAATACAAAGTACATGCATTCAAATGCAACCTGCGCTGAAATATCATGTGTGAGCAATTTTAGCTTCAGCTCCTATCAAGCGTTACTGACGCTCAAGCACAAACCAAAAACACATAAACAAGAACCTGCAATGGAGCCCATGGTACCACCATGGCGTCATCCTGTTGGAGCCAGTGAAATGGCCCTTCCATTCCCTTCTCTACCATCTTCACCCTCACGACCATGTGCTCAGACCGAAAAGGGCAGCAAAAACGACACGAAAAACACCACGTTTGCGTGCCATCAATTGCTACTTTACAGTTCATTTTCAAATGGTCCGTCGCCGGGTGGAGTTTCTGAGTAAAAAAAAAAGGGAACACCGTTACCAAAATCGATTCACTCCCCTCGTCGAAAAGCCAAAGCCCATCTCCCTTCCCCTTCCCTTCGGCTTGGTCATGCAGTTCAAAGCGAGCATGAGCACACTGAGGGCTGATGCCGGTGCAGTCAACGCAGGCCGCAGGCACACATGACGTGCCTCACATGGCTAGGCGTAAGCTTTTATCGATCGATCGAAACGCCACCAAACGCGCTGGCCACTCGGTCGGTTGTGGGTAGCGTGCATGAGAGCGTCGCCTACCGACGACCCACTCTTATTGCTGGTTTAGCTTTTGCTTACCGTTTGCCTCGTCGGCCCGAAAACTATCTGACGCTATCGCTTGCAATCCAAAATCCGGGGAATCAGCGTATCTCTGGACAGTGCGCGAGACACTCCCTGGGGCAGAATACGTTACGGATGGACGGGCTTCTTGGGCAGAGGATGCTCCAAAAACATCCAAAGCAGAACCCGGAGCATGATAAAGCGAGAGCGAGGACAAATTGTATCGTATTTCTTATTTCTGTCTTCTTGTCGAGGGTTTTCGTACAGCACAGCAAATGTGTTGCGTTACGTGCATCTTCCATAGCTGGCCAAAAGCCCAGAAATTATGCACAGACAGTGTATCCTCAGCCTGCCTGGTTCCAGCCCTACCTTTACCCTCTCGGGCCCTTTGCACCTCGGCATGGGGTTAGGAGGCATGCGGCATTAGGCACGAGACACCATCCCACCGGGGGATGGTTGTTGTACCAATTGAAAACAAATGTGCGCATGTTCCGGGCATTCATTCATGCAACCTCACGGCATACTCGTGCTCCTAGTCGGTTGTTATAGCAAAAGGGTCGGCATGATAATATCCACGCTAAGGGCAAGGATGTGTGTGTGTGTACGATTTGGCATTTACGAGCGCCGTGTCGGCCGTAGAATGAATGTGAGACTACAATTTACGAGCTAATGGGGTTTGCATACCTAACGACCGAGTGGATCCGTAGCACATCGAAAAAGGGAGAAGAGATGGATGAAGAAAAAACCAGGGCAAACTCTCACCGGAGAGTCCTGGGAGTGGTCGTTACTCGTCATCATACCCGTGTGCCATCGTTATCACTACACACACTACGACACGAGCGCGTGGAGCGGCCATCCACTTCGGGGAACGCTTCCGGGACATCTCCCTCACGGGTAGCCCAACATTACGGTGCAGCTTTGTCCACGACGCCATTGCGCCCTTGCCTTAATGGGTTGCGCCGTTAGAATGTCATGCTTGGGTGGGGAAGATTTTTCCTAGCACAGCACAGGGTGACGTGTGCAAGCAATGTCTCACTTTGTGTCCAATATTCAAATAGAGCCATGATGTCGGAAGACATCTTCCCCTCATGAGGTTCTTATTCGAAAACAAGGATGCAAATATTGAATTTAGAGGTTTACGGTCGTTAAATCAGGCTAATGCCATTTGCTACACAAGGAGGTCACAAAATGAGCCACAATTCTTCCTGTTCGGTTTGCTTGCGTTGTTTGTTTCCTAGAATAGCGTAGTTGAAACAACTGTAGAGAAACTTTTCTGGATGCTAGACACCACCGTTCCTAGAATCCATTTCATTTCAAATACATCCGAGAAAGACTGTTCTCAGTGCTGCTATTCAAATGCTGTTCAGGAACTATACAGGATGGCTTAAAAGCGATTAAGTTCTTAGGGGCAACCCATCTGAGTTATTCATTGCAGACACCGGTGTGTCTACACTCCTGATTACAAACTGACACATGATATTGAAAGGTAAATAATGTATCAGCACTCAGCGCTCTGTTGTAGCACTTCCTCCTGCGAACAGAGCGCTCCACAGAGGTACCATGTACGACAAGACAGCAACACAACGCTAGCAGGTGAATATTAACAAAGAATTAATTACCTAGCAGGTGTGCCCGGAACATGATAACGTCACGCAACGACACCTCCTCGTTGCGATACAGAATCTGAAAGACACGGGACGCTCCGGTGTCATCAATAATCGTTGCACCCGATCGACTGTCCGAGCTGGCCGTCGGTGAGTTGCCGCTGCTGCCGCCCCCGCCTGCACCACCGTTTGCCCCGTTCGTGCAGGACGGCCCTGGAGCATTGGCCGGTGCCATGGACGAGCCGGTGGTGACCGAGTTTGGCGTGGGTATCGAGCTGCTGCTCGGCATGGAGGACATCGAACCGATAACGCCACTGCTTGCCGTCGACGACAGGCACGGACCCACTTCCGGTCGGCCAGCCGAGCTGGTCGAGCCGGTGGACGGTGCGTTACCATTGGTCGGCACACCGATCGCCACCAGACCGCCGCCGACACTGCCCGTGTTACTGCTGGGGAGCGAACCGCTTCCGGTGCCGGCACCGCTCACTATCCCGCTGGTGGTCGAGCCCGCCCCAACACTTCCGTTGGTGCTGGCGCGATTGTTGATGTTGTTGCAGTTGGTGTTGTTGTTGTTGTTGCTGCTGTTGTTGGCGTTGGAGCTGTTTGAGTTGAGGTTGGCGCTGGTGTGGCTGTTGCTGCCACCGTTCTGGCTCAGCACCGACTGCACCGAGGGAATGCCGGCGGTCGTTGCATCGGGCAGACAGGTTTCGACCTGCACCGGAAGTCGGGGAGAGACGCGTAGCGAGCATCGCACTTGATATAATCTGTCCGTAGAAATAGAAGGAAAGAAAGGGGAATGTTAGTTTTGATGTATTACTACTAAGCACTAGAAGTTACAAACTTTCAGTCAATTTTACATTACTTCAAGAGTCGATAAACTCATTTGTAATAGCTTTCACGTATTTTATATTGAAAGATTAAATTTACACAAAAAAGCTTATTTGTTGCCCACATTGCCTACGTTTAGGCGCTGACGTCATGTCTCGTCAAAACTTCAATTACCTACATTTTACAGAGTGTCTGATTTAACCCCAATCATACAAAGTATTCTGCATCAAATGTTTCCCTTCGTGTTAGTTTCTACCAACACCGACTAGTGTGCTTTTTGTTGACCACCGTCAGTACACCCGTAATCGATCCAAATGATCCAATACGGCTGGCAGCCCATTTTCACATCCTGCAAGGGGGTATCATAATCCAACAGCTCACAGCAAACCTTGGGCAAGTTGTCCTTGCCCACAGTCAACACACTCCTCAAAAGAAGGGTTCCTCCTGTGCTGGAGGAAATTGGACAACGAAAGAAGCACACCGTCGGCCAGTGAGTGACAGTTTGGGCTAGTGCACCGGATGCCAAGGATTTACGAGAAATAAAAAGAAAGGGCAACCCAAAACCAGATCATACTGTGCACAGCACGGGCACCATCAGCTCACTACAATGTCCTGGCCGGTCGACAGAATAATGGTTTTATGACCTCGTTGCTGTTGTTGCTGCAAACCGAATAGAGCAACTAACCGTCCGTCCGGTGCATGCAGATTTTCGGACCATCCGGATTAAAGGGCATCAGAGGTGGCTCAAACTGTCAGTCCCATGCCGTCACTTGGTTGAACTTTTGTGGCCAAGTGTGTGCTGAGTGTTTGTGTGTGTGTGTGTGTGTGTGTGGGTTGGTCTGGTTTGACAAGCTAGATTGGTTGCCAGCGGGCTGCTAGGTTTGGGCTTTTCTGTAGGCAATTATAAATTTGTGACGCACAGCATTGCACTCAATTGTGACACCGATGTGACCATCGTTTTATTTGCTAAAAGGGTATCGTTTAAACAGCATGCACAGTATGAGCAATTATTTCTAAAGCGTTTACATTCTTTGTCCAACTTTTGCTCATTGAAAGTCCTTAGGCGTTGGTATCGGGATAGGACTTGAACATTTCCTAAACGGAACGAATTTTCCTCTTTTTCGCTAAATTACCTCTTTTAAAACTGTAGTAAATTCATTTCCCAACAAGATCATACCGACCTGCCTCACGAGAACGATTTGAAATTAATGATTTCAATATTTTAAACATCGACCACCTGCTGCAGAGATTTCACCCCGGCTATCGGGATAAAGGCCCTTCGATTACCCTTCACGCCTTTAGCCAACGAATACGAAGCGACCCAATCGGCCGACCGGAACGCTCTAACACGGTTAAGATGGTTGGGAACGATTTTCCCATTTGTTAGTCACTGCTGGTGAGCGCTGTTGAGAAGGTTGCCTGGAATGTGGCAATGCGCGGGGCCGTTAGTCCGCTCCCGGGAGAGTAAAAATCGTTCCGTTCGTTTCTGTTGGCCCGTTTTTATCCGTGCCATGATCTAATTAAGTGAACGATTTCAAAACTAATCCCCGGGAACGGACGGATCGTTTTATTGGAACCGTTACGAGATTGTAGCGTTTTATTTTCTACTGTGCTTTAAGATTTTACCAGTGGAAACCTCTTGGTTACAAAATGCTTCAAATGAAACATGAGCAGTACTTATAATTTAAAATCCGAGGAAAAGTTAGGAATATCATAATAAAAGAATAACCTATATTTTCTGTACAAAAACAATATGTGCCTTAAACTATGATATCAGGAGGCACCTACTTAACCATTTGGTTTATTCGATTTCAATTTAGTCGCTGTTTCAGAAAAGAAGAAACACAAACATAAACCCCGCACAAAACTATTTTCTCATCGTCATTCGGTCGGCTTAAATCACTCGTTTTATAATTTTTCAGCTTTCAGTCGCGTTCACGTTCAGCTCGAGAAGTTTATCGCTGCCTTCACGAAATCCCAACCACCAGCGAAGGAAAATTGTCATCCCGGCCCGATGCAGCGTGAAGCAAACGCACGACAGCGAAAAGGACACACTATTCTGCGAAAGGCAGATGCCTTTCCCCGAACCCTCCGCATACACACGATTCCCCTATGTTCCTATGCGCATCCCGTTGTGTATGCCTGTGTGTTTGTATAAGCTAAAAGCTTAACGACCTCAATTCCACTAGAGCCGCTCGAGCATCCTTCAAGAAACGAGCAGTCGCCACCGATCGGGGCTGATGGACCTCAACCGGTTCTCAAGCTTGAGAAAGGAGCAGAAAGGATTTTCGGCATTTCGGTGCAACTTTTCCGCAACCAGAAAGGGAGGATAAGGATCCACCAGAATCGTCGCTCCATTTTTCTCCATTTTCTTGCGTGGAAAGTTTTCTCTTTCCCCCGCCCGGCCGTTCCCAATTTTCCCAGGAAGGCACTCAATTGTCACAAAGTGGGATGGATTTTTCATTCCTGGTTTCGGGCACGCTTTGCGAAACGGAAGCAACGTTTTCCCGCCGGCATCGGTTTCGGGGTGGCTGACGAAAATTCATTTCCTTCCCCCCGGGCGTGTGGATAATTTTCCGCTCCATCGTCCGCTCCGGGTGCAAGTTTCCTAATCGTTATTACAAGCTTTTGAAGGAGGTGGTAGAGGTGGTCGACTGATCCAATTGATGGGGTGTGTGCATGTATGGTTATGTGCATTTGTGGTAGCCGCAAATTCAATGCGAATAAAATGTTGATAAACTTTTAGTTTGATTTGAAACAAGCTCCAGACTGTTTTACGGTGTTGATTTAATGTGCAGTAGAAGCGACAAAACAAGTTGAGACTCTAGCTATGTATTATGAACATAAAATATGAAAGAATAATATTATAAACTTTAAAATAGTTAGTTTAAAAGTTAAATAAAATGTGCGCAGTACTGTAGTAGGAGGTTTAGGATTAGTTTTTCTTCAATTTTAATTATTTTGAAAGTTCAGAAATGAACGACTATGTATAAATGAGGAAACAAAAATGAATTTGAATGAACCCATCAGAATGCATTGAATAAACAGTAGCAAATGGAAAGTTGAACGAGTATCACCTCATTTTTAATTACGGGAGAAATTTACAGTAGTACAAAGCGTACATGAATGTTTGTGAGTTTTTCTCATAACAGTTTTGCTTACATTTTGTAAAGACTTTGTGTCACCAGGAAGAGTAAATAAACGATAAAAATATAAAAAAATTAGCAACATAGCTTATACATATCTTTTAATCTAATAATAATGTTTGATTAATTAGAAAAAAACATTTTTTTAACAGGAGAGTATCAAAACCAATACGAGTGTAGTGATACAATATTATGTTTCTTTCATTTCAATAAAAAAACACCCCAGCAGCAACGCTCCAATAGCTGAATGCTGTTGGACAGGGGCAATGGAGGAAAAATTTACATTTGATTTTCCATTCCCACCACAAACTCGGTTTCCCACCGGTTGGTTGGCTAATGTTTTTACCAAGCATCCCCCCAAAATGAACGGCAAAAGGAAGGCGGAAGTAAATGGGTAAGCGGTTTAGAAAATCGCGTGTAAGTGAATGGCCAAGATGAACTTCAACAGCGGTGCCTGGTACTGGTTGCTCCTAGCACACCCACCGTCCAAGACGCTCGTCCTTCTACCAAGCCACTCTTCCTCAACCGTTAATATAAATGAGCCCTGCTCACGCACCCAGAAGCTACAAGCCTCCCCTCGCGCAGGTGGTGCGGTGTGGCGGCCACTTGTTGTACCGTGGGAGCTGTCGGTCGTAAATTTTCCTCTCCAGTGCCTTCCGCCCGCGATCGGGCACCCCTTCATCAAAAGCCACCAATTGTGTACCGCTCCCGGTTGGAATGACGTCTCCGGATGAGGTGCCGATTGTCGACCGGAGCAATCAGTTGCCATTAAGGCACAGAATGGAAAATGAAACTTCCCTTGTCGCCAGGCGCGCGCTCATGCACGGACGCCCGGCAGGGGGTCCTTACTTGTCTTTTCTACATGTCTCTCCTCCCCTCCCCCCTTCTCCCAACAGCCACCCTCTCAGGTGAAATTAATGTTCTACCGGTGACGGATGATTGTCGCGGTCGCACATTTTCACATTGAGTCAGGTCGTCGACGTTAAGACACGCAGAAGGCCTAACACACTGACGCGACACTGACCTGCCGCACCGATGTGACTGACTTGCTTGGAAGTGCTGGGGCGGTGTGTCGTTACGGGACTGTATTTTTTACAACAAAATCTTGGGTAGCAAAAAATGACCCACATTGACGGAGACAAAAGAATGTCGCGTACCATGAACAGCAAGGGAACAGGCTTCGGTTTGGCAGTGATTTACGGGTTGTTTCATCAACCATTCAACAAGGGGTATCAAACTTCCCTTGTTGCTCTACTTTGCTTGTTTATTTGCTGGATGGCAAAGCCAAAGACGTACCTCAAAACAGGCAGTTAATTAAAATTACCGATGCAGTAAGGGTGGGTCTTCAAACAATAATAGCATTTCGTCGCTTTTCGCAGCACTTTCTAGGTCACACATAAGCAAATAAACGACACTAGTTGGAATTGGCATAAAACCATAGTCCGCGTGCTACAATGCCTGCGTTGTAAAGCTTTTTCTTTTCTTCTCTCCCAACAAGTTCCCATCCCACAATGGAAAAGGTTTTGTACTCGCTCGCCGGTTCCAAAGCAACCAAATGCCTTTCCATTTCCCGGTAAAACGGAAATGAATGAGAAAAGAAAAGCGCCGTTTCGGGCCGGTTCGTTCAGTTCGGAATAAGTGTGTGTGTGTGTGTGTTCCTCATATCCGGCCGATGTCCTTCTTATCACTTCTCTGAAATCGTGCCGTTGTTAGCAAAAGCAAGGCGAAGGGCAAAAATTGAAATGGAGGCTGGAGGACAAACATTTTTTTTTCTACCACACACAAACAAACAACACGTCTTGACCGAAGCGTGTACCCCGCCTCCTGCCCGTACACAATGAAAAATGAAAAAGTGTCTCTCGCACTGTCCCGTCCCCGAACTTCCCTGCCGCAACCAAACGCCACCAGCGCCTCAACGCCCACACAAACGAAGGCGTTACATTGTACTGTACGTTTTTGTGCATTGTTGACATGTTTCACCCTCCCCCTCCCCCCTATTCGCCCATTTGAGGAAAGTAGTTTTTCCCCCTTCGAAATTACTCGAACGCTGTACGAATTCTTGTGCGCACCCCGGGAACAATATACTATATCCTCCTCCGATAGGAAGGCATCCTGGCATCCTGGCAGCCCGCATGCGGTGGGACGGAAGGACATGTGTGTAGGTTGCCGCGTTGCGCCTGCATCATTCTTGAAGATGTCGTCGACATTCCAGGCCAGCGACACACAATGGTGTGGGAGGCGTGCTATGCTTTGTGTGACCCCGTTGCAATTCCACCCTTCGAAGGCGACAGGGTGACGTGTGCAGGGTGTGAACGAACGGCACACATTTTCATTTAAGTCGTACCGGAACGGGTCCGCGTCGCGCTTGACAAACTTGAGCCGACTGACATGGTCCTGGTGCTGGAAGTGTTTACTTTTAGGCCGAACACGGTGAAGATATGTGGTAGGAAATGTCCGAAGGTTGATAAGCGTTGGGAGGGAAAACAGAAAATACCTCTTGAAAATCTTGGATAAGGAAGGAGAGTTGTGTAAAACTGGAATATTCAAACACAGTTTAAGTGCACTTTTGGATTACTCAGAACTTGTTCGCTAGAATATAAAAAGTAGCATTCAGTTTAAATTGGATATTGGAAACACGCTACGGATCAATTTATGCCAATTCTATAAACCTTTCCATACACATCGATTCTAGTGAATGAAGCTGAAAAATGAACATCTCAAGCAAATTCTTTCCCAACAGCACCCTTCCAACCGAATCCATACGCGTGCGTCAGCAACCCTTTAGAAGGCGGCACATCGGCAGCAGCAGTATCGCCTTGCAGCGACGGGTGTGCCAACGTATCGTACCCATTCCACCCTCACGAAGAGCATCTCCAATCATCCTCCACATGCCCCGATCTACCCCGGACTAACAACCATTACAATGGGTACAAATATGAAACATGAATGAGGTCGATCTTCTTTACATTCGCCCTCCGCTGAGCCTTCCACCATACGCCGGACCATTTTCTTCTTGACTCGCATTTAAGCCCTTCAATATTCCCTCTCCAGGGCGTTGCGGCCCCGTCCCGTGCATCAGCTGCCGTGATTACAAAACCTATCCAATCTCGGTTAGGGTTTTGTCGGTTGCTTAAGATTTCGTCGGGGAGTCCCTCCTGGGAGGGGTGAGGGGGGTGTGTAGGGTAGGGGAGGTTTCTTTGGAGTTTTGGGAGAGTTTGTGCGTGTGTGCGGCAGGAAAAAGTGCAAAAGTAAAATTAGGTGAAACGGGTTTCGCTGAAGCGAACTGACCTGAAACAAGGCCTCGCCGTGTATGGGAAAGGGGTGTCGCCCGTGTCCCAACACGCAATTCACTTACAGCGCCAAGAAGGCAGCAAAATGGAAAGTAGGAAAACGAGAACGACGGTGTGGCGGTGTTCTTGGTAAGGGTTCGGAGCCTTCTTTGTTTGGCAGAGGAGCACTAGATGACTCTATTCGCTTCGGGAACAGGGAATAGTAGGGAGGTAAAAGTTTATTGACGAAAAAAAGGACATCCACACAGGATGATAAATGGTACGAAACAGACATCTCGTCACGTGTGCCACTAGAAATGGCAACACAACTTAAAGGGTTTGCGTACCCTGTGCTGTACGGGAATGATAAATTGTGCAACGCTTCCCTAAGCGGCCCACTGTTATGTCGGTGGCAAAAATTAACACCATGATAAGTAAGGAAATTTGTCCGGATTGGAAATAAAGCCTGAATCGCTCCTAATCCAAACCCCAATTGGGCGGGGGAAAACAAGGTAAAAGATTATTTTCTTACATTGCTTCAGCTGACTGCTTAAACAAAGTCCAGAAACACAGCTCCCTGGCCTTAATCTTTGTCCCGTGCCTTTCTCCTCTATGTTCCACGAGCGTGCCAGCTAATGGGTTCGTTGAAAACGGCAAACAAAAAGGAAGAAGATAAAACTGAAAGCATCAAGAAAATGCCCGAGTACAAAGCCACCCCGTGCGCTGAAAGGATCGTGAAACAAGCGAAAGTTGAGAAGGAAAAAAAAAAGAAGCCTCGTGACACTACATTCGCCGCCAAAGTCTTGCTAAGCCGGTCCGTTTTCGGGAGAAAGGAACCCGGGTGGAAAGGGGAAAGTGCGAGCAGTGGTGGTGGTGAAAAAGCGGTAGAAAATGAAAAATGTAGCGACCCTGTAGAGCGTGACTTTGCATTAACTTTAAATGAGCTCCCGGTTTCGCGAAAAGCTTGAACGGGTAATTGGGACATCACGGCGCAATATTGTTTCGCGTTTCAAACACCCTCCCCCCCCCCCCCTCTCTCGCCGCAGTCCTGCCCGAGCCGGCCTAGCTGCCGTTGCCATAGTTGGCATTCTTGTGCCCTGGTGCGTATGCCCTCGCCACCAACCGAGCGGGCAAGGGATGTCCCGTGTCGGGGGGTAGTGTCGGAAAACATCAACCATTCATTTGCATCACGTGCCGTTCGTGTTTCGTGAGCGTGGTTTTTGTTTCGCGGGAGCGAATAATGAAGGTGCCGAGCTGAAAGCTGAAAGTCGATTGAAAAGCTAGTTTAAAGTTATTTCCTGATCTTTGCTGATAAATAACTCCAGGAAAGCATCGATTTTAGCGACACCAAAAAGGCGGATAGTATGTTAAATGCAATAAAGAGGGCTGTTGGATAGAGTATGTCTAGGATAGCGCTATATAAATTTGTGCCTTCTTTCACTATAGTGAAAAAGTAACACTTCACCATAGTGAAAAATAACGCTTCACCAAAGTGAAAAAATAACGCTTCATCATAGTGAAAAAATAACGCTCCAGCGTGAGATGAAATAATTTAAACATTTCACCATAGTGATTTAAAACCGCCCGACTGTGAGATGCGTTTCACTGCAACATTTGTTCAGCCTTTGATTGCTTTGATGGTTTTTTTTTATTCTGTAGTGACGGCC
>KB670625.1:47885-206814 GCA_000349105.1 Anopheles epiroticus
AGTCGTCGTTTTTCGATAAATCAAAGGCGAATTAAGGCCGCCTGTTTGGTGGGTGGGAGGGGAATGGTAGCCTAAAAGCACTCCCGCCCACCCGGAAAGGAATGACGAAATGTCAAGCTGTTGGGTTTAAATTTCCTTTCCCGTTCTTGTTTTTGCTTCAGAACATTAAAAAGAAGGCGCGAGAGAGAGAGAGAGAGAGAGAGAGAGAGAGAGAGAGAGAGAGAGAGGAAGACGGAGAGTGTTTTCTAGCAGAAGGAACATTCATTTTCCATCTTAATGGTCTGTCATTTTGGAACATGCGATGGGAAATGGTGTTCCCTGATAAAATTCAATTGTCATATTCTCTCACACAAACACACGTTCCCGGCGCTTAGATGGCTTGTCGCCAGCTCTTGCTTTGTTTTTACCCGCATGAAAAGTACACCGAACCCGTCGGCGTTTGTGGAAACTCGCGGAAAAACAGCGAAAGCCAGCGCAGCCAGCCCTTGGCGAACGATCACTCACTCAACCAAAACGGGGGCAGGCAGAAGAAGCTACGAATCTATTATGCATTCGCTTCATTAAAATTCCACCCCTCTGGGACCACCCTCAACCCTACCGCTCCGGGCCGTTCCCTGCTCGTGCAAGTTACCCATCGCTCATCGCACTGTTGGCAAAGGAATTTAATTGTAATTAGATATTGCCATCGGGCGAAATGGCAATCGATTGGAAACGAAGTTACAGCCGTACCGCCCTGCTTTTACCGTCCGGCTTTCCGTCCCACCTGCCCTTTGTACTACTGACTTTGATTGCATCCCGAGGAGCGGGAGGATGGTGGAGCGGGAGGGGTGAGGCCTTTACCGTGCCTGGAGTGGGGGACCCTTACGGGCCCTGGTGGGATTAAGAAGATGGCGTGCCATTTGGTTGAGAAAATCAATACGTCTGTATCGCGTTGCGCTTGTGGATGGTTTGTGCTGAATCGTAGTAAATCAAAGCTTCTCGAGGGAACCTGTATATGATGTGTGAAAGGTGTAGTTGTGAGGCGTAACTTTGCATCTTGTCTACTCATATTTTATCAACACTCAGATTTATTGAACGAACCTTTCATGAATACTAATGATTTGCAAAGAAACAAGTCTATAATCAGTAGTGACATAAATAGTTAAGTGGTCTTCTCTACTTCTTCACTCTTTCTAAAGGTTTTCTGAACATTTACATAATTATATTATTCTCGCAATATTTTTATACCACCTTATAGAAATTTGAAATTTTAATTACCATTACTGTTTTACTAAATCGATCAACTATTTTTTTGACTGTAGACAGAAAAAAATCTTGGAAGCCCAAATTCGCTCGTTGACCTTATCGAGAATAAAGGAATTGACATCATAGAAGCAAGCCTAAGTAATATTTTTATTCGGAGTAAATGAGTGCCTGGCTCGAGTTGTTTAAGGTGTACACATTGTTTTTTTTACGATATATTTAGACCTCTTGGTATCCTGGTCACGACACCACCATTGAGATTAAATTATATCTGATCTCTCTATGATACATTTAAAAACAAGCAATAGAAGTAACGAAGCCGGACTTGAAGATGGCCATTAAGCAAGAGCATTGTTAAAAGACAAACATTTTTGACACTCGAATTTCAATAAAGACACCAACGCTCCCGCTTGCCGGTTGATCTTAAGCATTCTATAGAACAAAACAAATCATTCCTCAACCCCTCGCTTCCTCCCCACCCGAAAGCAAATAAACGCTTTTGCACCTAATCCTCACCGAAAGAAGCATACGCATAAAACACGGATTTCCCGTCAACTTACCCGCGCTGAAACAGATCCACATTGTAGAACTTGTATAACTCGACCGCGAACTCGACCGTCGCCTGAAGATCGGCCATAATCCCCTGCTTAGTCGCAGCGCAGCGTCTCCACTAGCCCGCAAGGCCTGCCCGTGTGGCCCGCGGGGGTAAGGGGTGCGAGGGGATGGAAAGGGGGTGGGATGGATATAAATTTTACAAAGCAACCACCACCCACTGCACCACCAACCACCAGCCGTGACCTTCGTACATTGACACTCGCACAATGCGATGGAATAAATATGAATAAAATAACGCGCACCAATTCACAGACACTTACACTGACACACACACACTGCTGACGCTTACGTGTAATACCACTCGCACACCATCACGATGCACTACAGTAACCAACGCACATACACCCACACACAGTAACACTCACCACCGCAACAGCTCCAAAACGATACGGCTTCCAGCTGTTTGTCGCACCCCGAAAAAGTTTGGCCGATTTTTCAACACTTAATACGTTTCCGCTCCATCGTTCCGGTTTGGTTGGGCGGGCACAGTAACTTTTCCCGGAGCACAAGAATTATCCTATGGGAGGTGGAGCTTGAGCTAAATGAAAAAGAGGGAAATGATTGAAACAAAAGCGGAAAAGAAAAAAAAACGGCAATGTCCTTTTCCTTCACTTGCTAGGGCCAGAAAGGTTTGTCTCTACTTGTCCACGGACCTACAGGGTTTACACTGTGCTTTTCGTCTCATTTTGTGCCGGAATGTGTGGATGTCATGTTTAGAAACTTTTTCCTGCTACCATACTGTCACTCTGCAATCCTGGTCACGGCACCGCGGTTGTTTGCTCCCGTTTTTATGTTTCTTGCATGTTGTCACCCTTCAGAATGACTTACTTGGTGGTGTGAACACGAATCACATGCACTGTTCCGGATGCTATTTGTACACTAACCACACTTTCATGTCATTTGCATCATCCCGTCGGTGACAGGTTGCGATCGGGAGCAAAGCACTTTCCAATTTCCACTGCTTCAACCATGAAGCCTGAGTGCTTTTTGATCTGAAAAAGGGGAAAACCCGGAATGGTAAGAGCAAATGCAATAAAATAAACCATAAACCAGTTTCGTAGTCCAACCGCAACAGCGTACTGAAGGAATAAACCACCACCATAGCGTCAAGATTGCTTTGATCGTCCCACTTTGGCAACGGGCTTGGAAACACACACACACCCATACAGCGGTCATGGAAACGGCGTTGCAGCTGATTTAAACAATCGCAGTAAATCTCACATCAAAGCAGGCCACAAAAAGCACCGCCCCGTATGCTGGGCCGGTGAAGTCAGGCGAACAACATAACAGGAAGTAACCGACGTTTGCACCGGTAGTTCAAACCATAACCTCTTTTCCTGTCCTTTATCCTGTACCACTTACTCGCAGGCGCTCTCTCTTTTCCTCGATCATCCTCCAGCCCCAATAACTAGAGCTAGAAAATGTCATAAAAATTTCCTTTTCCCCATCGTCGCCGTCGTCATCATCATCATCGCCATCATCCCTTGAAGCACTTCCGGGTTTTTGGCGGCAAGTAAAAGGATGCGGCGAGGAAAATCGGGCGCACACACCTCTTGATGGTATCGACATTGACGGGAAGAAAATGTAGCACGATGGTGGCTCCTTTTCCCAATGACTTCCGAGCCCCCTACTGCTCCACCTCATCCTTCAGCGGTTGGCGGTGGTTACTTCCTGGTTCCAATTATTGCCACCTTTCCCGGTCCCGGGAAGTAGTGGGCGGTTTGCGCTCTTTCGTTTTCCACTTCCGAAGCAATCGCCCCCGATGCACCACGGTCCAGTGCAGCTCCAGCTCTGTGGGTAGGGAAAAAGCTGAACCGAAGAGCTGAGCGGAAGTCAACAACGGAGAAGGGGAACAGCAGACAGCACCTCGTTTATGCGGTGAAGCATTTGCTGGTTGCTTCCTTGTTTCCCCCTCGAACGCTGTAGTAAGAATCACTCGAGGTTTTCTACCGCTTCTGCTCCATTTCTCATCTTTTTGTCCAGACTTTCATCTGCTCTGCTTCCGATGTACTTCCTGCTTGTCGGCCCTTCCCACAGCGCAGCAGAAGGTAATATTTATTTTTTTATGTCTTATCTATCCGGTCAAATCATTCCTTTCCGCTTGCTGGCCAACCTCTAAAAAGAATGAAGAAAGAAAGACTTGCCCTCTCGAGAAAAAGAAAGGGGGGATTTTCCGGAATTGAATTCCCAAGCGTTTTCCCTGTTATTTGTGTTACTGCTTTGCGCGGCCAAGCCACTTGTTTGGTTGGTGTGTGTGTGTGTGTTTTTTTCTGTAGCTTCCCGTTTCCTGTTATTTATTTCCTCTTTTTCCGTTCGCTGCTGAAATGTAGCCACATGTGCTATTGGCACTTTTGCAACCGAAGGAATTATCACCTTTCTTCTTTGGGAAAGTTTTTCAATACGCACACATATACGCATATACCAATAGCAGGGTATCATCCTGCAGGCGTATCCACAAAGTTCCCGCGAGCCGTCCTGGCAACACTGCCAGACGTGAGAGTGATTGAGACATTTATTGGCACGCTTTTTGGGGAAAACGAGACGGAAGCGAACGAGCGATCTTACTTTTACTCTGCCGACTGTTTCCCCTTAGGAGCTTAGGGCCGGAGACGTGTTGACAGTAATTGCCGATTGCCGACGGTGCCCAGCTTGGACCCGTGGAAGGTTTGCAGGAACGGGTGCAAGTGCCTTTTGTGGGTTGAAGTTATTGCGGCGAAACTTTGAGTGGCGATTGGATGGAGATTTTTATTTTCCTACCATTGCGATCTGTCAATTGCAGCTGCTCGAGGGGTTACGATAGTGTTTCAGCATTCGGAAACAATTTACAAGGTGGCAGTAATTCTTGTGGGAAAACTGTATAAACTAACTGAACTGAGGGTGTGTAATGGCCGTAGCTACTGTACTGTACTACCGTTGACGCCCTCTACCAACATTGCTAGGAAATACTCTTTCAACTAAAAGACGTCACAGTGTTTCTTTGCAATGCTTTCTACTATTCGTTTGATCTTTATTGTTTCATCTATGGTACTCGTTTTTAATAAGCAAAGGATGACTTTATATTACTTCTTTCATTAACATGTGCTTTAGTACCAAGATACTAAGATTAAAACATTTCTTTTATTGTTTATTAATTCATTCACGTTATTTATAATAATTTATTAATTTATTTAACGTTTTGAAAACACACATTGCGGAATAATACAGTACAAAAAGGACAACTATGTATTTTTAAAAGCGATTCAAACGAAATATATTACTTAATACATTTCAATTAAATTGCAAACTTTTTTGAAAGTTTTTTCACACCTGATCTTGCAGATGAGGATCAAAAATAAGAGTCAAAACTGAAATTTAACATTCGTTATTTGTTTAGTTTTTGAGCCCCAAAAGTAGCGAAGAAAAATTCCCTTATTATTTTATTTTGTATCCCCACAATGGCGGCATATTCAAAGCTGTGAAACGCCAACGCATAGAATAGTGACGCAATTCAAATGAATTCCGATCAATAGCATCGCTTAACAATGACGTCATTGACTCTAGTGCTTCTGTATGCCTGCGCCAGTGTGCCATCCACATTCCTTCGCTATTTCGAACATGATACTGGTGAAATAGCTTCAATAAAATAGGATTTTCTCAGTCTCGACTCTTCATTACGCTTCGTACTCCGAGCCATTTTTCTCTACCCCTTTTTCTCTTCCCCTACCCCTCCCCATCAACCCCATCACTGCCATCCAATCGAACCGTTGTAGAGCGGACAGATAAATCTCAAGAAAAGCCCCACGACACACACTACGAAGCCTTTCGTACACATCCGTACCGGCGTCTTACGGCTAAGAGTTCAATAAATGGCAATATATCCTGTACGCAAATATGCTTCATGTCCCCATTTTCCCCTTCTTCATCCCTCTTTCTCCTCTGCCACTCTTCCCTCTTTCTCTCGGGAAAATTGTGCCCAACATTCATCCATCAATTCCACCAGGTTCGGGCGCGTGGGACTCGCGTGGCCATTAGCGGAGCCGCATTTCTCGCTTCATCGATCGTGAGTGTGTGTGTGTGTGTACGCCATGCGTTTACATGGGTTTGGGTTTTGGGGAAAAAGGGTAGATCAAACGCCCCGAAGGTTTATAAACCTTTCTGCCCTGGTATGAACCGACCGTTGTGACCTTTCGATTTCGGCAGAAATCGTATTCATAAATACAGCTCAGCGTAGATAAGCAAGCGACAAGAGCAGCTCTTAGCAGTGTGTGTGCGTGTGTGTTTGAGTGTAATATACCGACCCACCGAGTATGCTTATCAACAACTCGAAGATAATCGGCCCCGATCGCTGATGGTACCCATGTTTACCCACAAAGGCAACCAAAAAAAAATAAGCATCCCGAAAGACGATGGAGTCGTTATGAATAATGATAAAATATTGCTGCCCCCATATGGAGAAACGCATTTAATCGCACGGGACAGAAATATCGTAGGTGATACGTTTGCGAAGCAGAACGATAGAACGTATGAGATGAGTCGTTTAAAATGGCCACACTTTCCTTCTGTTGATTTGGATTGTAATATTTTTGTTCATTGCGAGCAAATTTAAACTCCTGTTGAACGGCTTACAGCAGAAAAAAAGGGGGTGAAGCGAGCAAGAAACGGGAGGGAGAGGGTTCCAACGAGAAAATGAATTCAATTATCGTTAACAGGCAGAGTGATACATATTCATGATCCCATGATTCTGTCTGCCCTCGTCTTCCCATTTTACAAACTGCATTCTTCGTCGCTCGAGCAATCGATGAAAAGTTTCCAGCACGCCCTTCGGCACAATTATGAGCCGGCGAAAGTTTTCTTCCGATGCAGGTAGTGTTGCAGGCAGGGCAGCTCGATCTTGGACGATGGCAGGAAGGATGAAAGGGGGCTGGGCAGATGCAATTGGAAGCCACACGGAGGACAAATGGTTGAGCTTGTGCACCGGTGCGCAGCAGCAGGACGATCGTCGTGAATTTGAACCAGTTCAGGTGCATAATTTAGCTCAATTTATGCATTGCGAAGACGCATCGCTACGCCGCAGTACCGATGTCTTTGCCGTACGACACCGAGCGCCCGGTTGGCTTATGATGCAATTGAATGCGTTAGATGGGGATCTCTTTAGTATGTGAATTTTTCTGTTCTACTATCTATAAGCTATAAGATCTTTGATGCTTTCGCAATTGATTCTATCATACTGATATTTACCTAAATTAAATAGCAAATTACGCTGTATTTTCTTCCAAAATAAATATATCTTATCAATCAACTTATCCAATCTACGTTTTATCGTTAAACAATTGCTTTTGAATCGTCCGAGTGAAGACAAACTGAGGCACAACAAACAGCTGTGCCGGTGCATTAAATCAACTTTGCCCGCGTCTATTCACACCGGTTAGAGTTGTATGCAAATATTTACCCTGAACACATACACACAACCGTACATAAAAGGTGCAATTTTATCGTTACGCTTCATATCAAGTGAGCCCCCCTCCCCCCCACATCATTCTAACGCTTGCTCGCAGTTTTCTTCCGTCACAACCTTTTCATTCAGCACGTTGTACGCACAAATGTACTTTTTTTTGGAGCGAGCGGCGAGAGGGGGCGGGGGGTGTTTCCTCCACCCATTCCACAGGATCATTGCAATAGTTCATTGTTTCGCGGGTTCGCGATTTGTATTAATAGGCAAGCAAGCCGAGCGTGCACGCCGTTTCTAAATTTAGCAGCACGCCCGGCCCTGCGCTACGATTACGCGCCTTGTGTTTCGCACGCGCAACGGCAATGGCAATGTTTGTAGTTTGAGTTGAGGTGTGTTTTTCATTTTTCCGGGGCCGGCGTTTCATCTGTTTTGCACACACTTTTGGCCACTGCACTGCACTCTTACGCCACTCCGGAATAGTTCGCTCGGCTGTGTTGTCTATTTTCGTTCTCTTCTCCCCCGTTTTTTTTTTGCTTTTGCGGGGCAATTGGAGATTGGATTTGTCTGTCGATTGTGTCTCGCAAAGTAAAGGACGAGCAAACGCTACCCTTTTTTGTTGGACAAAAAGTGTGCTAATGGATGAGGAGGAAAAACAGGTAAACGCAACAATATTCACCTGCTGAAATGGAACCACAGCATACCGAACGTACCGATACAAGAACAAAAAAATATGTAGCGTTTGGAGCGTCCAGTTTGCAGCGCTAAAACCCCGATGGTGGAACGTTTTCATTGATAAGCCTGCAAGCAAAACCAGCGACGAATTGGGGCGCAGACAAACATTTCACATTTGTACTAAATCGAACACCGGTACGGCAGATGAAAGCCAATCAACTAGATAGGTAAGTCGGGTTTACCGGGATGGGCTTTGCTTATTGTGTTTGGCCACTGGAATGAGTTCCATTGTGGAGCAGGGCTCGGTTTGAAGATGGCGCGGGAAAGATAGTTAGCTGCCAATTTAGGTGGTACTGTGGGAAGGCTGGTTGTGTGGGCCATATGATTCGAATTGGGAACAATTTTGCAAAATAATTATTGCATCGATTCTGTTTGCGATTGCGTGGATAGATTTTTGTACAAGTGTTCATACAACCATCAAATACTTTGCCTATTGTAGTAATATATAGTTTTGCATTTTTAAACAATAAATACAAGGCGCCTCCATTGTATTTTATCGAGGTTTAACATTTTTATAAATTTAGTGTATTTTATTATACCTTCTATTCAGTATTGTAATGCAGATGCAGCTGTTGTTACTGAAATTATTATATTTTCTGAAAAGTACTAGGCGCCTCCATTTTTCGATCAAGTACAAGGCGCCTCCATTGAAATGTAGTTTTTGACTGTTGTGCATGATTAAATATATTCCTCTTGCATTCATGAAATTTTGATGACTATAGTTTCAATTTATTTTCTTCGCTACTTTACTGGCCATTTGCTTAAGGTGAAAGCAACCGTTGCAAGTTACTGGACACTGCAAATGTAAATGCAACCGCAGCCATTCGCTATCTAAAACTTCCCGCTACTAAGCTTGATCTAATTAATAGCACAATCTCGAAGCTCAAGCTGCAACAAACTTTCAGCCTTGCGATAGTTTCGTGCATTGCATTATCATTTCCAATTATACCACTCCATCAGACATGCTGCCTGCCACCTCACTGTAACCATCGCTCCCCACCAATGGGTGCAGTTGACCTTTTGCTCTTTTGCCCGAGACCGGCAAGGCGACAAGACCAGTACCACCTCGAGCTGGGAGGGCACATGGCAAAATTCATTCAACTCTCATTACACTACCACCGAAACCGAAACAACAAAACCGTACAATTTACTCGTACAATCCGACGACAACCCTGTGGTACGGGCGGCGTGGAGACCGAACGCCTCCGAAACCAGGCAGGAGCGCCAGCATCAAGCCAACGAGGGCAATAAATAATCCATGCCGTTTGCCTTGGCTACCCGCTGGGCTGGGGAAGCGGACTGGGGTCTGTTTGCTGTCTTCGGAATCCATCAGCTGTCTTGTGTGTTTCTCGCACTCTCGCACACATACGCTCGCTTCTGAAGAAGAGCAAACTTAAGCCATGCAGGGCTTGGGATAGGATGAGCAGGATTTCGCACAACCAAAACCTCACCACACGCTTCCATTGCTCGATTTCTCAGAGTGTGTTAGGGGCGGATTGCATGACGAGCTGCTTCTCGTGGAACACCGGAAAAAACCGGCGACGAAGGATTGCGTGAAGAGAACTCCAGAGAGTCAGAGGCCGAAAACGGTGAGCAATTCGCAGAAAAACGACTCTCACATATTTCTGCTCTCAGCACTCTTCTCCCTATGTCTCTCCCTCTCTCTTTCTTTTCCTTCGTTACGGTGAAACAATAAATCGGCGGTAAATCAACTGCTTTTTGATGGATTTTTCCTCCCCAGAACGCACCGGAGGGAAGATTGAGACAGCCCTGGCAAGCGAGCCCTTGCAGCCCTTCGTCCTTCGCCGCTGCTAGACAAGGGCATCCTGCTTCGTTCTGAGACAAAAAAAAAACGAGCCGAGTGGGCGAGTTCAAAACGAGGAGCTGCCGCAATTTTTACTTTCTCGCTGGCATCTCATCATTTTGTGACAAATATTTGTGCAATGATGATGATTGTCTGCCATCAAGGCGCGGGTACTATTTTTCATTACTGCCCCACGATTTCAATTGTGGAAAGCGCTCCGCTGGACAAACTGGTTGATAAGGTGTGTACGGGCCGCACCTGTTCCCGTTCCCAGAGGGTTCCGCCACCAGGCGCCTCCATTTCGTTGCTCCGGTGGCCGTGAGAGGGTGAGGTTGAGGAGGAAGTGTATAATTTATTAAGCCATTTTGCTGCTCGTTCACTCGCCGAGCGCGCGAATGGCGTTCACCTTTGGCATTTTCCAGCAAATCGGGCTCTGCCGTTGTCTTCGGCAGTCTCCTTGGACAAATCTTTTCCCCCAAAATGGTGACGAAGAAGGGGATAGGGAGTTGGAAAGTCGTGAACTAAAGTTTAAAAGGAGTTTTCAAATTTTAAACTTTCGCAATTAACGCAATTTCGATTGGAAATTGTTGTGAGACCCATAAATGCGATAAAATAATCAAAATTTGTAGTACACATTTTACCCGATACGGTACGAATTTTCGTGCCACAATTATTGCTGGTTTATTGCGGCTTGAAAATGCAACCCTGCCTAGGCACACCTTGAAACCCCGAACAGGCAACGACTAGACACACTTATCCACGTACAGGCACACGTACAACGCAACACACACACACACTGCACCAGTACATGCGTACACACACAGGGATAAAAAGCTTGTTCCACGGAGTGGCCAAAGTTTGTCGAGCCATGTGGCGTTTTTTCACCCGTGGTGCCTCACCCTTTTTCACAGGGTTTTGTATTTTGTTTCCTTTTTCGAAAGAGACACACGCACGCACGCACGCAACCGCAGACTGTTGGTGTGCTGTCTTTAAGCAAACTATCCACACACGGCAAAAGCTTGAAGGTGGGGCAACAGACAATATTTTATCACTTTATTATCAACTGTCAACGGACCACAACCGTTTGCTGGCACAAAATTTTACAATGCCGCCCATGCCTAGCGCCCCCCCCCCCACTCTGACCACGCCAGTGGGATTTGCTGGTACGTGCGGAGGAAAAACAAGGCGTTCACCGGGGGACTTGTGGTTTTACTTGCTTCACTCACTGTGCGTCGCACGCAAACACGCAAAAAAAAAAAAAACAACCTTCAAAGCCACACCACAAGAGGCAAGAATTTTTGCTCTGCAAATGTTTCCACCGCCTGCATCGATGCCGGACCGGAGTTTATGTGCGGTGGAAAAATCTTGTCAAACTTTTTCAAACCGAACCACCGGGGAGCGGGGAGGTTGGTGAGGGTAGTAAGGTGGATAGAAAAAAATACACACTCGAGCAAAAAAGACACCTCAGCGCACAGCAGCACGACCGAATATACCGCAACGACGGAAGGTTACTCGCTGTCTGACACTAGCCGTGCCGAGCGGCCGACCGCATGATCCCGACTTGCGAGGATGTGCTGTTTGGAGGACGCACTCTCTTGCTCTCACACACTCTCTCTCTCTCTCGCTTGCGCTTCGGTGCGTGGTCCAATGCTCCCGGATAACCTTCCGTCAGCTCCGGTCCGAACGTGGGCGTACGAAAGAGTAACAGCGCTCTGAAGGGTGCAGAAAAACACTAACAACTTCCCCTTCACTTAACGTAAGCGAGGAAGAGCCGGGAGAGAAACGATTGAACGTACCTCACCAAGGGAAAAGGCTGGTCGTGAAGTGAGAAGTGAGTAGCATCGGTGAGCTGTAGCCGGTCCTCGTTGTTTTCGTTTCTGCCGTCTTCTGTCAGTTAATTGATGAGCTGTTGAGGTGGTCCTCTCATCGTCCAACTGTCATTGCCTCTATGGTTTCGAGCGAGGGGCCGGAGGAGCAGCTAGAACCGAGCGGGATGGTTGATGTCTGCGGTTCGGTTCTGCGTGTTTTCGTCGATGAAAGTTTGAGTTTTTTGATCGATTCCTTTTCCTTCTCAAGCGAAGGTTCGTGCGTGTTTTGTGGCTTGACTGGGCGAGGAAGAATGGGTGATAATAAGTTTGTTTTGTATGTGCTTTATCGAGCGTAAGCAACGGTGGTAGAGTTTTGTGTTTATTTGTGAAAGATTAATGAGACGGGAAGCTTAAGTGAGTAGGTATAGCGATGAAGCTTAACAACTTTAATTATGCATTGTTTTTTAGAGAACGTGGGAGTTTTTAGAGAGTTTTAAAATAATTGAAAATTAAGTAAATTTGAAAATAAAACATAATTAAATTGGAATAAATTATTTGTAAGGAGTTGTACTAATAGCTTCTCAAGCTCTGTTAATATTTTTTTTTCTTTGAAAATCCTATTTTAAATTCCAAAATAATACTTCTTATACAATTGGGACAATTTATAAGTGCATCCCATTTATTCCACCTCACGCATCGCTCCTAAAATGCCATAAAAAATCGTTCCTCACGATCAATTAAACGCTCGAGCGTCGTAAAACCAATTTACATTCCTACGCGTGTCTTTAGAATCCCATAAATAAGGCCAACATAATGACGATGCTACCGATGCGGTGCGGCACAAAACACCGAACCAGATCTCCATCATCAGGTTGATTCTTCCTTTCCCGTTTTTCGTTCCCTTTCCTTTCCCTTTCCTTTTTCGCACAATTTTACGCCCTCGTAGCTCTGTGTGCACCGTACTACAGCTTGTTTTATTCCCGTTTTTTCGCCATCGCCATCGCTGTTTCGTTAAAAAAAAACCTCTTGCCGTTCGATGGCAATGAAGGAACGTGAAGGTGATGGAGCACACAGTTCTGATGATAATAATGTTGATGGTCGTGCGTCTCACGAACCCGATGATGTTGAATGATGCGTACCTCACAGCGATAAAGCGCAAGCAGAGAATCGCGTTCGTTTGCGTTTCCTCCCTTTCGCCTTCTGCCGTCCCTCCCAAGAAAAGAAGTGGCTTAAAATAGAAAATTAATTGAATTCAAACCACGTCCGGCGGTACGAGCGCGGACCTGTCTCGAGCAGCGGGACGGATTTTTCCCTTGCGCACCGAGGAAGAGCACAATTTCGTGTAAAATAATGTATGTCTAACCAATTGGTATCTAGGTGTAATGTGAGTACCATCGTAGTATGCTTTGATTTGGACCGGGACACTTTCATCCATCTTTTTTTTTTTGTTGCGTGCCTTTCTTCGATCGGATCGTATCGCAGGTATTCTCCACCGTCGTTGAAGAAACTGTCCTTCTTGGCGTAAATGCACGCACCCAGTGTATCCAGGCAGCAACGTAAATTATGAAAACTGAGGACGCAAAAAAAATCTAATCTCCGGCAGTCGAGCCAACCCCGGAAGCTCCGGCGCACGGCGGTAGAGGCGGAGCGAGGCGGGACGCGCGGACACTTTTTCCGAACGAACGCGCGTAAGTAAGTTGAAATTAATTTCAAATTTAAATTGATCAAATAAAACCAATTTTGGGCGATTCTTCTCTCATCTTTTCCCCCCTCGCCGGGATGGTAGACACGCGCAGGCAAAAAGGGCGCAGCGACTGTCTTGCGAGTATCTGCCGCGTGGCCAGCTGGTTGAGAGGGCAAACGACGAGTGGGGTGGGAGTAGCGGGGGGGGGGGGGGGTTGTTTCCAATCGGGCGATGAGTTTTAACGACAACAGTCCGACAGCCGTGGATGGACACGAGGCAACGGACGCTGTCGGGTGCGTGAAACGGCGTCCAAACATTGCCTCCACATTTCCACGAAGCAACGCTCCCGGAGGCAACGTTCAGCTCATTTCGGCAGTTACATTTTCGCCGAACCGTAGCGATGGCGGCTACTACTACTACTGCTCCCATGCTGCGTGCCGCGGAAACGAGTCCGTCGACATCTGATGAGTTTTATGATAGCGTTTGCGTATCAACGGGCGCCACGCTTGGATTGCTGTCCTTCGGTTGGAAAAATAAGCCGAACGGACAACGGAAAAACAAATGAAAAGAAGTGCTTTTGATGCGCTTTTGATGATGATATTGGTTGCTAATGTTGCAAAGCCAATTGAGGGTGTATTAGGAGTGTTGATTAACGCTCCATGTTGTCAGTCGTGGCGAAAAAGGAATGATAAAAGATTATCAATACAAGTCATGCAGGTTTTGTGTATGATTTAAGTGAAGAAATAACTAATTTTAATGTACAATAAACTAGGTAGATACTAGTGCTTGGCGATAAATCTATCCCAGAATATAAATGGAAAGCGCGTCAATTTTTACCTGTTGTAGGGGTTCCTCCGTTTTCCCACCTCACTTACGTAGCTCAAAATCCTATTAAGGATTTTTTACTCGAACGCGACTGAGATCCATTCTTAGATGCATGCAGTCAGTATTTTCAGAGGACTCCTACAAGCTCTTATGTACTTTCGTCCCTAGTTCTTCCACAATGTTGCCAAATGATACTCCTAAAACCTCCCTAAGCTTTCTTTAAAGTTCAAAATTTTTTGTTTGTTAACTCTCTACCTTCACTAAAACTTGAAACACTCTCATCATCACCTCGTAACCCAACAGGGATAGTAAACACGGTTGCATAGAGAACACTTCTTAATTGAACGCGTCTGCTGCTAACGACCCAACCCCATTTCAAACTTTGGCCTTCGATAGCTGCTCCGCACGCGGATGGCTGACGAGAAAAACAAACAAACAAACATTTCACCTGCTGCACCTCTGCCGGTACCGATGCATTTTACCTCGCAAGATAATGGCCAGATTATGGATGCATTTTTAACACCCGCCAGGATGGCGCTCGTTTGCATAATGTCAAGGACGAGCCACGCTTTGGAGCGCCTTTCTTCGCAACCACCGTAAGAGAGCTAGTGAGGGAGAGGCCCTAGCGTTGCCTACAGCAACGATCGGTTGGACTGAAAGGAGGCATAGAAGAAAAAAGAGAAGGAGAAGGATTGTTTTCTTCACTTGCATTCCTCCGCGCTCACTAGGATGGGAGGCATGTTTGTTGCCTATCATCCTTCGGAACGTTAGCGATAAAGCTTTCGGTGAGCTTTAAATAGCCTAATAATTGATAGTAATAAGCCATTTCCCTTGCTCGTGTCCATTTTCTAACAAATGTGTCACTCTTTCTGCTGCTGCTTTATTTATGCATGAGCGTTTCGTTTATTAAAAGTTTCTTCCTGTTCTACCTACCGCACCTTCCCTACCGAAAAATAATTGTTAGCTCATCTTAAATGCACCTTCATTTCACACTTTAACACTCAATTCCCTACACTAAGCAGATACACACACACACACACACACACACGAACTCACTCATACTGGGTGGTACTTAAAATTAAGTGCCACCATTACTGTCAAACAAACGCCCCTACCGCCCTCCCATCCCAACGCTTATTATGCGATTACGAGTCTTCCTTCCCTCATGTCGTTCGGTGTTGTCGTTTTTCTCGTTCACCTTTTCCCACGCTCGTACAGAAAACATTTGCTCACTTTAGAGTGTAAGCGGTTGACAAACATTTAATCGTTCTATAAACCTTCTCTCTCTCTCTCTCTCGCCCTCCAGAGTATTTTTCCGACAGTCTGCAGGACACTGCAGAAGCACTTTGACCGTGAAGCGAAAGCGAACCGAAAGGCTAATGAGATACGAGATCGGTCCGAGGCAGCGAATTAATGGAATGTTTGTTTAATCATAATCCTGAACGATGGCACAACCAATGCCGTCGGCAATCAGGCTGATGATGATGATGATGATGATGATGGTGAAAGAGACATACACACACAGGGACACACCCGCGTGTACAACACCTCGGGGCATTCAATCAATCGCGTACGCCACACGCTGCTCCACCCGGCCCAGTGCGTCCCTGTGTGTGTATGAGTCCAGTGCGAATGATGGTGGAATGATGATAATGTTGCCCCCTGCTTCTCTTCTTCTCCGTCTGAAGCTTTCACCTTCCCCCATGAATGTGTAATTATGTTCACAGATTATCTCACGTGGAATTTTATTGCGTGCTTTAATGGTTTTGCTGCCTGCCAATCCCGAGGGGGGAAGGGGCGAGTTAATTATGGGCCAGAACAGGCACACGCTTGGGTTACACTTTTAATGCAACATTTTTCTGCATAATTGAATGTTTGCATGTGGGAATGCGCTGCTAAAGGTGTGCATTTTTTACCGCTGGACCTACTGCTGACAGTGTGATATGATACAACGGGCCAGATGGGCGTTTAAGTTATGAAGTTCGTTTTATTCAAACTGTTACATGTAGTACGGGTTTTCATTCAGAAGTAGCCGTTAAATATTGCCACTTTTAAGAAGTTTTCTGTGTTGTAAAATATATCTTTAATTTTCACAAATAATTTAGATTTCATCCAAACTCTGGCTCTGACCCTTTCTAAATATTTCATCTCAATTTTATTTACCTTCTTTAACTAATGGGGGAAAATGCAGCGTAATGCGCTATCAGGCAGGCTTATGTGCTTGCAGTATGTTTCTTGTTTCTTCACTGTAGTGACTGTTGTGTGTTGCTTTTATGCCTAAAATCTCATCTCAATTGTTCAAAGCCTTTTTCTTTGAAACATGAATTCTTGCCCTTCTTTATTTTGCCTTTAATTTCCATTCTTTCCACTGCACCGTTTTACTCTCTTTACATTTCAGTGCCCTTTTAACCCACGCATAATGTGGTTATGCTAGTGGCAAACCATTTTCATCTTCATCATTTCGTACCTATTGACTGTGCTTTAACGTACGGCGGATTGAATGATATTGGATGAAGCTTTAGAGCTAAATTTGTTTCTTTTACACGTTTGACGGGCATAGACTAATTTGAATAACATTTGCATTCTTCTCACGTTTGGCGAATAAGTTAATGTAGAAAAACTGTTGTACACACACACGGACACATTTCTTGCTTGAAGAAAATACGATTTATTTCTTTATAGTTAATTTTTTCCTGCTTTTTCTGCGCTACCTTTCCCTTTTCTTAGCATTACCAACACACACACACGCACGCGTGCACCTCTTGGAATATGCTCTTACTCTTACGACGCGCATAAGGATATAGAGGGATCACTAGAATTATATTCTTTTTGGTGGGAAATAAAATTCCACTTTTGTTTTGTTTAGATTATAAGCTGCTAGCGTACAAAATGGATTGATATTTAACACTTCGAAGAAAACGGAGCCACTTCTGCACTTATCGGTTTAGAGTTCTTTTGTCACATTAAATGGTTTATGGCAAACGGTTTCTGCAAAATGCAACAAGCAAAGTATGATCCTGGTAGTAAAGTTTTGATGCAAGATCGACTTAATCTTTGCCAAACAGGTTCGCGCCACAAAGTACTGAAACTAACCAACAGATGTAATGTTTTACAGTGGCGTTGCTTAGCAAAATAGAGACTAATAAAATGAAATGAAAGAATTTTTAAGCTCCCATCACCAAAATGAGCGAACCGAGATGCTCGATGCTTTAGCTTTCCTTTTTGATCGGGTTTCATCCGTCACGATAATCGTGTTCAAGTGTGCGAAACAACAATAAACTTTAGAATAGCACATATATTATCCGTTCACTATCTTTTTTTTTCTGCTAAGCGGCGTGTAAGGCAAATCGAACAACATCCATATTTAAAACTGCTGGTCGTAAAAAGTAGTAAACGACGATACGTAACGCTGTACTATAAGCATTTAGCACCTGACCAATCATGACAAACGATCCTATCGTACTAGGTGTATTACGATTTTACTTTTGTTTTAATGTACTTCAACAACACAATCGAATAAGGGAAACACTTTCAACACAAATACACACATTCATTCAAACCGAAATAGAGGGTGGCAGCGATTTACGAAACTATCCACTAATGACTAACTTTATCGGCCGTTGCCATTCCACAGCGCATATGTTTTTTTATGTTTTGCATAGTAGATATATGAATATAAGAAATAGATATTTTAGCAATTTAGCAGTTCTTTCCTGTTTCCCTTCCGGTGTCCATAACACTCCTCGGGGCAATCATTGGAGCGAGAAGAATGAATAGAAAGTTGATTGGTAGTTGTTCCTGGGACGATTACATTAGAAAATCGTTTGGCTCGTCCTCCTCGGTGCTTTCTGCCTCGTCCACGTCCGCATCGTTCGGTCGCTCGAGTGCACGGATGCCGGACAGAAACTCCCGCATCGCCTCCACGATCGTAACCAGCGTGCTGCTGTACGTTGCCATGCTGCCATTGTCACGGTCGCCACCGGCATCGGCACCATCGCCCCCGGCAGCAGCTGCAGCGGCAGCAGCGGCGGCCGCGGCTGCAGCAGCAACGTTGGCCTGATGCGGAGGAGCAGCAGCAGCCGCATCAGCGGCGGCGGCAACGGCCGGTGGAGCAGCAGGTTGTGCTTGAGCGTTGAAGTTGGGAAGCAGCGATTGAAAGAAAAGGTGTAACGGGTCGTTTGGAAGTCGCTGGGCATTTGACACCAGTGTGGGTCTGATGAAAGAAAGAAGGAAAAGAAAGCATTGTAAATGCACGTTTCATACGTTTCGAGTCCATTTCCCTCGCTAATGTTACCTGGAGTAAATGTTGATAGAGTCGAGTGGTGGTAGTGGATCGTACATCAGCATTGGATCGGTCTCCTTTTTGATGAACTGAGCCAACGGTACCTTTTCCTTGAAATCCGACAGCACGATATGACGAAGCACTTGCCGTGGAGGGTTCGAATACCTTATAAAACGGAGAGTTAGAATACATTAGCATGCATACATACACTTGAGAGACAATTAACGACAGCACACCTACCTTTGACTCCGCTTGGTAGCATACTCGGTCACAACGTCTTCTTTGGCGTCGACCCGATCCAGCACCGCGTTCACGTTTCGCTCCAACCACGGTAGCAGTTCCGCATCACGCCACACCAGCTTTGAGCGGCACACGTACAGCGACATCAGTTGCTGCAGCGCCACCAGTGCTTTGTTGTAAGCGCCCGGCCCGAAGTAGTTGTGACCGGCCACCCGACTGTCCGCCTGTATCGATAGCTCGTCCATCAGCGGACGTAGCACGCCCGGGAACATTAGCAGCGCGTACTGCAACGCCTTATCGGCCGCTTCGTTGCGTTTCAGATGAAACAGTGCCATTGCGTACGAGTAGGCCATGTTCGGCAGCTGGGACAGATTGTTCGTTGCGTCCCACTCGTCGTACAGCGTCACCAGCCACTCGTACTGTTTCGCCCGAATTGCATAGTAGTCGACGATCAGGATCATCGCAAGCGGGTCGTTCACAGGATCAAACGAAAGGATCAGCTTTGCCACCTCGAGGGCCGTTCGCGAGCAAGCCCGCGATTCCAGGTGCTGCGCGTGCTTAAACAGCGTGATAAAGAGGGCTCGGTTCTCCTGCCGCCGGTAGTCCAGCCGACAGTTGCCCTGCGTCAGGCTGAACATGGTGTGAAAGGACGACTCGAGCGCAAATAGTGCGTGCTCGATCAGCTCTGATGCCATCGCGTGATCGTCCGTCATTTTACACAGTTCACTAAGCTGTATGAGCGAATCCACGTGGTACGGGTACTGGTTGATGATGCGTATGATGTTCTCCGAATCCATGCTCTCGACGGCATCGAGGAACTTTTGCTGCACCTGCCGGTACGACGGGCTGTGCTCAAATGCAAAGTAGATGACGTTTTTGTCGAAAATTGCCTTCGGTCCGGTGGCGGACGTCGAGGTGCCCGGTTCCGGTGCCTGCACGAGGTTCATGTAGATGCCTGACTTGCCCACCGGGGGCCATGATTCCTTCGGGTTGACCAGATAGGTTGACTTTTGCAGCCGCGATGCGCCACGGGCGTTGCGTCGTTTGTTTCTATAAAAATTTGACGTAAATCATTATTAGAGACTTGACTGAAAATGAACACAAGAGTTACCGGGCCAGTCATTTTGACTGGTAACGCTTAACATTAAACATAACTTATTTCATAGTCGCAATAATTCAAGTAGACTTAAAGCACAAAAAAGATACCAGGACATTTTGTCTTCCACTAACTTTTGTCTTTTGTGAACTAAATACGATCGATTTCAACAAAAAAGTTTCAAGCGATTGGTATTTCTACTTTAAAACAAAGGTTTCTTGTTTGTTTGTTAACCGTTAAATTCAAATACCAACGTTAAAGATGTCAGTCATCACACTAAAAGATTAATACAAACAAATCAACAGCTGTTGCCATCGATTGTGTAATCCGGCGCAATCCGGCAACGAAGGGTTAAAATAACAACAAAACAACAGCCTGTTGCACGTACGGTTGCTCTCGAACCCCGAAACAACAGTGATGCCAAGCACCATCAAATCGCTTCGCAACGCCTTCTGCTGTCTCTACCAAGCATAATACTCACTGTTGATCGCTAACGACCTTGCTGCCGAACATGCGCTTCATCTCGTACTGCGGGTTCAGATTTTTATGCTGCACGTTCAGCAACGATTTGGCGGTCACCGTTGCAGCACCCAATCCGCCGGCCCCCAGCTTCCCGTCACCATCCGCCTGTTGATGATGGTGGTGATGATGATGATGGTGCGGGGGATGATGATGATGAGGGGGGTGATGATCGGAATCACGCGGAAAGTTGCCAAACAGTTTGTCCACCTCCTTGACCGTGCGCGTAAAATCGTCCTCAATGTCGGCATTGTCCTCGCTGCTGCGCCGTGCCGAGCTGGAGATGTACTTGCCCGTCTTCTTCTTCTTCTTCTTTTTGCGCTTCTTCGCCTCGGCCAGATGAACGCTTACCGGGCCGTCGGCCGCATCCTTTTCCGTCTCATCGTTGTCGTCCTCCTTTACCTCGCTTTCGGACAGTGACTGTTGCTGATTGAGCTGGTTGTTGTGTACGTGTGGCCAATTACAGATGAATTTTGAAGTTTTCATGAAAGGAAAAGAGCAATTAAAATAGCACATCCTCACGTATCCCCAACGGACCAACGGTCCTTCCGCAAGAAAAAGAAAACGATGGGTTCCGGAGCTCGCAGTATGTTATCCCTCCCGCCCGTGGCCACCCGCATTGCCCCTTTCTTTCCTCCGTACCAGATCATATCGATTGATGTTGAGCTGCTTCTTGCTGTTGTTGCGGTTCTGGCTGCTGGTGCTGTTGGTGTCGTAATCGGCATCGCCACCATCCGACACCTCATCGATTTGTTCCTTTATCTCCAGCTCGTTGCCCTGCAGCTTGCGCAGTATGCGGTAGGACATGTTGCCGTCAACATGCAACACGCGGTCGCAGCGAAAAACTCGGTTGGGGCGTGTGGGACGTTACTCAGGGGTGGGGGGATGAGAGTTACTATGCAGTGCACACTGCGATGCTGCGGGAATGACACGCTACACTTTTATCACAATAGGGAAACGATTCACTACCGTTTCCGGAAGCAAGATGTTGAGGAAGGAAAATTGTATCATCAACACTGAGCACTTTGTTGATTTCGCTTGAAGGAGGAGGGAGGGGGAGATGTTGAATTGGCCCAGATGATGCCGACGTCAGCGACTGTTCCCGTACACTACAGCTATGACTATGACGACACCAACATTGGCTACTACGAGTACAAATGCACGATACGGTGGCTACGCGTATTAATCACAACACTGCTGCTGCTATTCCATTTGTTATTGCGTCTGCCACACACTAAACACACTATCTCCTTCTGCTGCCAGGCTGGAAGCTGCCCGTGCGTTGTACCGAAAGGGGTTGAGAGTTTATCTTTTCCCGGAATGGCCAGCGGCCACACGCACCTGACCACGCACCACCAAACAAATAATGGGTTTCAGCAATCGATGTGGCGAAAAACCTCGCGCACTAGAGAGAGGTTTGAAGATGTGTTTTTTTGTATGTTGCACAAATCTTTTCCCTTGCCGAAATTTGACTGCGCAGTCTGTGCCCACTGTCTCTGTGTTTGTTTCGCGTGTTTTTATGTTGGGGAAGGGGGAAAGCTCGCTGCGAAAACGTCAGTTCCCAGAATGTCAAAAAAGGAGAAGCTTTTTAGCTGTCAACGGCTACTGTGCTAAAAAAAAAGTATTTTGACAGAAATCAAGAATTTTGCAAAACAAGAAAAACAAACACCGGTTTCCTTGCAAAATTGTACAACTTTTCACGAATCTTTGCCAAATACGCTGTGCCCGTGCGCTTACGACACCCGAAACCATCGCTACCATGTCTTCACCCGCACCGAAATCTCCCGAAATGTCGGACAAAAGTCGCAAATACGATCGGCAAATCAGGTAACCACCATATCGAGTGCTGCGCTTCTTTCATTCCCTTGTTGCGTTGCCGCTTCGCTTACTGGTTCGTATTCCGATTGCAGACTTTGGGGTGAACACGGCCAAACAGTGCTGGAAAATGCACAGATCTGTCTCATCAACGCTACAGCGCTCGGTACCGAGATACTGAAGGGTATCGTGCTGCCCGGCATCGGCGGGTTTACCATAGTGGACCATCGGCCCGTCACGGAGGAGGATGTGGGGTGTAACTTTTTCCTCGATCTCGACTCAGTCGGTCAACCGAGAGCGAAGCGATGTATGCAGCTGCTGCAGGAACTGAACCCGGACGTTAACGGCGATTACGTGGACGAGCACGTGGAGCAGCTGATCGATGGGCAGCCGGATTTCTTTCGTAGCTTCGACGTGGTGGTCGCGACCTCCATTAGCGAGCGTACGATAGTGCGCCTGTCCAATGTGCTGTGGGAACAGAACATACCGCTGATCGTGGCACGGTCGGTAGGATTTTACGGTGTGGCACGGTTGCAGTTGCGCGAACACTGCGTCATCGAAACGCACCCGGATAACAAGCAGACGGACCTGCGGCTAGAGCATCCGTTCGAGGAGTTGAAGAAACACATGGCCGAGGCGCAAGTGACGAACAAAGTACCGTGGCTCGTGGTCCTATACAAGGTGCTGCAGGAGTGGGTCGATGCACATGACGGTCGGTATCCGGCGAGCTACAGAGAAAAGTTGGAGCTACGCGAGCTTATTCGTTCGAAGATGGATGGTGAGCAGGAAAACTTTGAGGAGGCCATTAAAGCGGTCAATTCTAGCTTTGGTGGTGGAAAACCATCCTCGGTCGTGCAGGAGATATTGCAGGATGACCGTTGCGTTAATGTCAACACGGAGGTAAGCATTTCTATGGCAAAAAAGCATTTCATTTAAACTATAATACATTTCCGTTTTGCTTGCAGAGTAATGCATTTTGGATTATGGCACGCGCGCTGAAAGACTTTGTGGATAACGAGGGAAACGGGCTGCTGCCGGTTCCGGGCGTGCTGCCCGACATGACAGCCGACACAAACTCGTACATTAGCTTGCAAACGGTGTACCGCAATCAGGCGGCACACGACGCGGAGATTGTGTTTCGGCGTGCACGCCAACTGCTGAAAGAGCTGAACAAACCGAACGATCTCATCACGGACAAGGACGTTCGGCTGTTTTGTCGTGAAGCGGCCAACATTGCCGTCGTACGGGGCACAAAGATAACGGACGAGTTCGATAAAGGCTACCACCGGAGTTCCCACATTGCGAGCGTGCTAGAAACTCCCAACTCGCTGATGGGCCACTACATAGTGTTGCGCGCGCTGGACCGGTTTCAGGCGGACTATGGCTGTTTGCCGGGCGAGAGTGAGGCAGAATCGGACACGACCGGTATGAAAAGCATTGCGGCAAAGATGCTCAGCGAGTGGGGCATCGGAACGCCGCTGAGCGATGATTTGGCGTACGAGATCTGCCGGTACGGTGGGGCGGAAATACATAGTATTTCGGCGTACCTGGGTGGCTGCATTGCGCACGAGCTGATAAAGCTGGTAACGAGACAGTACCGGCCGTTTGATAATACGTTCATCTACGATGGTTCCACGTCGCAGACGGAAACCTATAAATTATAAATTTATTTGCTAGAGCTAGTTTCATGATTAATTTCAAAAACAAACCCACATACACACCCCCATAAATTTGAGTGCAAAGAGGATGCTTTCATACAATGCTAGATCTGTGAAGAAATAAAACAAAACGGTATTGTAGGATGTGAAATACAAGAGCATATGTAATGCCCGAAAGAAAGGTCCAACCGTCCATTTCAAACTGAACTTCTCTACACTCTATCCTAAACGCAGAACGCTTGACATTTTCAAATGTCATTCGAGATGCATTTGCAGAAAGTTGTGCTGTGTCGTCAAATCGAATCGACCCAAAAGTAGGCGGAAGGAATTTGTGTTTTGTTATTTCGTCGCAATCATAACGTTTCCATCAGGAAGCTACCCACATCGTTGAAACAGCTGGCGATTTGTTGTGGAAGAAACTTAACCAAATAACGGACTTTCATAAAGGAGCGTTGTGCGGAAACAGTGTGTACGTTTCCACCCACAAGGTTGCTCCCCAGAACCTCCTGCAGCAGCTTTCACTTGAAGCAGAACGAACAGAATGACTCAGTGTGTGTTCCAGGGTGCATGAAACTCAGTCATTCATCTTTGTTGGTCGTTTAAGAACAATTTGTGACCAAACAGTCAGTGCATTTCGTATCACGATATACGTAAAACCATCATCTGGTGCGTGGGGGCGGATAGTTACCACCGCTCGAACTATCTCCAGAACCATCCCTAGGGTTAGACTCCGAAAATAGCAACACAGCGACTAGTAGGAAAGGTATGGCGGTGAGTTGGGTAACAGGTGTGCTTGCCTGAGCGGCTTATCGGGAATGATTCACATTGTGACGCTCGTTTCGTTACCATAATCGAATTATTGTTCGTTGTCGATATTGATGTTTGCCTAAGACCAACCAGTGGGGCCCTCCTCAGTCAAACAAGTCAGCCGCAGACTGCCAGGTGCCGCTTACCCATTTAACCCGTGATTTCGCTTCTGTTACACACTTCCACAGATGAGTTACGCATCGTTCGACAATAATGCCACGGGCAATTCGACCATCACCAACGAGGCGGACTTTCAGAAAACGGCCCAAATCGTGGTGGCCAGCATCCAGAAGATACTGCAAAATGGTAAGCAAACAGATGACCATGGCTTTATGTTCTCAATTAGTAATACATTTTTTTTTTGTTTTTTGCAGTATCGTCTATGCAGCGTATGGTTAACCAGTTCGGAACGGCACAGGATTCACCAGAGCTTAAACAACAGCTGTAAGTCCCTGCGGTCGTATCTTATCTAAGCGTAGACAAACAAGAGCGAGATTTGTTTTAAACAAGCCACAACTAGTTGTGCCCGTTGCACGAGATTTTGATAAGCGATTCCACAATTTGCATGCTTTTTTTTGTTCTTTCCTTAGAAGAGGCATTCAAACGCATTTTTATTATTTACTTTGTCTCTTTTTAGTCATCAAATACGATCATACACACAGCAACTGATAAACGACACGACAAACCAACTGAACGATCTGGTAAACTGCAAGGAGCGTCACCTCAAGATTCAACGCGACCGACTGGTGGATGAGTTTTCCACCGCCCTGAACGCATTCCAGGCGGTACAACGGAAAACGGTCGATCTGGAAAAGAATGCCGTCCGGCAGGCGAGACAGGCGAGCGGTGCGGCCATGACGCTGAACAAACCGCCCGGTTCGCATCATTCGAGTATGGGCTCGAACTACAACAATACATCGAACAGTGGCGGTTCGTCCATGTTTGAGGATAACTTCATAACTGGTTCGCGGGGCCAGACACAAGAGCAGATGCAGGAGGAAATCGATCTACAAGCGCTCGAGGATCAAGAGCGAACCATCCGTGAGCTGGAGGTATGTATGGTGACGGTGAGCAGCCAGTTCGAAACCGAGTCATATTGTACAATGTCTTTTTTCACCTCTTTGTTGTAGGAGAATATTGTTAGTGTTAATGAAATTTACAAGAAGCTCGGTGCGCTCGTGTACGAACAAAGCCATCAGGTGGACTCGATCGAGGCGTCCGTTGAGCAGACGAGCGTTTTCGTGTCCGAAGGTGTACAGCAGCTTAAACAAGCTAGCCATTATCAAGTGAGTACGGCTGGCAGGTAGAGCATAGCATGTATGCAACAAATCTTAACCCATTTGCTTCACTTTATCTCACTCCTTCACAGAACAAAGCCCGCAAGAAGAAGCTTATTCTTGCGTTGATAGCAGCTGCAATACTAGCGCTCATAATTCTTATCATCGTTCTGAAGCACTAATGCGCTGCAAGAATCAGGTACGACGAGAATCTATGTTATATAAATATCTATAGAACAAAGTGTTAAACAGCAGACAGCAGGAAGCAAGCGAAACAAAAATCGATATGAACGACGTCATACAATCCAAAGGCAGTAGGGAAGAAAGAAAATCAATTGGTGCAACGTGTTTTCTGTTTAAATTATTTAAATAACCTTTTTTGTGGTTTTACCAAACCAGCAGCAGTAGCAGCAGGAGCAACACCACCCAGCACACGCATATTTGCTTTGCTCGTCCTTAATTTACACTTAATTGTGTGTGTGTGTGTGTGGTTAGAATCAGTTATAGAATCTTGGTTTAGTGGTAATCCGACCCCAAAAAAGCATTCCATTAAACGGATTGATGGCAAGACCGAGGAGGTGATTAGATTGTGAAACAGTTTTTAAACAAAAATAGAATACACCGAGAGTGTAATTAGCTACAGAGAGAGGAAGAGAGAACCACACTGGTCACGAATTAATGATAATTATAATAATCCAGTTCTGAGCGAGAACTGATCCACCGTGTTGGATGCTTGATTGAAATATATTAGGGGCTATAAACGAGTTTGTGCGGTTTTTTTTTTATTGAAAACGAAAAGTTTGTTGCAACAATTTGGTAAATCTTTCATCTTGTTGGTAGATATTTCATCGCGAAAAAAAAAATGGTCGGCTGGTTGTTTTGCGTTCTTTTTGCGTACATGTAGGATCTTCATCGATCAATGCTACCAGCTCTCTGTTTTGGACTTTTAACGACTCTGCGGAACGTTTAGCGTCTTTCAAAATAAAGTTGCCTCTTCTAAACCGCGCAAACCACTTCCAACACGTTCGTTTGGACAGAGCATGTTCACCCTAAACTTTCAGTAAAATACGACAACTTTCACCAACTGTTTTGTTCATGCAAAACGAATGTATCAGAACTCCTCGCTAGAATACTTTGTTCTGTACAGATGTTTCCTCTGAGAAGCAGCTTTTGTGGCTAGGTTGTTTTACATTATTTTCTTGGTGCAAAGCAATACGAAAGATTTAACCCACAAGTTGAAAGGAACGTACATTTTTCGACTGTGATACTAATCGAAAGAAAGACGGGAGGCAATTGATGATGTTGGAATGATGTTGGCGAAAAACCCATGGCTTAATACCAAAAGCGGACAGGACGGAACGAGCATGCTGTGCGAGAAAGGCGTTTGTTTCATTCAGAGCTTTTACATTCTTTATTATTTATCTTTGTGATTTTTATTAAATCATACATTTGTGACTCTTTAGGAAGAGAATCAGAAAAGTTAATCAATAAATGGTACATGTTCTTCTCATATGATGTTTCACGTGTTTTTTTTGTAATAATAAGATATAACAGAAAACATCTTTAAATCCTTTTTAATCTATTTTCGAGATTACACATCCAGCCCTAATTCTATACTACACATACACATCTGAAGACAGAAATGGCTATAGCCACTGCCCCTTCAAGGGTTGATCAGGCGGAATGTCAAAACACGCAGCTGATACGCGCGAGCATACACAACGAAAAGGCCAGGAAACAGAAAACGCACGTTTTATTCAACATGAAATTCACCCTAAGCACCGTTACCAAATGTTCCGGCCGGTTGGGTATGCTGGGCGGTCTGGACCGTCTGCCCAATCTGTCCTTACAAACACCGGCTTTTATTTTTCACACCAAGGTAAGTGCGAAAAGCTCGAATAACCAAATCACCTCCAAACAAAATGATGATACGGTTCAATTTGTTGTAGGGTGGTAGCATTCCTCATCTAAGCAAGGAAGCAATGCAACACTTTTCGAATGAACCCGCCTGCTTTCTGCATCTTAGCATCTCCAACACACTCCACATGCAGGAAGCGATCAAAGCAAGCCGAACATCGATCGCCGAATTTATCGCCCAGAGTAACTGTGCCACGCTTCTGTTTGTGCGCGATCCAAGTGAATCGCCCATTCCGGGACTGCCGGAGAAAGAATTGCTACCCATTTACACCCGTAACGGTAGGAGAAACATTTCCTTAGAGCAGTACATGACGCTGGTGGAAACGTTCCGACCCGACGCCTACGTACCACTGTACGACGGGGACACGGACGCAAACAGTTCGAAAAAGCGAGAACAAAAGTCGCTCGACCGAACAGAAAAGTTTGTGGAACAGTGTCTAGAGTGGCACCGGAAGTCGGACGCACTGCAATCATCCTGCCTGATTGGACCAGTGGTCGGTGGGTACAATGAGAAGCTGCGTGAACAATCGATAGAATTTTTGCGCAGATCGGACGACACCTTTGCTGGATACCTAATCGAGGGATTGCACATGCACGGACCGTCGGTGGTACGGATGGACGCCACAGCGGCAGTGCCCATCGTAGGCAACGTGTGCAAGCTGTTGCCGGAGGAAAAGGTTCGCTTTTGCTTCGGACCGTACGATCCGATCGTTTTGCTAGACATGATTTCGGCCGGTGTGGACGTGTTCGATACGAGTTACGCCTTCCTGAAAGCGGCCCAGGAACACCGAGCGCTGGTGTTTTCGTTCGATGTGTCCACAACCGGGGAGCAGCATACAACCGAACTGGACACGACGGATTCCCAGTGGGCCGAAGATTTTGGACCGCTGTTACCCGGCTGCATGTGCTACACGTGTCAGAAACATTCCCGCGCCTACGTACACCATCTGTACAATACGCGCGAAATGCTTGGCCCTATACTGCTTATGATGTACGGTTGGAAGTTAATACATGCTGTTAGCGCGGAAAATATAATTAAAAATGCACTCTTTATCTCTTTTTTAGGCATAACCTACATCACTACACGGAGTATTTTAAAGCGATCCGGCACCATGTTGCTAACGATAGCTTACCCGAGTTGAAGAAGCACCTTGCAGCGCAAAAATCACTTCCACCGTACGAACCTTCGAAAGAGGATAAACTTCCAATTCCTGCAGCACAGAAGGCAGACACTGTGGAACCGTTGGAAGAGTTAGTCGAAAAACAGAACAAGAAGCAACGTGCATAACACCAGCGCCTACTATGTGTGTTCGTCGAAAGCAAGCGGTGGGATAAGCCATAATACTTGGCAGTGTCTCCTCCGTACACGAAGAGCATTTCTTTCCTAAACAAACAAATAAAAGAAATATTTCTTATAGGGAATATCTATCTCTAAACATATATTGAACTCTTTTATACGTGCCTATGTGTGTGTATGCTTCTCTTTCCTCTTCTTCTTCCTCTTTTGCATTCGTTATGCTTCCAATTTGCTCGTTCAAATCAAACACCGATCAGATGATCATCATCATCATCAAATTCCAGCTCAAACACGGGGAAGAGTTGGAAACGTTAGTACACAGTAAATAAATCCTCTTTTAGATTCTTTTTTGCTTGTTCCTTTTTAAATTCTAAATTCTGTTTTGATGCCATAACTACTTTCCTCGGCTGTGCATTTTTTGCTCCTTTTTTGCCTAACCATCTTTTCAAACGCGGGTTAAAGGATTTGCTTTATTCCACCCCTTCCAGGTCCGCATGGGTGGGTGGTGGTATTGTATATATGTTATGCGCCTTGTAAGCTGGTGTGTGTAAACGTATCACTAATTCGCTCATTCTCACTGTTTTATGCCATCGTCGCCTTTTTAAGCAGCAGCAAAATCCATTTATCTTTACATGTTACATCCTTTCCTTTTCATGTTGCAATTTCATTCCGTTTGGTGGTCCAAACGTACCCTTTTCCTTATGTTTACTTCGCTATACCGCTACAGTTACTGGTGATGTGTTGCTCGCTTTCTTCACCATTTTTTTAATCGCTAATAATCCGACTAGGTTCTTATTGCGCCGTTTACCTCCGGTTTACTATTGCCGCCAACACATTGTCCCATTCTGCATGCAACGGACACACAAAAACCACAAATACATATATACACACACATACGCACACATGCACACGAAAATATGCACACCTACACACAAGTTACATTTAGAATGAATTACATGCTGCTGCTTTTGGATGGGCATGGGGGGGAGGGGGGAACTTAATCTTGTATCTTGCTAAACACCATTAGCTCATTATCAGTGACCCTTCCTCCTGTCCCTGGTCAGCTATTACTGTTAAAGCGAAATGGATTGTGTTTTTTGTGGGAAACACATTGCAGGTGCATTTAATACACAGAATCACGCGGAGAAATACACATCTTTTTAACAGAATTTCATTTTTGTCGCTTTCAATTTCAACAACCATGAATGCGATCGTTGAAGCGTTTTTCTTTTCTTGCATATCCTACATATATAGATATAGCGTGTGCCCTCCAGCTCTCTGTTTACCCTACCTAATCTTCACCCGTGCTAGGTATTACTCCTAACCACACGCCACCTCCATTATACATACATTGCCACTCCAACAGACAATATCGTTATGCCTCCAATCATATCGGAGTGCACATTTGGCATTAGATGTTGGGTGTGTTTGATACGATACAGCTGCTTCGCACAACCGTAACACTGTGTCTATGTGGGAGTTGTACAATGCCACGATAAGGATGATCAAGCTGCTTATTTCAAATTCGGATAGAGCTTAAAACACTAAACTAAACGGCACACGGCAAAGGAAGAGCGTATGCTGCCTGTTATCTCTTTGCGAATGAAACTATCTATATGTGTGTGGTGTGCGAGTGTGTCCCTTCTGTGTTGAAAAGCTTAAACTAATGCGTAAAACTAATGCACAATAAAGCCGTGGTTAAGTTTTGAGATTGCATTTCACTATTGCGCCTCTTCTACTACAAGCATTCGAACCAACTATTGCTTATCGATAGA
The DNA here is from genome assembly GCA_000349105.1 of Anopheles epiroticus. NCBI lineage: Eukaryota > Metazoa > Arthropoda > Insecta > Diptera > Culicidae > Anopheles > Anopheles epiroticus. The sequence goes on from KB670625.1 coordinate 78,707, forward strand.
AGATTACGGATAACACACGTGGTAATACTTCAAGCTATTTCAAACCAACTAAACTGTGGGGACGGCGGCCACTGTCTGTGTAAATACTGTTTTAAACACATGTGAGATGCACAAATCTGCAAGCTGTGGAAAAACATTAATACTCTCTGTCTCTGCATTTGGAACTTAAGGGGGTTCTCTCTTATCGTGATGCTTCTATAATCGCTTTACGAGCGAAAAAGATATATGTGTGTGTCCTTTAGTGTAGTAATAAAATATAAACCCTTAAATAGAAACCTTTTCTCGCTTGTGGCATCCTTGACCTGATGCCCTTATGTCTACACAAATTTGTAAATTCAGGAAGAGAGTTAGTAATTGATTGGAGGGGTTTACTATTTTGTGGGGGAAAGTTCCTTCCAGATTCTACCCCAGTCGAAAGGATTCGATCTTGCTTGCTCTACACCATCTAAATTTAAACCTTCCCTGCTTAGCAGATCTTTTCTTACTTTAACATTGTCGCCATGCCGGCATACTTACTGTGACCCGGGGCCTGATAGGACGAGGAAGATTGGGACGAGGTGGATGCTAGGTGCAGCGAAGACTTTCCACGACCACTACCACCACCACCCCCACCACCACCACCACCGCTACCACCTGCTCCACCTCCACCGCCACTACTGCCAGCACTCGATTTCGATAACTTCTTGTTGGCGATCCGGTCCTGTAGTTTCTTCAGCAGCTCCTCAATATCATCGAGCGAGTAGGTGTACGCCAGCCGACAGTGCTTCTGCTGCAGGCCACCATCGATCAGATGCTTTACCGCGTGCTTCAAACAGTAGATGCGTTCCTCCTCATCCATCGACACATTGTCGTCCTCTCCGTCCTCATCGTCATCGTCGTCGGTGCGGGTCACTTTCACCTTTACCAGCGAAAGGTAAAGGTTTGCCCGGCACCGCTCACACTCAAACTCGTCCAGTGAGGCGCTCTTCTTTTTCGACTCGATGCGCTCCGTTTTCGTAACGCCTTGTTCCTGTAGGGAAGGGAAATTATTTTACTCAAAATCCATCGTTTCTTTCCCAAATAACACCTACCTTTAGCGTTTGTCGATGCAGCTTCTCTTTTTCGTAGATATCGACAATCATTGGGTATGCCTGTACGAGCGTATCGTGGTTGCTGCGCTGATCGTTCGCGATCGCAAACAGTAGCTGCTCCACGGAGAACATTGTCGGTTCGCAGCTTTCTTGTATGTCCTGTAGGCGTAAAAAAACATGTTATAAGGATACGAATCGTAAACACAATCTTCTCTCTACCCACATACCCTAAAGTCTTCCTTGGCCGTGTCGAGCCAACTGTTCGTGGCGAAGTACACGCTCTCGGACACCGCATATCCCGTGCACAGGCTCGAGGTGTAAGCGCGCGGAAACACCACCACAAACTGACCCGGCTGCTGTTCCGTACGACACAGCGATACGTTTCTATCCGTCAGCATATGGGGCGGCACCATGGCCGTATCGCACGGTAACCAGATCGTCTTGTTCTGGCAGTGTGTCGGTACGAGCACAGTAAGGGCCGCCCGGAAGTTAGCATTCTGATCGTCCGGCACACCGTACCAGATCTTGTTAGCACCCGTGTGCAGATACTCGATCCAGGGCAGTCCGTGCGGGTCCCGATACCAGCAGCACGCACTGAACAGCATGCCGACGTGCAGTGTCGGAATCGTAATGCCCATAACCGGCCCAAGCGAGCGCAGTATCGAACCACTGTTGTTCGTCAGCACCTTCAGATTCCACGGATGTTTGGCACAGGACGATCCCTTCACCTTCGGGCTGGGGAAGCCGTATCCGAACGCGCTCGAGTCGATCGAACCCGAGTGGACGCACACGTGACTGTCGCGCACTGCCACGTGGCGCCAGTATTCCGCCTCAATTTCCGCCACCGACGGTTCACTGTTCCGGAACCACAGCGACATGGTGTTGCGTGCGATCCGGAAGAACTGGTTCAGTGGCATACTGCGCCCCTTCACGATACACTCCATCGAGCACTCGTCCTCGTCCTCTTCTTCCTCCTCGTCGTTCGAATCATCCTCATCGGAGTCGCCGCTGTTGCGTATTTCCGATCCAACACCCTTGTCCGCATTCCGGCGTGCCTTTGCCTCCCGCTTGGCCCAGTCCGCTTCTACCTCATCGAACAGCTTTTGCCGTTCGGCCGGAGACAGTGTATCGTACGGCAGCAGATACTTGCAGTAGATGTCGTCCAGCTTCGAGACGCGATCATGAGCAGCCTTGGGGATGCACATGTCCTCCGATACGCGGGCCCACTTCTTCTTCTCGATCACTTCCTTCAGTCCGCCGAGTTCCTGCACGGTATGGTACAAACGGGGCAGGTCCACCTCCATTCCACCGATAACCGGAGGCGATTGCAGGTTGATGCTCTGCGTCGCCAGATACTTCTTGATGGCGGCGTACTCCTTCGCGCTTGGGCCCCATCGGTGCAGCATCTTGTGGACGTACTGGTTATACGCCATGAAGCGCATATCGTCCGCGATGCGACACTCCGGTTTGAAGCTGGCCGGCGGTACGATGCGACAGATGCCGAACCGGGATGCGATCGGTGCGATCCGCTCGATGTACTCCATCGGATCGTGGAACTCTTTCTCGGTCGGCTTGAATACGGGAGCCTCCACCATCTGGGCCGGGTCGTCCCGGCGCGGAAACACAGTATTGTTGTCCGGTTGGGGCAGCGGGGCTGTCTCGCAGCTACCTCCACGACCAACGGTCGTTCCTCCCTTGGCACTAGAAGCTTTCGCGTTCGTCGGCTTCGAGCGCTGGGACGAAAGGGATGAGTTGGAAGCGATGCGTGACAGACCGCGGGACATCGGTTCCGCACTGGCCCGATCCTCGTGCGTCGGCGAGGGAATTGGTTCTCCTGTTGGGGATTTAAGGCGCGATTGCAGCAACCCCATAGGAAGTAGCTTGGCCAGCCCTTCTTTGCCTAGAGCTGCGGCCGTTGCCCCACCTTGCGCCGTAAGACTTTTGACCAGCTCTTGCACGTTCATGGAATCCGGTATAGTGGTAGGATTGGACCCCATTTCCGCTTTCGTCACCAGCTTTGCGTGCATTATAACGCGCTGGTTCGGCCCATCGGGACCTTCCGTACCCAGCTTTACTGCAACGCCCTGAATCAGTTGATCGGATGGCTTGCCTCCGGAATTACCGCCACCTCCCGTTCCTGTGCTGCTCCCAGCAGTCGGACCTTGAAGCGGAATGTAAAACGTTTGTCCACCACCAACACTTCCAACGCCATCCGCTTCGTTATCACTCGTTTCCTGCTTTACGGCTGTCCCTTTATCATCCTCCTTCTTCTCGTCCTCTTCCGTAGGTTTTGTTTTCTCTTCCGCATTGGCCACGGAACTGCCTCCTATGGCAGAATTGTTTCCCTTGTTCGCCACGACCGGTGGTTTCTGGAAAGCCGGTTTTTCATCGATTACTGGAGTGGCGTCACGCTTACCACTGGTCGGTTCATCACGTGCCGAAGAGTTGCATGATTCTCGCCGTCCACCACCACCACCACCGCTAGCAGCAGTGGCAGCTCCATGCTGTCTGCGGAATGGTGTTGCCACGGGCATAAAATCTTCCTCTTTGTCAAACGAATAGACACTCGTTTCGTTGACGGGTGAAAAGGCGCCAAATTTGTTGCTGCTGCTCTGTGCCGATGCTAATCCTTGATGCACACTAGAAGTTCCTTGGTTGGCCGGTTTAGATGTAGACTGAGTTGAACCTAGGTTCTGTCCTGCTTGTGCGGTCTGTGCCGATGGGGAAGGTTTGGCAGAGAGTGCCTCCTGCTTATAGACAGGCGTGCGACCCGCTGCATTCCGGTAAATTGGTTTCCTTTCTCCCGTGGTTGATGCGGTGGTGGCCGCAGCACGCACTGCTGTTGTCTGCGTAGCCACCGTCGGTGTCGTCGGTGTTTCTGCTTTTGATTTTCTCGATTCCTTCTGCTTTGGGGTAGGTGTTGGTGCAGAAGCATTGCCTTCTTTCGTCGGTTTACCGTCAACTTGAGACTTAACTGCAGTGTTGTCCTTATCATTACACGTTGGTTTTGTCTCAGGCGGCGGAATCGGCGCTTCTTTCTGGCCTGATTGTGGTGTGGTGCCCTTTTTATCGACAACAGCTGCAGAAGGAACTATTGGAGATGCTTTAGGTGTACGATCGGGTTCCTCCTTACCGCGACCATTGCCCACCGCGGGCACACTGATCGGTGTAGACGTTGACGCCATCATTCCAGCCCACCCTGACCCGGACGCTGCCGGTGTGGACGTTTGCATAGTGCTTGTGGTTGGTGCTGACGCTGGAGCCGTCACCGTCGGAGGCGGTGATGTACGAGCGGTCGGTTCAATCACCTCCAGATCGTCATCCTTCAGATCATCCTCGATCGGAGACCACGAGGACTCGTATATCCATTTCTGGATCTGCTCGTGCGTCATGTTCACTTTCGCCTTACGACGATCGCGCGGGGAAAGATTACCGCCCAAAAGTGACTCCGTTAGCACGGGTGGCCCTAACGGTGGCTTATGCACCGAGCCACACTTACCCAGCGTGCACTTCGTGTCGAGTGGTCCGGAGCTTTGAGCCAGACTGACGCTTGCAATACCAAAAATCTTTTCCGATTCCTCCTTGCTCGGGAGCAGATTACCAAGCAGGGACGAATGGGCGACAGCGGCTGCGGTGGTTGCCGGTTTGTCCGCCCCAGCTGGATCTGACGTGCCGCATTTGTCGAAGACTTTAAGAAAATCCGTATGATCCAGCGGGTGCGTGTAGTCGCCGCTCTTGGGTACATTTTGGGCAGTAGCGGCGTTAGCGGATGCGGCTACTGGAGCCGTCGTCGTGCGATTAAAAGGCATATTGTTGTCCGGCTGCTGGGACACCCCCGCTGTGGGTGATTTATCCAAAGGGTGGTACCCATCGGCGGCCACCCCAAGCGATGGCTTTATGGCACGGGTAAAGGGGGCCTGCTGCTGGTGCATTTGCGTTGGTGATGTTAGGTGCGATGCTTGCTGAAAGGGCAATGGTGGATGACTCGGTACGATGGTCGGTATGTTTAGCATTTGTGGTATCTTGATGGGGCTTTCGGCCGGTTCAACCACCGTCGACAGAATCGTATTATCCATTGATTTGTTAAGCCGCGACAAATTCTGTCCCTCGGACGTGCTGGGTGTTTTCAGATGATCGGACGCTAGCGTTAGCGGCGACTCCAGCGGGCTGCTGATTCCGGCTATGGAATTCATCTTGGTCGGTGTTCGTACAGCGACACTTCCACCACTGGACAGTACGCTAGCTGGTGCTGCTGCTGCCATCGTTCCGTTCTGTTTTGTCGTTCCGGGTGGCGTGTTTAACGTAGCAGCGGCTGCTGCCGCTCCTACCACCGTTCCCTTTTTTGTTGCCGCAACAACTTGCTGTCGCGGTGTCGTTTCCTCGCTCTTGGTCGGCTTCTTTTCCGTTGTCGATTGATCCTCGCCAGATTTATCATCCTCCGTTACGTTCGCTTTCTTCGCGTTCTTTCGTCCAGTGGGCTGCTGTTTGGCAGGTGATGGCCCTTCTTTCGCTTTTGCCGGCTGCCGACCGTGAGCCGCGTGTTGCTGTTTGTGCTGAAACTTGCTCGCCAACGGTTCCTCGTCCGAATCGCTAAAGCTTTTCTCGATCACTTTCTCAGTTTCCTTATCTTCCTCGTCGTCATTGGCTGATTTTTCCACTGGCTTTGCTTCGTTCCCACTTTGAGCGGTTTTCCTTTTCCCTTTAGTCGCGGCACTACCAGCTTGTTTCGTGTTAGTGTCCCGCGTTTTACCGACATTCGCTTTTAGCTCGTTCTCCATCCGCTCCATCTTGCGTACGTTTGGCAGCTCGAGACTGTCCAGGGAGGATGCGTCATCGTCCGATTTGTCATCCTGGTTAAGCCTTCGCCCTATCAGCTCCATATAAAGCGTGGCAGCTTCCTTAGTTTTGCGTGAAGGGCGCGAAGTACTCAACGATTCGACTGGCGTTGAAGAGGCCGTTTTCGGTTTTTTCTCCTCCACATCAGGCGTTAGCGTACCGTCCCGTCCGGTACTATCCGGGGCAGGTGTTTCGCGTTTCTTTCTGCCAGTTGCTGCCACCGCCGGTTCCTTCGCCTCACTGTTGAACTCTTCCTCTTTGGTCGACTTTGCGGCGGGTTGTGATTGAACGATCGGTTCCTTTCTTTTGCGCCCTCGCTGAGATTGTACCGGCTTTTGCACTTCTTCCGCTTTCTTCGGTCCAGTACCAGCAGTACCGGGCACTTCATGCATCTCTGACTTTCGCGAGCTTATATCCGACCGCCGGCTAACGACCGACTCCGAGCGGCGTGTCTTTTTGTCGGGCATTTCGTCCGGATCTTTCTCGAGCGTTGTAGCGGTAGGTTCCGATTTGCGGGTTCTACCGGAACGGGTTGTTTTACCCGTTTCGGGAGCTGCCGTGCGTGGCGCTCGCGATAGGGGTTCATCATCGTCGGAAGAGAAATCGACCCGTTCCGTTGGCTTCTGCTTTTCTTTTGAGGTTTTCCCCGTTACGGGAGATTTCTCGGGCGTTGATTTAGTCGCTGCTGGTGGGGGATTGCGCAAAGCGGACAACCGTGTTGTGCGCTTTTCTTTGCCTTCCGTATCGGACGCGATCGTCGGTGTTTCTTTGGTCGCTTTCTTCACATTAGCTGCTGAGGCACGCGTTCCTCCCTGCTTGGATGCTTCCTCGGTAGGTGTGTCTGGTGGAGAGGTTGTTTTTATCGTCTTGTTTGGTGTTTTACGGTCAGCCGTTTTTGCCGGAGAATCCTTCCCAGTTTCATCCTGATCTGCAGCTCCTTTCGAGGAGTCACGCTTCGCATTTCGAGGCATTTTGGCCGGCGATGATGCGCCTTTGACGCTCTCCACCACTGGACTGGAGGCGTGCGATGCTGCTCCACTTCGTAGGCCACTTTTACGTCTGCCAACGGTCGTTTCTTCCCTTACTTCCTTCTTATTCGGTTGATCTTCATCCTCTTCCTCCACTTTGCCGTCATCCTGCTCTTCATTCTCAGAGCTCGCTTCTTCTTCCTCCTGAACGGTTGCTTTCGAATGAATGTTTGAGGAGCGAGTTGATATTGCAACGTTCCCGCGGCCACTCTGTCTTGGGCCCTGACCGGTCGCCCGTAGCTTTGCGACCCGCTGATCGTGATACTTCTTGCGCAGTGCCTGCATTTTGTCCTGGGTACGTTTCCGATCGGTACGCGCCTCTGCCGGGGCCGGATGTTGCTCGGCCCTTTTGCGGACCGCAAACGGCATGTACGATGTTGCTACAGCTGGAGTTGACGACGCGTCCTGTACAACGAGTTTATCTTGTTTCACACTTTCCGTCGGCTTATCTGGCGTTTGCTTGTCGCCTTGTGGGTTTGCTTTGGAGGAACTTGCTGAAGCCGAACCAGAACCAGCCGCTTCATTCGTCGACGAAGGAATGGCGGGTTTCGGGTGGGGTGACTTTTGTTTGGAGCTGCCCGATCCACCCGCGGTGGAAGATTGTCTGCTTCCACTGCTGGTACCACTGTTGCCGGCGTTTGTGGTTGATTTGTTGAAGTAGTCTAACTCCGGCGGCAGCACTGGTGTTCCACGGAAGCACAGGAACGTAAGAAAATCGTCCGTATTTGGTCGCATGTTGGGTAGCAGTTCCGGTACGGGCGGGTTTGTTTCCGTTCCGCTACCGCTACCGGGACCGGTCGGTGTCGTGCCATTCCCTGCACCAGAGTGTGATGCTCGATTCTGACTATCCTTGCCCGGTGTTGGTGGGGCAGAAGAGTAGCTAAGATATGATGAAGAGGCCGTTCCTTGGCCCTGGGCAAATTTTCGCTGTGCGTGTACTTTCGGGCTGAAACGAAATAATATGTGCTAGGGCTGAGAACAGAAAACACACTAGGAATATAATCGACATTACATACCGTTTGGGAATTTCTGGCGGAGAAAGATCACGTTCCGCCGCTACACTCGGACCGTTTGTACTACTGCCGATGGATGGATTGGTGCTGCCGCCACCGGTCTGAGCGATGGCGGACACCTTACGCCGGCGCTTGCCTTCCTTGGAAACGACCATCCTTCCTCCCGCACACTTTAGCGCCACACGGGAGTTCCCGATGCTACTACGATTTCACTTCTGCCCAGCTGCTCAAATATTGGCCGGTATTGTTGCACTCCCCTTTACCAAATAGCCAGTTGACAACAGCAGCCCGCGCCTAGCTGCCCAAAGCGAAGCGCGACCGGAGTGAGGCGTATTTGACCGTTTTGCGGCATGTAGGCGTCACAGCAGCACGTTTGCCCGGGACAATTTCCACTTCACCAAACACTGATTGATGCCGTCACTCGCTATACCTTCCACCATTGACCTGACTTGCTTTTTTCGCTTTTGCACGACACACCAATAGGGTGGTGGTGATTGGAGAGAGAAAAAATCAAAACCAACAACCAAAGCCAGACCAACGCATCAACGCTGCGGCTGTGGCACGGCGTAGCGAGTGGTGGATACGATTTTCATCACCCTTCTACCCTTTTCGCACACACGCACGCACGCACACGGAAGACGATATCCGGTTTCTATGGTTTGGTGTTGCTCGTACAAATGCAAATCACACGGAACAAGGAAACTTTAGCGATCACGGGTATTATTAGCAAATTGTGTCTAGAACTCGGAAGAGAGGAAGCATCACAAAAATCATACCCGAAGGGGAAATTCGCTATCCATTTGGCATGCGAGGTTAGGGACCGCTTACACTGCAAGCGTTGGGAACGCGAGAACGACACAGCGTGTTCTGTCCTTGTCTAACGGATGGAGTAAAATAGGGTAAAGTAGCTCCTTCGCAGTGGCTTGCGGTGTTCTCACCCAGTCGCTTGTGCCACGTGTAGACGCTGCTAAAGCCGTTGTCAATTCCCGACGAGCAGAAGAGTGACATTCCATACAAACTGTCAATGAGCCAGTGCTACCAGCACCGAAAGAAAAAATATTCTTCCAAATACACATTTATAACAGGAAAAAAGTAAAAAATAGCTTGTATTGCAATTAAATTAATTTTTTCATTGTTTTATAAACTAGTATCATGATAATTCGCACAAAACAAGATCTGTGCTGTGATGTCCAGTGTGTAGATAAATTTGCAGTGGCCGACCATGGTGCGTCCACGATTGGCATGTGTCAAAAAATGGCAAATCAGATTGCGTAGCAAAAGCGTCTTTCGGTATTTTTCCTTCTGATCTCAAACCAATCCTGGCGCTCGATCGCAACGCAGATATTAATTTAATCAGCTAAAATACAACAACTTCATTATTGCAACGATGGCGGACAGTGCTGGAGAATGGTGCCTCATTGAGAGTGATCCCGGCGTGTTCACAGAGCTTATCAAAGAGTTTGGTATGTAGAAGTGCCGATCTCTACAACACTAAATAAACCGGGTTGGAGAACAAAAACAGTTCAATTCAATTTTTGTTAAACATTCCTGTTACTCTGCTTAATCTTTGTAGGTGTGGATGGGGTTCAAGTGGAAGAGCTATGGAGCTTGGATGAGCAAAGCTTCAAAGACCTTGAGTAAGTGCTAAGAATCTTTTTTGGACCATTGTTTAAAATGGTAGTGCAAATAACAATTTTGTTTTACACCGTTCTACTTTACAGACCGATTCACGGACTTGTATTTCTCTTCAAATGGGTAAATGACGACGAACCGGCCGAATCGATCGTGCAGGACAGCCGGCTAGAGAAGATCTTCTTCGCCAAGCAGGTCATCAACAATGCGTGCGCTACACAGGCCATACTGAGCATTCTACTGAACGCCAACCATCCGGACATCAATCTCGGCACCACGCTGACAGACTTTAAGGAATTTGCATGCACATTCGATGCGTATAACAAGGGCCTGGCGCTCAGCAACGCTAGCCAGATCCGCACCGTGCACAATTCTTTCGCCCGCCAGACACTGTTCGAGTTGGACAACAAGAGCTCGGGCAAGGAGGATGTGTTCCATTTTGTCGGTTATGTGCCGATTGATGGACGGCTGTACGAACTGGACGGTCTGAAAGAGGGTCCGATCGATCACGGTGCGGTCGGGCCTGGACAGGACTGGCTGAATGTGGTGCGGCCCATTATCGAGAAGCGCATGATGAAGTACAGCGAGGGCGAGATCCATTTCAATCTGATGGCCCTCGTGTCCGATCGGCAGATGATCTACCAGCGGCAGATCGATCAGCTACTGCAGGCGGAAGATTCGGAGATGGAGACGGACGCGAAGGAGTACAAGATTAATCATTTGCGAATGCTGATCGATGCGCAGAGCACGAAACGAAAGCTGTATAAAATGGAGAATATTCGCCGCAAGCACAACTATCTGCCGTTCATAGTGGAGTTGCTGAAGGCGCTGGCGGAGAACGGGCAGCTGATGCCACTGTACGAAAAGGCGAAACAGCGTGCTCTGCAGCGCGAAGCGGCGGCAAAATCGAAGCAACCATAGAATGGTCCCTCTCGCATTGTCGCTCTCCTTCCATGCATTTTCATTTCGTAATAAATTTTTGCTACAACGGTTGTTATACGGCACAGTGACTGTCCTTCTTTAATGTTTTCGATTTGCTGTCTAGAATATCGAAAGTCATCCCGGTTCCTCAGCGAATCCGCACCGGTGTTCTTCCTCTTAGCATGCCGCAGTGGTTGTTTGGAGCCAAACATTCAACCACACGCTGTAAACGCTCACAAGGTGTCAAAAGGGCCAAAACAAACTCCCAAAACAAATGGAGCCCCCCAAAAACATACAGCCTACTGATAACGTGCACCGCAACGCGTCGTACGGAGTGGGAATCTATCGACGACACGACAAATTATGAAAATTAAAGCAAGTGACAGAAAGGAACTGTGAAATAATCGTTAAAAATGGCGGAAGAGCTAGCACACGACTATTCCGGTTACTTTAAAGCGTCCAACCTAGATCAGGAGGTAGTACAGCTTAACATTACTCCTAACAATTAACTATCTTTGAGTTTTCTTATCCGCTTTAAGCTTAAACCCATTACCGTGGGCATTGACCGGATGATGTTGCGCTTGGAGGAGTTTGAAAATTTACTCGAGCTGGTGAAGGCCGAGTCGAGCGTGGCGCTTACACAAAACGTACCGAAACTGTTGGCCCTTCATCCGGAGCTGGATGTACTTTGCGAGCGAATCGATAAGCTGGAAAAGTTCGTGGCAATGGTGGGCCGGAACTTGGATGCGGTAGAGAAGCAGGTCCAGATTGCTGAGGAAGAGCTGGACATACCGGACAAAACGATAAACGTGCTGCTGAAGTCACTGAACATCTTTGGCAAACCAAAACCGGCTGAACGGCTAACGAACCGGAACGCGAGCGGGTTGTACGAACCTGTGGCGGTGTTTAAGACGGAGCAGTACTTTCGACCAAATGGACCGGAACAGACACCGGTAGAAAGGATAGACGAGAAGGAGGAGAGTGAAAATAAGGAGGAAACGGTTTCCTCCGGTGGGGACTGTGATACTGGAACGCCGGAAATGTGAATGTCAAGGATAGGGAGTATAAAAGGACTGAAAATCGTACAGAAACAGATTGCAATAAGCCTGTGCTGGCATGAGCGAACAATAATCATAATATTGGAAAAGCGAATGAATTATTCAGGAGGAAACTTTGAAATAATGACAGAATTACGTATTAAAATAAATGCAATACACACTCGTAAACATATTTAAGGGGCCATACGAGAAAAATAAATGTTCTTTACTGAAACAAACCTAAAAATCTTGTTGGTGGCGCATCAAACTCGCATCTGTGGCTTTTGCTTTGACAATTTGTCAAACGTCAATACATGCTGTCTCACTCTTCGGTAGCGGTTCTATTTGCCACTCGTGCGCCGTACCGGATCATAAGTAGAGCGAGCGAGAGGGTTAGAGAGGGGGTAGGTGGAAAATTTGCTATCATACGCTCACGCAGTTCTTCGTCCACGCACAACACATCAACAACATTCCCGAGTGCCAAGCGACACACAGCATTGCGAGGCTCGATTTGTTACTGTAAATTTACGCAGTAAAGAGAAAAGGCAGTTGCAGCATCGTATCTAAAACACATTCCAGCAACAGTGTCCAGTGAGTGTGAGTGTATGTGCTGTGGCAATTTGTTGCGCAGGCTGGATAAACCCAACAGAACCACTGAACCAAGGGGGTGAAAGGTGGTAGCAATCCAGATGGGTAATTAGTGTGCATCGGGGGTGAAATTCGCGCGATAACACGCCTCCGGCAAGCGATAAGAGGGCTTGCTTGTGCGAGCGAGGATTACAATCCAGCGAACTCTGGTTGTGCCATCGTCTATCGTTTGTGCGCTTCCGGTATGACGGCCTAACGACCAACCAGGGCCTCCGCTCACTTGTCGAACGAGCTACCATATGTTGCCAATTGGACGATCTAACCGGGAAGAATGATGCACGCTGCCCGGTGAAGGTCGAGAAACGTGGCAAGTTTTACGTACGTATGAAATTACGCGAGAGGCATGTGGTACCTCACGCACCGTGTGAAGGAGAATGTATGCTAATCTAGTTGACCTTTTCGCTTCGTTTCCATAGGAACCGTTCAAACAAGAACAAAACACGCACAGTGTAGCATTCGGAACGGAGTATAACCATTCCTGCGGCGCCTTTGAATGCATTTAATGTCAGTAAATCGCATATCCTGTATGCTTGCCGAGCGAGCAAGTACGCATTTATTCCGGGGGACACAAATCCTTGCTAACCATCAGTAGTCTGGCAGTGTCCATTCCGTGCCAACCAACTATAGAAGAAACGAAACCGTACCAGGTACACTGACACATTCTAGTAGGCGGGGTGTTTGAACGAAGGTAAAAACATGGTCAACATTAAGTATGAGCGGGTGAAGCAAACGACAGATCAGGAAGTGGCCGGCGGTCTGGAAGAGGAGATTGAGCTCGAAACAAACCGCCGATCTGTAGTCCACAGCCAGTACCACCAAAGTAGCAACAGTCTACAATCCAGTTATGGACATCACACCCAGTACATCGTCGCTACGGCAACATCCGGCAGTAAGGGTTACGGTGACGGTAGCGATACGCGCAGCAAAACGAAGCACGCTTTCGCGAACCGGATCGTCGTAACGCTGGTGCTTATCGTTTGCTACTTTTCCCTGTCGATAGGGCTTACCTTTTACCAGCAGCATCTGCTGCAGCGGTTTAAACTGCCCTTATTCGTGGTACTGTACCATTTGGTAATAAAGCTGCTCTTATCGGCGGTCGTACGCGCCGTGCTGCGATGCGTAACACGCAAACCTCGCATCCTGCTCGACTGGCGGACGTCAGTGCGAAAGATACTGCCTACCGGGCTGGCCAGCGGAATTGATATTAGTTTCTCCAACTGGGGGCTCGAACTCGTCAAAATATCGCTGTAAGTAAACTTGGATCGGGGTTTCGTTTTCTTTCGGCGCGTAAAAAGCAAGGGTTGCTATAGATTTCTTTCATTTTTGTATTTCTAAAGGTACACTATGACCAAATCGACCACGATTGTCTTTATACTGATATTTGCCATACTGCTGAAACTGGAGAAGAAGGTAAGTGCTATCCAACTGTTATCCAAAATCTAACTTCCACCCCGAGACACTCATACAATTTTCCTTCCTTTCATTCTACCAACAGAGCTGGTCCCTAGCGGCAATTGTCGTCATGATCTCTGGCGGACTGTTCATGTTCACCTACAAATCGACTCAGTTCGATGCGCTCGGCTTTTCCTTCCTGCTTTTCGCCTCCCTGTCTAGTGGCATCCGGTGGACGTTTGCTCAGCTGATCATGCAAAAGTCAAAGCTGGGCCTGCACAATCCAATCGATATGATATTCCATATGCAACCGTGGATGATACTGTCCGTGCTGCCATTTACCGTCGGATTTGAAGGTACTATCTCTGTGTGACGGTTTCGATTCCATCCACTCACTAAAACGCGGCTCCATGTTGATCCCACCATTTTGCAGGACGAAAGCTTCTCGACGGTTACACTCTGGTGCAGCAGCTTCCGTCGGATGTTGTGATCGATATGTGGTTGAAAATTTCCGTCGGTGCGTTCATAGCGTTCGCGATGGAGGTGAGCGAGTTTATGGTTCTCACCAACACCTCTAGTCTAACCCTGTCCGTGGCGGGCATATTTAAGGTAAGCCAACAAAGCAAATTGTTTCTTATATTGTAGAAGAATGATTTTTATTTCAAAATGTCCCCTCCGCTACACCGCACCAACATAGAACTACGCGAGTAGAAAAAATGGGATGAAAATGGGAAGTCTTTGTCTCACAGACAGAACAAACTTTTTGTGTGCTTGCGTGGTCACCATTATGTTTGTTTTTCCTCGGCTACCGCTGGTTCGGTAGCGGCAGGTTGAGCGGCTGCATCACCGGCTCCACATCGCAGTCCCCGTATGCTGATGTCATAGACGATTTCCTCAATCTTCTTCACATCGTACTTCAGTGCGTCGAAGCGTTTGCGAAGGGAATCGTTTTTGAGATTCAGTAGCCGGAAGCCCGAGTTGAGGTCGGCGACAAACTTAGAAATCGTGAGCGGTTTTTCGTAGTCACCTAGGATGACGGAATTGACGGCATAGCGGCTCTGTACAAGAGACAAAATATCGTAATATGAAACAGACCACAAGCATCGGCGGCAAATGGGGTCTTGGCGGTGTTAATTACTTACCAACTCGGAAGCGAGCTGCAAAATCCCGACAAGATAGTCTTCGATGTCAAGGTGGAATCCATCCTGCTGAGTAATTGTCACTAACAGAGACAGATAGGAACGAAACATGAAGCTTTCATTAAGTTTTGAAAATTACTCTACACACTTACAGCCAAGAATTTCTGCCGCCGTTTCCCGGTTGACCAGAAATCCCTTCTCGAGATAGATCGTCAGGGCGATCAGAAACACGATGCGCTGCGTCATGTAGTGCCAGTGATCGTGGTACCGGTAGTACTGTCCCGCCGGTACGAGCGCGGCCAACTTTCCATACCCTTCGCGACATGTGTCGAAGAAGGTGCGTGCCTTGGCACAGGCGGCCGGCACATCGGCAATGCTGCTGTGAATGACCTGCAGCGCTATGGCCGCCTCCTTCGCTGCCTGATCAATATCCCGCACGATGTCGCGTATTTCCTGGAAAAAGAAGTGGGTACACCCCAATCTCCCGGTTAGTTTGCCGGTTGTTGGTTCTTGTTGTGTCTTCAGCACCCTTACCGTACGCAGCTCCTGCTCCTTCACGAGATAATCGTTGAAGCTGTCGAATATGTTCTTCACATTGCTCTGCATTTTGTAACTTTTGAGCGTGTTTCTTTACAATGGGAAAAGCAATATGTTTGCAAAAACAGTTTTTAAGCGCAAAACCAGACGTGCGTTGTTGGTCGGCGGTGTGTCTTTGCGTGTGGTGTGTACACTCACACATTGAGGGAGCGTTGTTATTTTGACAGACGATACCAACCAAGGTATTTAAAAATGCGACGTGAGCGAGACGGTTTTACAGTGATGAACACAATGGTGCATGCAGCAAATATTTGAACCATTTCTTGTAACTGAAACATATTAATCAAATTGTAATTGCGCAATGTGTGTGTGTTTTTTTTAATTAAAAGGAAATTTGTCAACTGATACTCGCTGTGGAGCTAAATGATGAGCATCTTAGCACGGTGAACGTGCTCGGTTTGGTCATGTGTCTGGGTGGTATCTGCTGCCACGTGGTACACAAATTCCTAACGTATCGGGACGAAACGGCCAAATCTTCGCTTACCTCGCTAGACAAATCGACCGGTGGCTACATAGAGGATCACGACGATGAAGACGACGATATGCGCCCGTCCGCGGGCGGTCCGCTGGGAGGTAAAAACGGTGGGTTAAAGTTCGGTAATGGTGGCACCGGTAGCAGCAGTACAGGCGGTAGCGTTGGTGGAGCAAGGTTTAAGACCAGTGGCCAGTATAGGCCACTGCTGGTGAACGAGGCACGCGATGCGGACGATTCGGACCATCTGGTAGTTGAGAACCGGAACTACCTGTCGGACGATAGTGAGCAGGAGGAGAACGGTACGCAGGACGTGCTGTTTGACATACTTAAGCGCCGCGAGCGATAGTCATTCCAAGGAGCAAGGGAAGGATATTCCGATCCTTACACGGTTTAAACATGCCACTGAAACATGTTTTAGCCGGGGATGGGTGAATCAGGCGGGTTGGGTAGAGAATTTTAAGTTGTTATTTGTTGTACCTTTTACGTCAAAGGGATATTCTGCTTCAGCGTTGCTTCTAACTCCGTGCAGGAGTTATTATTCCAGTCACATGAATTGTATAGTTCCGTATTACTTAATTTTGTATCTACAAGTGCATTTCAGCAGAAAGTATTCCGTTTCCAAGCCATACATATAAATGTGTAGGAAGCTGATTTTAAACACGAGTGTGTTTTGTTTTTTACTACTTCTGTACGCTTATGACGAGGCGCACACTCGCGCCACGGTGGTATTTTATGGCAAAAGTGTATGTGATGTTTGTTTTTCCGTTTGTTGGTTTTTGTTTTAAATAATTAGACTGAATTTAAAATAGCAAAGCTTAGCGTAAGAGAGAGTGTATGAGTTGTGTAGCACAATGGCGGTTTACCGGACCGACCTGACGCGTACGGTTTTTTAGTCGCTTACCGTATAGTTTGTGTACTACTACTTACCTTTAATATCGTACCTCCGTGATGTTACTACTGACTAGCAAATCAAACGATAAAAACCCCCAGTCAGGTCCCCTTAACCGAGTACCAAGAAGCTTCCCTTCTAGTGGGTGGAAGTTAGTCAGCAGAAAGCAGAATCCATCCCCGCCGCATTTTTTACCAATGTAGATGATGAACTTATTTTGTTGTTGGAGTAAACAACAACCTTTACACTACTTACCTCCTACGATCGGAACTAATACAGAGAAAACACTTAACAAGCAATCAATAAGAACACGCAAAGGATGTTTTTTCTTCTATCAGGGCTTATTGGTTGTATAATTTTTAAAACTTATACCATAGAAAGAATTACCATCACTGAACGAGAAACGTTGGAAACAAAGAGAGTTAAAGTGAGACAAAAACAAAACGGATTTACCACTAATACAATTAACGGCCAACCAAAACTTATATCCTTGTGTCGTCTGTGTTTATCTACACCACTGTGAGAATAAAACGAAGAACGTCAATCAAAACGGGAACGGGTGGTGTTTTTTTTTGTCATACTTTTATTGCATCCGATACATCCAATTGTTCGGAGTTAGATTCATTTGTTTTTCTTTCTTTTATTATTTTTTTGGGTTTTGTTTTACTGCCTTTTTGCATAACACTCATCCGGATTGGTTTTTTTGTTACTTTTTGTTTTGTTTTTCTGTTTTGTTTTCTCTTATTTGGATTTATACCTATGTATTCTAGTTTCATTTTCCCCAGTTTTTTTCCACGTTTTTTTGTTTCCATATTTACGATGATATTCATTAAGCTTTCCATGCGTTCACTTTCCTTTCCCTATTCATGTTTCAACGCTTCGGATTTCATGAAGGGCTTTAGCCAGTTCGCTTCCGTTTTTTCCACCACTCTACACGTGTATGTTGTCTTTCCTTTTCTTCTTCGCACGCTTTACTAGTGTTGCTTTCTCCATTGTCCAAACTTGTTCTGTTTGTCAGTTTTCTTTTCATTTTATTTTTGTTTTGCTTTTGCCTATCTCATAAGTTGACTGGATTTCACGGGGTGACATTAACTTGTTCGCTTTCCGCATCATTATTCGGATCGGACGCGATTAACACACATTTTTCACACACCTTTCAGACACACAGCATACCACATACGGGCGACATATTCCTACCATTTGGTAACAGATACACACTTTCTTTGGTCTTTCACCAAAATGCAACAGGTTTAAAGTAGGATGGTTTATTCACCCTTTTGCACGCTGTTCTCTCCCTACTGGGAACGTGCTTTTACTCACATTCTTTTTCACTTTTCTTTTCACTTCTCATTTGATGTTATTGTGCTGCTTTAGAGCCGAAATCCTGCTTTCAGTACAATCGATTTGCTTCTTTTCCTGTCCCTTAGTGATATCGTATATGCGCGCGCTCGCTTTTGTGTGTGTAATTTTTTTTTGTTCTACGCTTATACTACAACATTTATCTGGCATTGCATGCAAATTGGGTTCCAGCGACTATCAGTCAAACAGGATCGGAAGGGTTTCTCTTACTTGCTTAAATTTGCCCCTTTTCCCATACACAGTAACACTTATTTGTGTGGTAACATTTGTTCTAAGTGCGGAAACGAAAGTAAGTTGATGCTTCATTACTTGTCCCTCCTTATTATGAGCCTTAAGTGGTCGTGTATTGACTTGAAACTGAAGACAAAATTGTATACAAATTGTTCCGCGAACAATTTGAAAACAAAAGCAAACTGCAAAGAATAGAGAACCACTGGTGAAAGATGAAATTGTTGGACAGCCATAGTGCGATTATCATTCTAGCCAGACCGGCTGGCTTAAGTATAGTGAAGTGGTTGTAATTAGAAAGCCTAATGAAACATGAAAAGAAGAGCGAGCAGATATATTCCTTTACGAAATATCTGAAAATGGGTGATTCTTTACACGTCTAGCCTGTTTGTTGCGTGTTTGTTCTTTTTTTTCAGTCCTTTTTTCATGCATTATCTCCTTTTGCTCTCTTTTCTTCGTTCCGCTCTGTTTTTCCTCTCCGCTCAGTTTGCATCTCAGCTAAGGGGATTCCGTTTTTAATGTGTAACGTGGAAAGACATATGATAAATGTAATTTAACATAGTTCTTACACCTTTTGCATATTTTTATCGTGTGAGCCACTAAAAAACTGTGACTCTGTACAAGTTTTCTTTCAACCATTTTATCTCTCTCTCTCTCTCTCTCTCTCTCGTTACTTATTTTGTCATTGTTTTTTCTTCTTGTTTGGCATTAAATTCGAATGCACATACGCCGGGAAATTCGTTTCCTTTGCTTATTTGTAAATTACATAAAACACACACACACACATTCCCGGGATATTTTGCCGCAAGAGAAGTTTTGTTTCTTTGTTTTGTTTTCTTGTGGTTGCGAATTTGATTAGACTCTTTTGGTTTCGTTCTACTTAAATATGCTTACCTATTTATTTACCACTTATTATCGGGAAAACTGTCTCTGCATTCGATTGGTTTTCTTTCTTTTCGCTATAATATCGCCTCAAACGACACATATTTATCCGACCGCTTGATGTAGGTTTTGATAGGTTTGATGTTGTTTTAAAATGAAATGTTATAAAAGAAAGGGAAGAAATATTGAAAGAAACCCTCGTTCTTGGAAGAAAAAAGATTACAAAATTTATCTATGGTTTGATCTTCTATTTTAGCTACAATTTTTGCTACATTAAATCGTTATTTTCAATATGTTTTGATTTCGTTTTGCGAGAGTCTTATTTCACTCCGTTTCGGAACGGAACGTAATGATGTATAAACTACTCAAACAAGCAATGCAAGAAGAGAAAGTACTGAAACTAAATTTGTTCAAAGTTCAGTCGTTTCATGGAAGGGTTTTGATGAAGGGACAGTGTTCTGAGCCTACGAGTAAATTGAGCTACCTTTTTATATACAGTACAAAGTAGTAATAGTAGAAGTTGTGGTAGTAGTAGTAGAAGTGGTAATAGTAGTGGCAATAGTTGTTAATAGTGTTGTATAGAATAGTGAAGAATTGGTCCATAGTGTGGTTTGTGTGTATGTGTGCTTGCGTTTGCTTTTAACGTGGTCGGAGATTTGCTATAACTTGTATGCCAACGGTGTAAAAAAGGATAAAAGACGGATAAGTCTGCACAATAGCTGCAGTTTGAAATATTTAATATAACTAAGCTAAAACAAGACAAAAAAAGATGATAAATAATATCCAGACAAGGAGTAGAAAAGAGAAAATAAGATGAAAAAACATAAAAAAACAGAGAAGAAATGTGTAAATATATTTGCCATACCCAGTTGCTTGTTTTTACTCTACAAGCACAGCAAGATTTACTGTCGCATCTGGGCGATTGTGTTTCGGTTTATTACAATCGCTTTTTTTTTATTTTGCTTTCCATTCATTTCTCATCGTTTTATTTGATTCTGCTCTATGGGACATTCAGTTTTCCATTTTGTTTTATTTTGCACACTTATTTTACTTAATATTCGTGAATGCGCTCGCTAAGAGGAGCGGAAAGTTGTGGTAAATGTTGTTTTGTTTTTCTTCTGCTTTTCACTACAAAAGAGAAAATAAACCAGTGCTGCGCATACACGCATGAGCGTCGGGTGGTTCTTAGATAAACTGTTTCTTTCCCATCGTTTAGCATGCGTCCTTTTATGTTTTGATTTATTTTTTGCATTTTTGCTGTGCTTCTTTCTTTTCCGCTTTCTATTTCGGGGCTTTCACTATTTTGTGTATACTTTTTCGTTACGTTCATCGGTTTTCGAATTAGCGATTCGAGCATTTTGACGGTCCGACAATTGTTTTCCCATGCTTTACCGTTCCGAAATGGATTTGTGTGCATTGTTTTACTGTTAACCACTCTTTGTTAACCTTCTTGTTTTTGTTTTATGTGTTTTATGTTTTTCGGTATCGTTTCTATATATTATTCATTATTCACTTGTAGAACTATTTGTTAAAGTTCCTTTCCAAATATTACCTGTTTAGCTGAATGATCGTTTCCCTATTTTAACACACATTTGGATACAAGCCTAGTGGGAGCGCTCCATCCAACATTTATAGATATTAATTTCCATGTTTTAAGTTCGTACAAGAAAGTTTGCTCCGCCATCGCCAGGACCCTGTGGGTGGGCAGAAAAGGGGAAGGGGGTGAAGGTGGCTGTGAATGCAGTAAATAGGAAAGACTGACTACCCCGCACGCTCTTGCAGAAAATGCGTCTAAAGGACAAAGTTACAAATTGGGTAAAGATGTGTGGGCCAAGTGCTACACACACAGCGGACCGAATCCCCTTGCTGCTTTTCTTCCTCTCCCTGACCTCGATTCCAGACCGACCAGACGCGGAGGCGAAGATGCAGCCAGGGGTGACGGGTCCCGGGTAGAAGGTGTTGAAAAATACATCTAAAAACAGTTACCAGGACGACGTGTAATGCGTTACTTTAAACCTGTTACGCTATCGGAAAACGCTCACAGCTAGTTACATTTCTATTTTACTGTTTAACTTGTTGTAAAGGTCCAGGGTTTGCTTATTTGGTTTCATCGATCGCTTGTTCTATTTTGATTTGTTCTATTTGTTCGTACATTTACGCTACCGGAGAAGATGATGCTTCTCAGTTTTTTTGTTGGTTTTTTGTGTCTGTTGTTTCTATTAGACTTTCTTTACTATCCTGAACGTAAGTGGAGATGGAACCACGAGAAGAAGAAGGAGTCTGCACGGTTAACGTGCTCTATTGTACGTTGGACTCTCACACATACGCTCAAAGGTCAGCAATTTATGCGATATTTTCTATTGTTTTTCTATTGACTTACGGCTAGTGTGTAGAAGAATACTATGATTTTGTTTCAATCCTTCTCGAAATGATAACGAAACATAACTAACCGATTTAAAAACGAAAAAAAATAATAATTTAACAACAAAAGAGATAGATTTTAGATGAATCTAAATGAAAGTGCAAAACAACAAAGCGTTAATGTATTAATTGTAAACTTAACCATACTAAACATATAATAAATAACAGCTCACCAACTGTGTGTTTGTGGCTTTGTCTAGATACGTTTTGGCGCGAATGAATTCGAATTTTGTTGTTATGCTTTTCTTGCTTATAAGGATTACAGTTTTGTTCGTTATTGTTCTGTTGTGTGCTATGTTTGGTTACTGCTATTGTTTTATCTCAAACGTTTCTCCACGTTTTACTTTTTGTGTACACAAAATTGCTACACTTAAGCGCAAGAAGGGTTTATGTAGTTTTTTCCCATTTTTATTCTGATGTTACTTGGGCTACTTTTCACATCAATCACATTTTACATTATTTTGATTGATAGGTGTTTGCTTTGAGTGGAAGTATTGTGTTGTTGTTTCTTTTCTTTAAATTTTCAACATTGTTTCCTGGTCCACTTCTTCCCTTCTATTGTGCTATGCGTCCTACAAACCAAGTTTTTATATGTATGTTGTTCATGTCGTTTACTATTTCTGGTTGTTTGTTTCTTGTTTTGTTCGGAAGAAGCTTTTACGCTGCTTTATGTTTCTCCCCTACTTATACTTCTACTGTTGTTTTTCAACTTTTTTCTCTTCTCTCCCTTGGGCTGGAACCAGCCAGCTTTCAAGTTCTACTACTTAGCTTATACTCGTGTTTTGTTCAACTTCTTTTTTCCACGTTTCTCGTTTCCTTTCCCTTCCTACTTTCTTACATTTTTATTCTGTGTTTTTTTTTGGGAAGAATTTTCATTCTTGGGTACAATTTGTTCTCATTAGGTTGCACTCATTCAGGACAGCAGCCGGAGAATAAAAGGATCGCTTTTCGTGCGCATTCCGAGAGCAAGAAATGAGGAAGGGATAATTTGATAGTAGAAAAAAAAACTACAAGAAAACAGAAAACACTCACACACTTACATTCGAGGAATACCAGCTCCTTATCGGCTTATTAAAACGGGCTGATGAAAAAACGTGTTTTTAGCAAGTTGCCAATGGCGATCGATTTAGGATGCTAGAAAATGATGGTGGGAATACAAAATGGTGCGATGTCCATGATTAAAGTTTGCTTACGAGAATGCGAATGGTGTCCTTACAGACATTTCTCGATGAAGGATGATATTGTTCTAGTGAGAAAGGGAGATATATAGAGGCCTGGATTGCCCCACCTACACTTTCTACCTTTGGCGTTTGATAAATTTGATCGGGATCGGTGAGTGTGACAGGGGTGTGTACGTTTGTTAAGATAAGCTCTCCACAGTTGTGTGTATTGGATCCATTTTTGTCCCTTTCTGGCGTTCGTTTTGTATGTGTATTTTACTAGCTTTCACTGTTTGGTTACCTATTCATCTCTTTTAACACGTTTTTAATCATCTGTTTCTTTTCCTTTCTTCTTTCTACACCGATTTTAAGCACCGTTTTCTAACTAAAGGGGGGGTGATTTTTCGGGAAGGTGATGTATGTGGGTTTTTGTGTGTTTGTGTTTTCTTCTCTTTAGTATGTTGCCTATCGTTAACCGGGTGTTTTTTTTGTTATGATTTTTCCTCTTTTATGTTCCGACTATTCTCTTTCTTATCCTTACACACTACATTACTACAACACCAATACATTACACTTACACACATTCACACACACACACACACTCACACACTCTTATCAACGATTGATTTGTGTTGTTTAGTCAATTTAATTATGCTACCACTCACAGATTTATTTGGATTTTCCGAATTTCGCTCTTACTTCTCAGTGTGAGTGTGTCTGTGTAATACGCGCATTTCTTTCTAACGATATATCTTTGATTTTTTTTTATACTTATTTTCCCTTAAACTTTTACGTTTTCCAGTTAGTGGGGGGTTTGGTTTGCTTCTGTTTTCTTCTTAATTTTGTTCTTGGACACACACTCACACACATTGCTAACGTTTTGTTTAAAGTTTGTTCTCATTGAAGCTGATCAGTTCTTGTGGTACTTAATTTAACGTATGCCTTTTTTCGTTCGGTTTCGCTCCTCGCGTTTGCTCCTTTCACTGTTCCTTTTTCATGTGGTGTCAGATGGTCAGCTTGCGTGTTTTAAACACTTTATCTCGACTATTATAGGCGGGAAGCATCGGTGGTAGGGAATGAGCAAAAAGGGTTGGTTTTTTCTTCTCCTGTTATAATCTTCTTCCTTTACTTTTCTCAAAATTTGCGCCTTAACTTTCGCTCTACAAAATGATATTTTGATCTCCACAGTTTGCCGTACTTGCACACGCGTTTGTTTCAGTTTCTGGCGCGCGCACCCATTTTGTTGCGATTTGCTTCGACGGGGGTACTCCGACGGGTTAAAGATGGAATGATGGAAAATGGCAAACGACAATAGTGCAACCCTTCCACTCTCTAGTGGCGAAGAGTACCTGCAATAGTCGAGAAACGAAAAACAACCAAAATTAATCATTTATTTATTCCAGTTTAAAGAGTGTAGGAAGAGGCAAAGTATTTCTTTTAATTAATATGAGGTAGCTTTCATCAAAAAGTATAATAGGAAAGATTAACACCTCATAATCGTTGGGAGTGAGAGATAGAGAAAGGGAGAGATAGAGAGAAGGAACCTTAATTAAAGTGAAATGTTCGTTAGAGAAAACTTAGTCTCTGTGTCTTCCCGCACCGAGCTGATCCGTTCTGATGGGACGATGTTTGAAGTAGTGCTTATATCTTCCTTTGCCCATTCATGCTTCGCTGCAATTCATTAAAACACTTGAACCATAAAGCTTTTTAATTGGCGCACTGAGGATATTTCCTCGGCCCTGTTGCACAGCAGGGTAACGTTGTTTGCCGTTTGCACTCACCGTACTGCATATGGATTAACGTTTTCGTCCAAAAACTTGTGCAAAACTTTTGCTGCATACGGTGCATGTGTTTGCGAATTTTAGCTTAACACATGGGAGAAGGGAAATTGAACAATAAATCAGCGCGTCTTTATACTACACTCCGCTTGCTATTCTCTCTCTCTCTCTCTCTCTCTCTCTCTCTCTCTCTCTTTGGGTTAACTAATTCTTTGCCGGAAACTAACGACGCTGGCAGTGAGAGCTTTGGAACACTTTTTGACAGAGATGTAGTAGGTGGTTGTCAGCAAAAAGAAAAATAATTTCCACTTGTTCCAGGTTGGTTTGTGGGTGTTTTTTAGAATTCTTTTACTGCACGGTATTTGGAAGGAAAAATCCATCCATCAAAGTTTTCCTACACGTTCGGTGCTTCGATTGGAACGTTGCGGTTGCGATAAATAAGGAAAGAAAAGACAGAACGAGAGAGAGAGAGATATTGAAAAATCCAAGCACCTTCCGCGTGGCAGGTGTGCACACATACGGTTGGCTACGGTTGGTCAATATGGTGGAAGGCAATATATTCGCAATCGTATTACCAGTTCAGTATGGTAAAGGGAGGACACAAAATAGGACAACTTTATCTCTTATCGTTCTACGGACGGTGCAGGGTTTTACAGGCAGTTAAAAAGTCACGTCTTGATGATTCTAGTTTGAGGATTTCGTTCGATGAGTAACGCCTAAATGTATGCAAGTTTTTAGTTTGCCTATCGCAATGGTTAAAAACATACGTCTAAATTTTGCGTTCACTTTGAACGATAAATTTTAAAACACGAAATAGCTCTACAGAAACGGGAATATAAAATCCCCTGTGAAGCAAAGAACGATGCATCAAGCGCAAAACCATTCCCAACAATACAGGCACAGCTTGAGGAAGCCACAGAAATTAACCCGCCGAGAGTAAAGCGAACGAGAATGTACGTAGCTGGAGCCACTTCTCAAGTGCAGGTTGTACTGCGCTGTGGGAAAGGAAAATATAACCATCCGTCTCGTATCGAGCTTCCTGCAAATGGGCACACCGAATGATGAAGTGCCTGTACCCTGAAGTTTCCCCGTTGCCGTTCTACATTGATCAGTGTGCGAGCTGCGAGGCTGTGTGGTCAGGGAGGAAATGGAACAAAATTCCCATTTCGAACTGCACAGAGGTGCACGGTGCTCTGGCAAAGGCACAGATAGCACAAACACAGGTGTACTCGGGTCGGTCGTTGATCATGGGAAAGGTGATTGAGCTAAGGGCGGCCAAGGTTGGGCAGATGCCAGTGGAACCACATACACATCCGAAGTACCATAAATCAAAACCGGACGTTCGCCGCCTTCTGCACTCGAGCTGGTTTGGGAGGAATATGCATGCGAGAGATTGGTTCGCGATTGGTACGGGTGATCTCGGTGGCTTATGCGAAACTAATGGCTCTTTCGTGCCCTCGGGACCGTGCAGAGAAGAACACTAATCGGAGGTCAATCGGTTTATCACTGGTATGGTATTTGTGCTCCTGCAGGCTAACGGGGGCTTGGCTGAACTGAGCGCAGTTTGAGAGCACGTTTTACGGTTCGGCAAGCATTTGGTGACACTTTTGATGCAACGATTAGGCTTGTTGAAGGTTCGATGAATTTGATGTAATTTTGATGGGAATGTCATTTATGCGGAGCATTTAGAACTGCACAAGCATATATTTCTTGTCAAAGAAAATCAGCATAAATTTTCAAAAATGGCATGTTAATGGGCAGTTGTAGTCAGATAAATTGCATACATTTGGGCGCTTTAAACAGTGATCGATGTAAAACCATTTTCTTATTCGCCTAGAAGTATGCAATCCTCAACACAAAACGCACTGCGTGCGTATCTTGTCTATAGCTTTTGTTTTAGTTTAGTTAATCGCTTTTCACACACATTAATATTCTGAAAACAAGAGCTTAAAGCGCTCAGACAGTGTGAAGTATTAAAAATGCTTTCATATAATAAATTTTATCTTTAAATATTGAACAGTTACTTTCGTTTTGGTTTATAAAAAACTTTATTGTTCCTGTACAGCTACGTTTTATCTTGTTCGCTTCCATTTCGCTCCCTTCATTCTCGAGTTTATGAAATCATTGCTATAAACAGCAATATTTATGTTTATTTAAACAACTCTAAAATAGCACCATCAAAATGAACGGCCCAAAGCTCTGCCCCTAACTCATCCATCGCTACAGTTAGAATACAAAATGGGCGAAACGACAGAAAATCTCAATGCAAACAATCGCTCACACGCACATAGAAAGGCAAGCCTTTAATCCTCTTAATAGCGTTTAGTAATGAAAATAACGCACAATATAACAACGTCCATTAAAAAGGCATAAACAAAACCCATTGCCAATGAGCCGGAAAGCATCCGAGCCCGATGATCTCGACCTGCGCTATCTTAAAATCTTGTTCAAACAATAAAAACGCGCACGGCGTGATTTCTTCTCGTACCGAAATTACCCGTAACCGAATTGGTGTAGCACGATGGATCGTTCCTAGCTGCAGCAGCATAACTAAAAGCTTATGCAAAAAGCAGAAAAGGCTGTGCTGTGACGGGGCTGTGAAGGGACCGGGTGCAAGGTAAGGTGCTTGCTTGATGCGCCCATAAATAAGACTGATGGCTCTATTCCGTGCGGTTGCGTTCTTCATCGGTGCTGCTTGTGCTAGAGACGATTCGCTCTGCATAGCTCAACCATCGAGCACGAGTGGCTTTCGCATATTGATCCCTGTGCCGGGGCTGAGCCATATATTTTTCCCCCTAGTGCGAAACATGTTTTCTGTCCAATTTCCCTCCCGTACTCCCGTTCGTACGGCCATAGCATCTTCGTAAAAGCTGCTGGCGTGAGGGCACCCAGGCAGAGGCTTTACGGCGCGTAATCGAATTCTTTAACCCGGTGTGGTTTTTTCTCCGCTTCCGTTCGGTACGCGACCGGCACGGGTGAAAAAAAAACGAGCATAAATTCAACCACCCAATTCATATGCGCGCACACATATACACACACGTACACACGGAGTACCAAAAGGGGGTTTGTGAACAGATGGTGCGTACGGTGCGCTGTACGGAAGCAATGGTAAAGGTAAAATCTCCGGTACACGTTGAGCCGCAAACCAATGAATATCCTTGCTCGACTTTCCCGACAACAAACGGCTTGGGCACCGAAGGCTGGATGCTGATATTGGATTATTTGCCAAGGTGCGAATAGTGATTTCCTTCTCGGTGGGACCAACTCACCCATTTCATCCCTTCCTTTCGCACATCTCTTAGGCAAAGGTGCCCTGCGCCTCTTGGACAAGTTCAAAGAGAAGTTGTGGAGCAGAAAGTAGAAGAAAAAGAAATACACCTCGCACACCAGCGTTGGTCATAAAAAGATATGATCAAGCTCGTGAAACGACAGCTTTATCACCGCAGAGGGGGTTGGCTGCGGTGGCTCTCGGTGTTTGTATGTACGCTACCGACCGCGGGGACTACCGCCGGGGGATAACAAACGAGGTCCGATGCTCGAAGGTCTCGAACAGCCAAAATCAGGTGCTGATACTTATTATTGCTAATCTGGGACCGAATGTTCGGCAGCTGGGGCAGGAGCTCGCAACTCAAAGCCAAGAACCAAAAATACGCAAACTGTGACTATATAGTTTCGATTATTGTTACAAGCGTTTCAAGAGATAATTTACGTTAATGTAGGAGAAAGAATAAGTTAAATTTATAAGAAGTGCTTCATAGTTTTGTTAACAAGTACCTACTAACGCTAGTAATAGAAAGATACCTCATAATCCAAAATTTATAAATTGCATACTTTCAGGTGAATTGTTTTATTTCCTACCCCTGCTGGTTAAGTTATACATGTCATAGCAATTTCACAACGAGTACTTCAGTATAAGTGAAAAATAATTGCTGAATAGTTTTAAATAACAGAATAGTGATAATAGTTTTGCTGAAAAGCCCTGTCTAATCTTTCTGCTTTGAGAGGAAGGAGGCATTAGTTGACGCTTGTTCTCCAAGTCAGGGGCGATTGGTTTTTCCTTTTGCCAGCACTGTTCAATCCTTTAAAATTTAAGTTTGAGTTGCATACTTTACGGCGCACTCTCAGCTTCATGCAAGGTATACGCCTCCAGATATGCAATTAGGTAAATTTCATATTCACCGAATATTTTACATCAATATTAGTGAGAATTAAAGTTCAATTCATAACAACTGCTCATGGTTCTATAAAAAAGTTCCTCTCAAGCCAATTTTATCCAAATTTAGTTTGAATTGCATACTTTAAGGCGCTTTCTATTATGCCCCTACATGGTATGCAAGCAGGTAAACATTGGACAGCAATTTCACACTCACCGGAGTAACCGATCGCGAGGACCTCGACCGGCAGGGAACCTCGCCGCCGGGACAGCAGACTCTCGTTGTCACCGCCGGTTCGCCGGTGGCCCGAATCCCGCTTGATCCGGTACCACGCGTTGGACGATGACGATGACGATCCCGCACCGTTGCTACCGCCGGCCGCATCCTCCGACAGAATGGGGCTGAGAATTTCGGCACCACCGGACGATCGTCGCCGGATCGCCTTCTTCGTGCTGCGCCGCTTGATACTGAAGCTGCTCCGGAGTGCCACGTTGTTGCTGCTTTCACACGGTACCGATCCGCGCCGCTGCATACCCGGGTACGGCAGCGGAGAGACGAGACTGTTCGGAAGCTGTGCTGTGTTGGAAGATACGCCACTACCGCCGGCCGTGCTCTGTGGCGCAGGAAGCTCCTTGGAGTCTGTAGACAAAGGCAAGAAAATAATGAAAATTGAGGTCAGATTTTCCAAAGATTACCCTAATCTCGAATCTAAATGGTACTCACGCATGAGAGCGTCAACGGGCATGGAACCTCGCCGCATCAGATCACACGTTTTGATGATGAACGATTTGCCAATCTCACCGACCAGCCCGACGCCACCAACACCGGCCGTACCGGTAGTGTCCGCCTTGGTGGGTAACGCCACCGTGACAGGGGCAGAGCCGCGCCGCCTGCTAAGACTTCGCTTCAGCATCGACGGATCGAGGTTCTCCTTCTGGCCGAGGGACAGCTTCGGCACCTTGATCTTGCCCGCACCGTCCGCCTGGGACGAGCCGGCACCGTCTGGTTGCTGTTCCCGCTTGATGCTGTCCTTTCTGGTCGCCAGTACGCGACCGCGAGATTCGACGTTTGATAGGGCGGAAGCCGAGGAAGCGGCTGCAGCGGCCGCGGCGTTCGTTGAGCCGCTGCTGTTCGAGCTGGACGACTCCAGCAGCGCTTCCGGGCAGGCGCCCAGCTCGGCCTGCGACGACATGTAGCGCGTCCGGATGTACGGTTGCAGCGGTGGGAACGTTTGCTGCCGGATCAGATGCTTCGAAGTGCCGACCGTGAGCAGGTTGGCCGTGTTGCCCACGCTGACCGCACCGTGCAGAACGAGATTGAGCCGATCGCCGCACGCCCCGTCCGTCATCGAGGCGATGCTACAGTCCGGCAGAAGGTTTTCCGCACTGAGTGGCCGCTCCCGGTCGGCCGTGCTGCCAGTGGACGAGCCGCGTGCTCCACGGTGCAAGCTGTCACTGTCCGACGAGAAGATCGACAGCGAGTCCGCATCGAACCGGTGCTCATCGCTTTCCTGGATCGATTCCGGTGGCTGTAGCGAGAACTCGCCACCGCCGGATCCGGAGCCTACGGCCGACCTTCCACCGGAGCTCGTCGGTTCCTTCGCCGGCAGGATGATCTTCGGGATGCAGTGAGTCGCTGGCACCGAGAGACGTCGGTCGTTCCGCACGCGTCCCGCAAAGCCGTGGTTTGCCGAGGCGACCTGCAGCGAGCTTCTTCGTCCCAGCTTCGCCATCGCGAGAGGTAGCAGCACCTCGGAGCTGTCGGACAGATCGAGATGGTGCGAATCGTCCGCGTCGTCTTCGCCGCCACACACGCCTCCCTCCTCCTCGCCACCGTCAATGTCCTCCTCGTCCAACAGCTCTGCGTCCGAGATTTCCGTGCGCGTCTCCTCGTTGATCTCCGCCTGCAGTTTGCTCTCCCACTGCGTCTGATTGTACTTCAGATGGTGCATCATCGAGTGGGATAGGTCGGTGCGCAGAAACCGGTGCCACTCGTCCATCAGCGGCGTCACCACGAACTTGAAGAAGCCGGTCTGTATCTTCGGCACGGTCGTCGACTGCCGGTCGCACAGCGAGGTGACGGGCAGGTTGAGCTGCCGCTCGTAGTCGCCCTGGCGGAAGAACTCCTCGCACACCTTCGTGCTCCACTTCTTGCTAATGTCCCACGGGCGGCAGGGGTTCGAGATGTCGGCACACTTGAGCGATATCTGCAGTATGAAGTGGCGGTGGGTCGTGTCGCGCATGTCGAGCGCATCCCGGCTCAGGTAGTCGCGGAAGCGGCCGATAAACTCCTGCTGCCGCGTGATGTCCGTCGCAAGGATTAGAGAGCTGATCTGCTTTTCCAGCTCGGGCCGGATGTCCTGCACCTGCTCGGCGACGCCGCTCTCGAGCAGACAGCCGATGGCCGACCGCCAGTGGTGGTTCTCCAGCACGGACGTGTTCTCGTACAGCGCCGCCAGATGGTTGGAGGTCGCTATCAGGAACGGTTGGTTCACGCCCGGATGGTCGAGATCGTGCGTGACGGCCCCGATCAGCGACGCCATGATTTCGAGCGGGCTCAGATTCTCCAGGATGCGCTTCTCCTGCAGGAAGCAGTGCATCGCCTGCGTCACGTCGGTCGCGTGGATCGAGTTGTGGTACGGGTTCGTGCTGTGGTAGCCCTCCTCGATTAAGCTAAACAATTTCCATACTCTAACTACGTCTAGGTTGAAGTGGTCCAGCAGCCCGTACCAGTGGAACAGATGAACACATAATACCGGCAGTGAGCGTCCTGTTTGGGGAGAAGAAGTGGCAGATGATTGGAATGGTGCTGCGAAGGGGGATCGTCACCAGTGCGGAATACCTACCACCAGTCACTGTCTCGAGCGTAAACGCGTTGAAGCGCCAGTGGTTGACGCGATCGAGGATGCACTGCACCTGCCCGTGAAGCACGTCGTCCAGGATCGCTTGGTCGAGGGCGAGACTGCGCGTCAGCAGCTTCTTTCTGCGCCGCTTGTGCATGGTGAGGAAGCGGCCGGTACAGGCGTGCCGCCGCCGGGGCAGCTCGCCACGCTCCTCCGCCATCAGCGCCTCGAACAGGGGCCGGTCCTGCTCGGAGATTCTTCGCACGGTTGCACCCTGCATGGCCAGCCGCTCGTCCTCCTCGTCGCCGTCACCGTGCATCAGCATCACGGTTGGGGTTGTTGCGGTGGGCGTCGTCAGTGCCACGATCGTGGTCGTAGCTGCGGCCGTTGGTGCGTTGCTGGATGTGGTTGCTGCAAGGAAAGGTGCAAAAGAGAAAGGGTAAAGAGCGTTAAAGACCTTCCACTGTTTTGATTTGTTTTATTTTAAGTTTTAAATGGGGGTCTATCTAAGTTTTCTTTATTGATTTCATGATTTAAGTGATTTTATGGACTTTTGTTCTTTTTTATTTTATTTGTTTTGTTTTTTTTTTCTCGTTTTATATGTGTGTTGAAAAAATTTAGTCATTGTTTTGCATTTGTTTTTTTTTAAATATTTAGTTATATATTTTTACTGTGCTTTCATGCTTATTAGTTACTTCTCTTCTGTTTGTTTTTTCAATGTTTTGGTGTCAAATAATTATAATTTGGTAACGTAACAATAATTTGGTGTCAAAACAATGTTATTCTATTCTTTTTAAACTATGAATCATCCTAAACCAACATTTTCTGCTTTTAATCATTTGTTTTATAAATACGATACATTTGTCTCGTTTTTCTCATTTTCTCTTGAAAAATGTGTATAACAAGAAATTTCCATCAATAATCAAATTACGCTCTTCACTTTCGGTCGTTAAAAATTGTCCACCGAAAAGAGATTGTTATAATCTCTGCTCACGCACAAGCTAAATCCCACCCTCATTCTTCCATACCCACCTCTTCCCCTTATAATGCCTCTTCACGTACGCCAAAGTACGCATGCCGCGTAAGTCGTCAAGAGAAAAGTTTGTTTTATCGGTTTAGTAACTTCATAACCTTTGGCGTTTCGTCAAATGCTGCGCTGCGTGCTGCATGAGCACGACGACGATTGTGTTCGATGTTGATCTAAATTTTTAATGATGTTTTCTTACATACCAGCCCCCTTCTCGGCATCCAATTTCTCAAAATTAACAAGAGAGTCACCTTCTTTCGCGGTGAATGCTAGGAGGTGTGCTGACTGCTTGAAATAGCTTGCTGATTGTAGGGACACATAGAGCGGGCGAAAAAAGCAGAACGGAAAGCGACATCACATGCTACGCTATCGGTAAACGCAGAACCTTGAGAAAAACTCACATGATTAAGGTAAACAGCAGTAAAAAGGAAAGTAAAACTAACGTTCTACTGTTGCTTCAAACTCCAGTTTTTCAGTTCCTTCCCTTCAAAGCGCCTTCCCTCTCCCTCATCTTTGAAAAACTCCGTATGTTTTTTTTCCAAAACACACACACTCATACTAAGACTCACAAAAACAGTCGCGGGAGGAAAAAATAACATAAAAGTTTCGGGACATTTCCCCCCCCCCTCTACCGTTGAAAAGCGTGGAAAACTTTTCACTTCTTCGCGGGAGAAACAAAAACCTTCATCACGCGACGGTAGCAGCGTGTTTTCGCAAGCGCAAGAACCCAAATGCGCTTTGTTACCGGTGCGTTTTTCGTCTTTTTTTTTGTTGTTGCTTTTGGACGAGGACACAGTGGGACACACACTCCCTTTCGCTCTTCCTCTGTGTTGATGCGATTTGAAGTGAAGTGTTTATCTTGCCGTGAATGCGAAAGGAAGGACAAAAAGCGGCCAGCCAAGTCCGACAAGAGGGAGTAATGAAAAGCGAACAAAGCACACTTGTTGGTTTTCTGTCACCTTCTGGTGGCCTTTTGCGTCCTGTAATGCCAGAAATGGCCGAGAATGCCTGTTTTTTTTTTGTGTCTAGAAAAAAAGAGGACTTCGGTTTTTTCTTCTTCATTTAAACGTCAAGCTGCTCTCCATCCGATTCCGATCGTGTCGGTCGTTGGACGCAACAGCATAATCGTGAAAAGCCATGCGGGACATAAACCGATCGTCACGTGCCTTGATGGGCAGGATGGACAGGTGCATCGTGGTGTAGTGTTGGCTAAATGGTCGTCCATTTTCATGTCCATGTCGCCCCATGTGTGCCCGTTAGTGGTGAAGTGTTGGGCGTTAATTGTAGCCCCGAAAAAAGCGTCACATTGAGGGTCCTTTTGGCAATGGAAATGAGAGTGTTAGAGCATTAAGTCATAAGAAATGCTTCCCTGTGGCGAAAGTGGGTAGTGATTGCACTGCTTTCCGTTTTACGTTCCCTAATCCAAATCGTTCTTTAGTTGAAGAGGATTAGGAGGCATTTTTTGCTTTCCAAAAATCAAATGTCAATTGTTTACGAAAGAACGTTAACATTTGTTTATAAAACTGGTAAAATGTTATATTTTTTCGTAACTCAATAAATGGGAAGAAAGCATCCCGCGAAATATTCCCTTTCGTCTTCGTCCAGCTCGGTTGGATGCTTCGCTAGCAAGAGTGTCAGGCACGGTGGCGGCATCATTTTTGTGCCTGCTGGGACCACAACCGGTGCGCCAGTGGCAATGGCAACAACAGCCTCCCGACATCATGCTGTGACACATTACGACAGAAGCATGCAGCGCGCCCACCATTCGCCCCCAAAGCGAACAACTAACGACACACTTACCCCCAAAAAACGTCCAACCCTTGGTTATGGGCGCAAATCAACCGAAAGCTTTAATCCAGTTGCTGCCGCAGAAGGGAAAGGAACCGAATCGAACCGATGATGGAAAGCAACCGCAGCGGTTCGTGGTTCCCTCTTGGTGGTGCTGTTCTGCTGCTGCTCCTCGACCACGAAAACAGTGACATCCCAACCCGCTGGACACTGGTGGGCAGCAGGGGTAACGGTTTGAACGATTTGAAGCGATGATGTGATCCAAATTTATGATGCAAACTGGGACAGACGCCGGGTGGCGAGGGCGATGTGTGATTTAGCGATGGACGATGAGGCTTTTCCCCCGATCCCTAGAGCGATAGGGTGAGCGGGGTATTTTACGAGCTTCATGCGGCGCGAACACGAAATGAAACCAAAATCGGTACGAAACAAAAGCTTTTACGGAGTGTTCTGGGGCTGGGACATAATCGAAGCGAGGTTTGGGAAATTTGCTTAAAAGGTTTAAGCTTTAAGGCGAGAGCTGTTTTTTCGTCTTTATTTATAACATTTACATGAAAAATACAATCATTCTTTATACTATGCATTAATGCTTCAATTGTGTAACCCTCAAAAAGCAGAGAGCGCCTTAAAGCATGCAAAATGGTTGTTTTATATGCAAAGTGTTTTAAACACAGGTTTGCCTACATTTAGGCGCGTATGAGCGAAATATTGATTTTATATGTTTTACAGATGTTTGTGTGTACATATGTTACAGAATACTACTTTTGCATGAGTATCTTCATGATTTGCTAGCCAAAAACTACAACATTCTTCTCGAAAATGGGCAAACATTAGAAAGCAAGTACCTTTCTTTATCTCTACTTCCCCTGTCGTTGAGCTACCAGTAGTCTGATCATCTTCCTCAGCAGAGGGTTGGTTTGTCGTATGAAAATTATATTTAAACCTTCCAAGAAACATGATTTCTACCCGCCTCCCTCCGTCTCCTCTTCCAAAGCGGCACAACTGTGAACATCATATGAATTAAGTGGAAATTCCTATCTATCTTCACTAGCCGGGGCTGTGTCCCCGAAAATACGCAAACACAACCATGAAAAAAAATCTCACACTCACATTTCCCTCGAATGAATCACAAATTTGCTACCGAAGGGAAGGGAAGGAAGGCAGCCCCTCCGGCCCGCTATGAGAAACGGGTATGACAATGAAAAAGAGGATAAAATCTGACAGTAAAATTTATTCTTCCCAAAACTTGTTAACCCACATAAAAACATTATCGTGCGGAAGGCGGCGGGGGGTGAGGTTGGGAGTGGCAAAATGGGATTGAACGCCCGAAAGCCGATGGCAGGTTTCTCCATTTGTTCGGCGGTAACTTTCGGACATGATTTTCGCCCCAAAGACGTTGATTTGTTTTTTTTTTATTCTCTCTGGCTCTTGTCCTTCTTCATCCATCCACTGCTCACGAGCATTTGGCAAAAGTAGGAAAGGACGGTGACGAAGATTCTTTGGACACGGAGAGAACTACAGTGGCTAAGAGATGAGCGTAACTTTTTCTTTATTTCGTCAGGATAAAACTTGCCAGAAGCGAGTGGACTGCATCCACGCTTCCCCCGCTTAAATGGGGTGAACTCGGAGAGAAATCAATCTCGTCCCGGTAAAAATTAAAGGTCACCATAATCCTGTGAAGTTCCGTCTTTTTCGTGTTCTCACATTCATAACATCGTCGCCAAATAATCGTTTGCCCGTTATGGGGCCATGTCACGGCAAACCTACCCAACCCCACTAGCCCGGGTGCGTAAATCTAATCCTGAGAAATTGGATTCGGTAAAAGGTGATCCGTGGCGCGGAAGCATCTCGATCGAAACGCTTGGCTAGTGTTTTCGGTAGAATACGGGGGAAGAGCTGGAATTTCGCACATCAACGCGTGTTGGACGTGTTTTGCGCTTACCTTGGAGCTTACTGGGCTGATTGAAACCATTCTCCACAGAGTAGCTTTACCCCATCTACCATCAAATTGCTTCGTTATCACCGGAAATAAATTTCGGCGCTAGCTGAGGCCACCACGCGGGAGGTACGCATTTATGCATGATTGGTTTGTGGCCTGGTACGCTGCCAATTTAGATATGTAAGGGCACAATTTACTGCCTCGGGCAGCAGATTCTCGGAGCACGGCCCAGATACAACTTCTACCCCAGCCATCGATCGACAAACCAGTGACAGGTGCCCGAAAAACATCCAGCAAAATTTCCTCTCCAGCGGCCGGTTCCGGTGAAATGGTGAAAAGATTTAGTTTTATTTCCTCGCTAACTCCGCTTTTTGGCGCAAATCGTTGCTTCGGGGCGCCGGCATTCCCGGGTTCCTTTTGTGTGTCCACTTGTGCGTGCAAGTGCGCTTTCGCCCCGGAAAGCTCCGCAACCAATCGAAAGCAGCCGTAAAGATTAATTAGATTTATAATAAGATCCAGATTTCTAAACCGTTTGCAGCGAGCACCGCACGACCCTGTTCTGTCGGGGATTGGGTTTGTTATTTTAATTTCAGACTTTAATTGGATGCTTTTAAAGGCACGCTTACTGTGCAGGCTGGTTACAAATAGATAGCCGCTGCTTTTGTTTGCTGTTTCACCCAAGGCGACTATTTTGCGATCGTTTGATGATCTAAAACTTGGGCTGAGTAAGCGGCGATTTGATGGGGCCGAAATCAAAGAGGAAAAAAGCGGTTTATTTTGTTATTGTCGATAATAAGGTGATACACAGAAATGTCTATTTAAAAATGGATTTAAATTTATCGTACTTAAAGTTCACAATCAGCAATCAATTAGAAAAGAAACTTAACCGATTTGACCAGTGGAAATTTTGGAAAATCATTTTGTTCTGCAGTAATATTGCGAAGAGCATATGAGTATATAAGATATTAGACTGCAAAAGAAATTGCTTTTAAAAAGCCGTAAATTATACTGCAAATTCATTACAAAGTGGCTTGATAGACCTTGTAATTTCTATTCCAATTCATATAGAAGCCTCAAATGAACGTATCGATGTCGGAAGATGTAGCATAATGCTTAGGAGTTTTACTAATCAGAAACGTGTTGCAATCTGTTCCGCAACCATTTCCAATCCAGTTAACAAGCTCTCCCCTAACATTATTGGCTTCTATAAACTAAAATTGGAAACCCGCCCACCGTTACGGTCCCACCACTAAGCCCATCAAACGGATATAATACCAATTAATGAACCACAGGGCCTTTACCAACGGCAGTGAATTGAATTTTTAAAAGCCCGTAGCTACTCGACAAAAGCCGGCTACTTTCCCAAAAAGTTTGCTGAATGGAACGGCACTAAGCTGCAATAGGCAGACGACGGCATCGTAACCGTACAGTGACACCCACCCACCAATGTGAAGCTTTTTTTTCGGTCTCCGGAGCGTGTATGCTTTTCTCTCTCCTCATTCACTAGTCGGTGGGGCGGTGGGCTGGAAAAAAGCTCATGCACGGGACGGCATTTGTAATCTCTAATCCAATTGTCCCTCGACGATGGTGACGCTGGTGAGCAATCTGTGGCACTGAGTGTGTCGATGGTAATGCCCTTGTGCGTTCAGGCATTAGTCTTTATTAGTGCAATATTGTACACGGCTGGGAATCGTGTGTGTGTGTGTGTGTGTGTGTGCGGGTAACTACACTACCACATTTTTGCCCTCCGTTCTCCCCTACAAACACTCGCACACATGGTGTTATGGTTTTCGGTAATATCTGGATCCGGCCGATTTTTTAAGGCTTAAGCCGGTGATTATTATTAATACTGCTGCACCATATTGGTGGCCAAGGCATAAAAATAGTCCCTTCTCCTGCTAGTCTTACGTGCGTGGCGTGCGTGGTGCACATGCAAAGTGTCGCAAAAATTAATGCTGCACACGCTAGCCGCTTCCGGAAAGGATTAATGTGGAATAAAATATGGCGGTGAGATTAAGATAAATTAATATAAATGTGTGGTAGACTTTTATTCTGCTCATATTCCTAACAGCAAGACTCGCTTGTCTATTGGTTTCAAATAATAATTTCACCTCAAAACTGTTACCCATAAGCTGTGGATAGAGTTTCATGTCGGTTCACCGTTTGCTAGTTTTCCAGCAGTTCCACGGAAGTAGACACCAAATTGGTGTTGATTAAAGAAAATTATCCACCTAAAGTGCATGCCACCCGACCCGAACATAGGTTCGTTTCATTCATGATTCAGAAGCAATAACCGAGCAGCAGCAGCTCGCTTAATAAAGCACTCCATTTGGGTTCACTCATGCAAGCCGGAAATTACTGACCTACCAACACATCCCACACACTGCTTCCCCATTTCCTATTGCCCCAACCCATCGCAAAAAAGGCATGTTAGCACCGGAATCCAATAAAGAAGTGGCAATATAAAAACACCTCAACACACCCACTGTGGCAAAAATGCATCCGTACTGCATGCGGACAGACACATGCAGCGCAGGCGCTTCTGTGTGTGTTTTTTTTTGCCACCAGAATAACGGGCTAGCAGCCTCGGTGGAGAAGCAGAACATGCGGTTGTGTGGCTATGATTTGCTGTTGATTAATAATTGTACGATTGCCATAATTCTTACACTATGCATGCAACCCACCAGTCCGATACGGAGAGTGCACATGCCCAGGGGCGTCTAGTTTGTGGTTTTGTCTGTAGGGAAAGTTTGATTCACGTTGCTTCCCCGTTTTTTCCCATGGTAACCGAACGTGCTGGGGAGAAGAGCAATGGAGCGTTGGGGGGGGGGGATTAGGTAGTGGGAAGTCATCCATTTCAGCACAGCAACATCAGCAAGAAAAAGAAAGGGATAAACCAAATTCAAAACCAACGGAAGCCTGAAGGTATGTGAGTTTGTGTGTGTGTGCGAGTGTGTGTGTGACGCCACCTCGAGGGTGCTTAATTTTTAATTAATCTCACCACCACCGCCAGCACCATCGCCTCATCGTCGGTTGCGTTCTGTTAAACTGCCACTACCGCACCGGAAGCCTTCGGTCACATTTCACGCGGTGATAATACACCTGTCTCGCGATTAGGTGGGTTAGGGAGCTTTAAGATGGTGCCTTAACAGTTTGATGGCAAATTGGGACACGCTTTATGTTAGGTTATTTCAAGCCAAGTGAGTGCTTATAAGATATTAGATGTATTAATCTTGCTGCGTACTAGAAGTAGTGATACATTTACTTAACGTTCCATTATCTATTGATTTAATTACGAATCATAATACCGCTAGAGGGCGTTCGCGATGGTAAGGAGAAAGCCGTAAAGTTACAGTTGATTTATTCAAGACGTAGTTCAAATGAATTGAAATAATTAAAAGCCTGTAGAAACTTTAGTAAATCGTTTGCTAAGCTTTTATAGTAAATCATTAATAGTGAAGAAGGTAAAAGCGATAAAGTTCAAATAAAAATGTTCCAAATAAATAAGCTTCGACAAGATCTTTTTGGAAAAATTGAATGTTTAAAGGAGGAAAACACTTGTCGATAAAATCTCGCAAAACATTGAGCAAGATCACTAGCGTTTCACTAACCGTACGGATCGCATTTTGTGAAAAAGGATTAAGGAACAATAATCGCATCCACCGGCAGACAACATTATTCATGACGACCGCACGGCCACAACACAATGCCTGCGACGCAATCATCCCATTTCGAATAGGTTCTTGGAAAATTCAACGTGTTAGCGTTCTGCGTTCGATGCGTAACCGGTGGATAGGCACCATTCGACGCACGCATTCCAAATCCCGACACTCATTCCGCATAAACCAATCACTGCCGTGGAACCCGCAACCAGCCGGCCATTTGATCGGTGAAAGTGTGAGGGGGAAAAAAAAGGGAAAATGAAAAAGAAACACACGCACACGGTGGTACCACCATTAAACTAGCAACACCAAGAATGGAAATGAATTCGTATGAAAATCTCATCAAATCTCTATCATCTCTCGGCCGGGAGCCTCGCACCATACGGCACAGATTGTATGACCAGAGACGATGGCGTTCCAGTGGACTCGTTCGCTCGGTATGTTCGGAATTAAATTTCCATGAATGTAATTGTGTTATCTCCGCAATGGTATTATCGGACGAAATGTTCTATTCCTTTCTCTATGGACGTGGCAATGAGTTGGATAGTTAATTTTGCTTTTACTTTCACGCGCCACTACCCACCGGAGGCATTCGGCCGGGCAGTTTAATTTCTGATTTCTGATGGGTGAATATTTTTCGAAATGTGTCAAATATCACATGTAATGGTTTTAATGGTTTGTAGAATTTGGATGGAAGTTATTTGAAGTGCAAAAGTTAACGAGCGACTAATTATACGATTAAAATTGTGATAGAGCATTGTGTGTAATGTATCCAATTTCAAGGTTATGTCAAGAATTCCATCAATTCATTCCTTTGCTTTGTAACATTTGACGCTCTCTAAAACAAATAAGTGAATGGAAAGAACACGTATTGTATGCTTTCATCTCATTGTAATAAGTCGTAATACGCTCTTCAGTTGCTAGTTTTTGCTGCACTAGCTCAACTAGCAGTTTTATTAAGTGTTTTCCTTGAAACACTTCATCTTTTGCTCCTACTTTTCATCCTATTTCTATTGCAGCAACTTTTTCCTCTTAATTGACATTAACATTCGCAAGTGCAAAACGCTCCTCAAGTGGTTTGCTGCAAAACTTTCTCACTCACTTTGTACGGGAAAACGCGATGGCGAGAACTTGCATCTCATCGGAAAGAGTTTAACAAACAGGGGAACACAGTGCGGAAATTGTGCTTCCCCTGACAATCCATCCCACAGAGCGTGCTTAACATTTAAACATTGCATTTTCTTGAACAAATACACGCCGGAAAAAGAAGCGAAGCTTTCACACTCCCCAAAGGTGCTGCACAGCGAGCTTTGTTTTGGATGTAAAGTTTGTTACCTTGCTGCTCAACAGCTTGCTTCCCGCGGTGCTCACTGCTGGCTGTGGCTTCGGGTGTTTTTGAGTGTTTTTGCTTTTAGCTCGCGCACTACTTAAGGGCAACAGAGAGAGAGAGATAGAGAGCTTGTGTTTGAAAGTTTGGAACAAACAAAAGTGCTTCATTAAAAGGACGTTCTTTTCTGGTTCTACTTCTCATTTCCGCACACAAAATGTTGTTGTTCAAGCCCAAGAAACAGGAACCGGTCGCTTCAATTGGTGGCTGCAAGGCGAATCTTTGGCCTGCTGCCGACAGCTCGAGAGATACTGAAATCCACTTAAGCTAATTTAATTTCTACTCGCAAGTAGCAGCACCAGTAGCTGCTAGCCGGTTGACTGGGGCAGGCGCTTGGAAGACCACAATCTTTTCCATCCTTCCACTGCTTTGCGATGGGTGACAACGGGGAAACTATGTGTGCCTCATGTTACCAGCCCAATACCAAAAGGTTGTCATTGTTGCACGGTCGCTTATTTACCTGGCAGAAGCATCAAGTGATACGTTCAGCTACACGGTGAGGGTATGTCTGCTTTGTTTCCAAATCTCTTCGTCTCTCTCTCTCTCTCTCTCTCTCTCTCTCTCTCTCTCTCTCTTTGCATGCCACGGTAAAGCCAAAAACTGTCAGAAACGGTCCTGACAATTGCTAAATGGAAAACTCGCTGCAACAAAGTATTTTTGCAACAATTTTCCCCGCCCGCAGCAAAAAGGTCGGGTGATTGGTAGGGGTAAACAAAACCACAGAAGACAGGGGGGGGGGGCGGAGGTAGAAAGCTCCCGCTGTTAATACTGCCAACTCGTTTTAATGCAAACTCTCTCTCTCTCTCTCCCTCTCGTTCTCTTTAAACGAATCCCGTCAAAAGTGATATTTCTTTATGCACAAACGTAACCGAAATAATATGCATCTCGAGTGTGCCCATTTGCCTGCCTGCCTGGTTGGCCTGGTTCGGGGTTGGCATTTTATCGAAGAAGCGTTGAAGACGAGCAGTAAATTTAGCAGGATGGAAAACAGGGGTGAAGCTGTTTCACCTGTTTTATCCTCGGCAGTTGCGGTTGTAGTTTTGCAAAACTTGCGCCAGGAAGAAAGTTACAGCGAACGGCAAATCTCATTACTTGGCTCGGTGTCCGTGTGGCGTGTGGTCGTGGGTAAGGGGTGGGAAATGGGAACGGTGTATTGCGTTGATGGAAGAAATTTTTAATTGGCTCTAGATTAGTTTGGATCAAGCAAGTAATGCACTGATCCACTAGAAAGAGGAAAGGGGGAATAACTGGAAGGAAACTTGCTTTTTATCCAACAAAACGGGTGGAGATTAAACTGCAACCGCTGCGTTGGTGTGGGACGTGGGGGATGCAAATTTAATTCCAACTAGGTGCAGCTTTTCTTCAATGGATTTC
This sequence comes from Anopheles epiroticus, assembly GCA_000349105.1. Taxonomy (NCBI): domain Eukaryota; kingdom Metazoa; phylum Arthropoda; class Insecta; order Diptera; family Culicidae; genus Anopheles; species Anopheles epiroticus. Next base: position 121,385 of record KB670625.1, read on the forward strand.
GATTGCTAGTGTTTCTTTACAGTGCTTTCTATTTAGTGAGGGTTTTGCGATGAAGGAGCTGCGTAGTTTTGGATGAGGGATGAATCGTGTTTCACACTGCGCATTGAGATACATTTACGAGGTTTGAGTGATTTTAAACTGTGATTTTAAACCCAAAACCCCACATGAAACGCCTAAATTTATGCTTTAAAAAGATAATATACACTTTTGCTTATTTTGCATACATTCAGGCGCTGTGTAGTTTTAATATTTTTTGGATGAGGGATGAATCGTGTTTCACACTGCGTAATGAGATTTGAGTGATTTTAAACTGTGTTGTAAACCCAAAACCCCACATGAAGCGCCTAAATGTATGCTTCAAAAAGATAATATACTTTTTGGCTTATTTTGCATACCTTCAGGCGCTGTGTAGTTGTTTTAATATTTTTAAACTGGAACTACAATAATTTTAAGTTAATCTCGCAGGAAAACGTGCTCCCAACCCGTTTCGATTACGCATGCATGGCTAACGGTCGGGGTGAAGAAAAAAACGAAGCAGCTCATCAGTCGGCAACCGAAATGGTACGAGCCATAAACGGCGTTGGTAGTGATTTATTTACTTATCTAACCACCGGTTTGCTCCGGAAATGGCCATAAAAACGGTACAACAATCAAACGCAGACGATACACCTCGTAATCGGGGTACACATCACGGATGCCGCACATACACACACATAGTGGAACACAGTTGAAGCATGGGCATGCTATAGACGGAAACGGAACGAAAACGGTTCCGCCTGAATGAAGGGATATTTATGGAGTCCTGGTTTTTTTTTCGCAGGCTCTACCGTATCGCCCCTTTGCAATGGTTTTCTCGTTTGCTCCGATCTCGTAACCGATCAGTCTCCATAGAGAGGACATTTTTCTGTACCCGTGGTGTGTGTGTGTGTTTTTTTTTTCTTCTTCCCTTCCAGCTGCACACCGACACTTTCTTAGGGGGCCAATTAATTGCCCAGGCGTGCCAATTGTGAGTGTGTGTGCGTGTTCGTAGTGCTCCTGTTTCGATGCCCTTTATCCGCTGGTTCGCTGGAATAATAATTGTTCGGTCGCTTTTTTACGACGATAACGACACCGGCACTACGAGGAAACGATTGTTCAATGAACAGACGCTATTGTGCGTAGATTTCGTGCGCTCCTTCTTTGTCGAGTCCTTTTTTTTGCCTACCCCGGCTCCGGTTACACGGTCCGGAAACAAAGCGTAACCAGCCGCACCTAAACTCGCCCCACGCTCGCTAGATTGTTATCGCTGATCCTTGAGCCGGCACACTTGATCGTTTGTTCGATCGGAGCAAAAAGGTTACTTGTACCCCTGTGCAGTATAAATGCCTCCTTCAAAAAAAACACACTGCTCGGGATTGTCCGCGGGATGATTCCTCCCCGGGGAGGTTGTTGGCAAGAAGGCAGAAAAAGCTTTCCAAGCAGCAAACAATTTGAATCAAATTATCATCTAATTATGCAACTTTCCCTGCTCTAGGGGCCACTTGCACATCCTACCCTGCTTTTTCGGTCCCGCTGTTGCAAAACCGAGTAAACCGCTAAGCAGCATCTTCCTGATATTCCCGCTCAAAATGGATTTCCACTCTGCCGTTGACGTTTTGTTTCTCTCTTCTGCTATGCTTTGGTCACCGCACTCTTTGATGTGGTTTTGGAGCTTGGCAAGCGGTGGATGATAATTTTTATTGAAGATATTATACGCTAAAAACCGTGGCAAGGTTACTCTTACCCAGTGAGAGTAGCATTTTATTTAGTACACTGCAGATGCCGTATGGTGTAAGTACTGCGGCTGGCCAGGATAAGTATCGCGCAGTTTAAGTTGAGAGTGAAAAAAAAAGATAATGCGGGAACGACGGCAACAACAGTGAATTAATTAGACAACAAAATAACTAAAAGGCACCGTACAAGCGGTTGATAATTGAACTGTACACGCTAATTGACGCTAATGGGTTTTGTGGGTGGCCTTCGAAAATTGTGCTGGCACTGTGCGCTACGGGCATGCGTTGTGCACCGGCCGCCTTCATGGGAACTATTTTGGGTTAATTGGTGCTATCAACAGTGTCGTTTCCTCTGCGTGGGCTCAGACGAACCAGAAGCTGCACGGAAGTTGTTTGTGGTGGAAAATTTTAAGGCAAATTCAATCAACATATAGTTAGCAGTTGCAGCGGTGGCCGTTGGTTGTGTGTGCAACAGAATTGATTTAACTCGATGTTAAGCTAAAGTTTGCTACATTGTAACTTGAGCTGTTTGCATTTTAAACTTGCTTTCATGGGAAATAGATGAGTTTTTTTATAGTTAAAATATTCAAGATAATACATATTATTCGCAAAATATCAGAAAACGATAAAGCCCCCTGAGAGTTTGATACAATTTAAGCAGTACTATTACAAAAATACTTAACAGTAAAAAAATGATGTTCCTATTTCCTTCAAGCGCCTAAAAGTATGCAATTATAGGGCAACTCAGGTAACATATTGCATATATTTAGGCGTTTGGTGCTCTACAAAAGCATATTACAGAGCACACAAATATGAATAAAAATATAGATGAATTAAAGAGTTTAATAGAAAGGTTAATCTTCATTTGCTCACTCTAACCAAAGTGCAGCTTAAACCATGGAAAACCCCTATCGTCACCTTTTTAAAGCTCAATTTAACTTGCTACACTCCAGGAAACAGGAGAACTGTTGCTGAAACTGCTTTATGCTAGTGACATAAACCATTGGACCCTTCTCTCTTGTGCCGCATGCTCACATTTGTCCACACTTGTACCACATTCTAGGAATGCATAAATGAATTCCAAAAACCAATGAATCCATGCGAATCTGCCACACTGCCGGGGCCGGGGCCGGAGCAAACAACTTCATCATCATCGGTCCACACAGACAAAACATCGTACCTTTCGTACATATCCCTTTGATCATGTGGATCCTTCGAACTCCTCCCCCCCCCGCTCTCGCGCCCTACCAAAAAAGGTATACATCCACAGTACAAGGTACGGTTTTCGTTCGACGAGGGACATCCCATTCCGTCCCATTCCGAGGGACATCCCATTCCGTCCCGGCATTATGCCGAGTTGGGATAGTAAAGATACGTCTTGCACGAAAATGCCATCCCCACGTCTATCGTTGGACATCGGTTCGAGCTATCCCTTTTTCGGGACAAACCGGAGCCCGGAGGGTAAAGATTCTTGCCTATCCATTCGCAAAGCGGTGGGGATCGTTTCAAGAAGGAGAGCAGGTTTAAACCTGGGCTGACCGGTTTCGGTTTTTATTCTTCTATCCGCACTCACTCGCGCCACATCCTTCATGTTGTCAACATTCCTAAAGTAGTCCCTCGGCGTCACTGTCCCATTCGTCTTGCAACTGAAACTACTCATGCGGTGTGGCAAGACGAACAAAACCCACGAGCAAGCGAAAGGCCCGTGCTTGATGTACTTTCGAAATGTTCCCAAAAAAGAACGGCCAACACTTGGGCAGTATGCGACGGAGTGGTCTATTAAATCCCTTTTTGGCGAAAGCTTCCGGTAGGGGCAAGTCGGAATGTTCGCATACTTTTCCCCCGGCAAGTGCCCTCTCTCATTTACTAACCCATCGAACGGGTCAACCGGTGTGGGTTATAGTGTTGTCTGGCCAATGTAGCAATCTAAAATTTATGAAAACAAAACGAAAACCTAAGAAGGAACTGTGGCAAGGTATTTCTAGATAAAGACCCTGGTATTTGGGGAATATTCAAGCCATTTCCATCAATTTTGAGGCCGAGAAATGTAACTGCTAGTCGCTACGATACGGGATGGTTTGCTGCTCGCTGCTCACTCCCTGGCATCATCTTTACCAGCAGAGATACCCTGCAGGTTGCCCGAAAGGTTTTAACCAGGGAAAGGTAATTTCCAACGGCCAAGGGCTTAAGAGTTAACATTAAAAATTATTCGCGCATAAAATTCAACCTATTCGTCTTGGGCACACAAAGACACAGAGACAAGCCCCCTCAAAAGCGACGGTGCCACTACTGTCACACGGCTCAAGTAATTGATGGAATGTTTATGGCTTTCGTAGCCTTTTCCCATCCCATCCCAGGCCATCCCACCTCTAATCCGGGAGTCGCCGTGAGCCGGAGTCGCAATCAAGAGTAATGTTTTTATGATACCAGTAAGCCTTTTTAATGAGGGCTTCTGGAGGGCTTAACCGGACGGTAAACGGTGTTTATGTTTGCAGCGAACGGCTCATTATCCTTGTGTGTGTGTGTGCTTTTTTGTTCGTCCCCTCTATAAGTAACCTCCTTCTCACCGGGTTCGGTCAGGGTCTTGCGAAGAGGAGCAAAAAAAATCACATTTTCAGGGTTTTGCGCGAGGGACACAAAAAAAGGGATTCAGTATCATTGAAACGCGAAAGAAAAGCTGGGAGAAAGTTAATCACTCCGTTGTGTAGCGAAGAGGCGATGGACACACCGAAGCCCGGAGCTCGCAAACGGATCAAATCTTGTTGCTGGTAGGTCTTTTTTCAATCCACGTGTCATCAGCGCGTCGTTGCTCTTTTCGCCGGGCGCTTTTCCTGCCGTTTGTTCCTGGGTACACGGGTTAGAATCGGTACGAAATTGCGTAATCCTTTTGGATACGGACATTACGTGCTGGGAGGCACAGCCGATTCCCCTAAGTGTGAAACTCGGGTCGGTGATGCCCGCTGCAGTATTCCCAACGTTAATTTACGGGAAGCTTCGTGCGGTTTTCTCTTTTCTGGTTTGCTGCTCTGGTGCCGTTGCACCGCTTCATTCGATTAATATTGCCCGGGTTTTACTTGATGGCCGTTGGGCTGTCGGGTTGGATTGGATTGAGGTGTTGTGTGTGTGTTGTGCAAGCTTTCGCTCTGGCATTTCATCAAATCAGATGGAATGAAACGTGGAACACCTGTTGCATGCTGTTCGCAGATAGGGGTAAAGGCTTGCCCAACAATTTGTTAAACTATATAATTTCCTAGTTCCAAGTTCCAATGAATTTTAAATCTGAAAATCTTAGTATTTTTCACAATTCTTATTTGCTTAAAATAGTATTGCAAAATCGCCTAAATGTATGCAACATATTTAATTATTGTTTTTCAATCATTGTCGTTGCGCTCACATGTACGAAAAATACTGTCGTATGAAAAAAGTCATCTCTTGTGTCTTAAAAGTAGTAAATATATCGATTTCAATACAAGTTTGTGCGGCTGTACGACTAACAAAACTATTTATTGCATACCTTTAGGCGCAATAGACAAAAGTCTACGAAACGTAATCCAGATAAGGTTTAAGAAAGCAAAATACGCTTACCGGGTTTGAAGTTTTGTTTGTGACTACCCGCTAATAATCTACAGATGCCAATTATGTCACGGCAACAATTTTGAATTGCTTAATCCAAAACGGGCAGTATATTTGCACTTTCCACCCGCAATCATGGCATGAACCTATCTTGCTACCATCCTGCCCAATCGATCATTACTGCAATTTATTACACTTTTCCATTAAAAAGTTTCCAAGCGCTCTGCTGCTCCACTGACGACCATCTCTAGTGTGACGCTAATTGTGATTTACTGTACATCCAATCAATACTGTGAATAATTGACGCTGTTGAAAAGAATTTGCCGTGGTGCGCAAAGTGTAAAACAGACGTTGCCCTCCCTCCAGTTCCATCCTTATTGTGGCCTCGCAATGATAAAACGGACGATCTTTTGCGATCGATCAACACCACCCAGGCCCGTGACCTTCGATTGCATATTTAATCCAGCATCCCTTCAGTGGCACCGGCGCTATAAATTTCGATTCGACCGTGCGTACCGCACAATTAGCGAGTTGATAGATATTTCGCACAAATGGCTGTTTGATGTACTTTGCCAGAAGCATTATCGTGCTGCGGATAAAATATTCAGCCCGCCCGGCCGGCCGGTAATCTTTTTGTTTTTTTTGTCTCAATTTTCTGTTTTTAAACATTTTTCACCCCACTTTTCGCTGCGGACGCTAAGGGATGTGTTTTAAGCTGTCGTCTTTGCCGGATTAAAGAGCAGCTGACGCGAGGGCATCTTTTGGTGCCAAACTTTGACAGTGTGGGCTGTCGGGCTCCCAGGGAGGGATTTAAAATCAAGGAAAAAGTGAAATGGTCCGAAGCGGGGCAAGGAAAAGTCGCCGGGCGGTTCTCTAGAGTCGCTATATTAAGTTGTACTATTTATTTACGCTTAAAGGCATCTACAATAGCACAGAAAGCAATATTTCCCTGTCCGCGATTGATTAAAAGTTCCCCGCTCGCATATAAAACAACTTTAAAAGTCCTCTTAAACTGTTGCCCGCGCCGCCACCAGCCGGGAGCAGCAGAACGGATCAAAGATATGCCAATATTGAGCGCGCTTGCGGTTCCGAAGTGTCTCTGCAGCCTTCCGCCTGAAAGTTGCCTCACTAAAAGCAGCAAAAATAGCGTACTGTAAGGGCACGAAGCGGTGGCAAAAAGAAGCGTAACAAGTCCGGCAAGGACGGGAGGAAAAACAGCCCAACAAAACACACATACCGGGAAAGCGGACGGAAACTTTTTAATTGTCAAAGTCCGTCATTGCTGCGCGCTGTTCGGCTTTACCTTACCTTGCCTCGTGTTCGCCTACTTTAGGTTAAATTTATTTCGATACGCTCGTTACGGGGAAGGGAAAGACGCGTACAAGAAGCGCCGCGCACAGCATTTGCTTTAATCAAACACATTAAATTAAACTCCGATTTGCTATTTGGAAGAGTGGTGCTCTCCCCATCTCTCTATCTATCTCTCTCTCTCGTCCCGACGCTGTGTTTGTGTGTCGGTATGGTTTCAAGTTGGCGTTGAAAATAGGAAATAAGTTTTCTCCGGTCAAACGATTACGCTGCCACGGAAACATTGCAGCGTAGTGTGAGGGAGCGGGCGCAGGAAAGCAAGGAAGTCCTGCGAGAAAAGTGGAAGTGGGTGGAAATCGATTTCCTTTTCATCTTAAGCTAATAACTGTACCTATTGCGTAGCCGACGGTATCCTTTTTTTTCAGGTAAAATGCGTCAGAAAAACAATATAAAATTGTACAGTTTATTGATAAAGTTTTTGAAATTTGTTAAATTAAAAAAAAATACTCATTTGTTGTTTGAAAACTTTGAAATCTTCAATGTTACTGCTAATGCTGAAGCGCCATTTTATCTCAATTGCAGTAATACACACTCTCACACACCAATCTCTCTTCCCCATTTCTCCTGTTCACCATACGCAGTTCAGTGCCGCTCCACATCCAATGGTGGAGCAGCCAATTAATTAGCTTAACATTTATTTTGAACCGCTCATCCAGGCTCCGGTATCCTTGGTACGGTGGTCGTGTAGCAACGGCAGGCTACGATCGCCAGCAGCCAGTTGACAACGGACAACACACGCACACACATACACACATGTGCAAAAGGCACATCGAAAACAGTGGACCGTGGAAAACGCTGCGTGCAAACATGTTTACATGGTCGCACCGGTTCATCCGGATCGGTTCCCGAACCATCCGATTGGATGAAGCAACAGTCCCTTGGGGGCATTTTCGGACCAGATGGAGACATCGCACGTGTACCCTGAATGTGCATGTGTATGTGTGTGTGTGTGTTTGCTCCTTTACGTACGCAGAAACACTCGCTCCGGGTATTGGCCGGTTTGGATCCGATTTAATTGAAGTGGAAAAACATAACATTAATCACTTAATACTGTCTCGAGCTCCTTTCTTTTCTACTGTGTGTTTGTGCGCGTTGATCTAGCTAAACGGAAAGGAAGAAGAATACACACACACACACACAAGGTTCAACGGAAACGTCTCCGATGATGTGCTCAACGGAATCGAACTATAATATCCTTCTTTACATTTACATCCCTTTTCCGTTTAGGCTGCTGCTGCCGCTCCGGACGAACGGAAGAAGTATGCAAATATTTGTCCACATCTCACACGGTACGCCCGTGACTGGCCAGCAGGGTTCGGGTGATTCAACCTTCCAGCCCTGCGTGTGTGTGTGTATGTGTGGGTGTATGTTTCTACGAAGTACGAAAGGAAAATCCAATCGAAATAAAGTTTTCCATTAAAGCGGAGGCTCTTGATCGAAGGTGCTTCGTACGACGTGTACACGTGTGCCCGGTGTCTTCACAAGCGCCAAGACAGAAGGGTTTGCATCACGGTAAGATTACGGTAGAATTAAGCCAATGAGTGCCAGCTTGATTGGACACATCGTAGTGTGGTGGTTAAGCAAAATGGGTGCTACGATAAAGCGTTGCAAATTGAACAAATTATGCATTCGTTCCGTAGCTGTAGGTGAGCATTTGTGGGTACGGTTTACAAGTGGGTGACGATTAGCGACATTAATAAGGCAGCTTCTGTTGTATCGTTGCTTGATGGTTGAGTGGCTAGCATTTTACGAGACAATTATTGTGGTTTTTTAGCCTAAAGATAGAACAATTATTTTTTTCTGCTCGATAACACAATGTGATCAAATAATTTGGCTTATTGGTTCCTCGAATTGGACGAAGTGGAAGGGACTTTTGTGGAAGAGGTTGTTAAACAATTTTGCTAAATATATTTTTAATGTTTCTCACATTAAAATACGCTTTTTTGTACCGATCACAGCAGCAAGACTTTCCACCGGGTTTTCCACGCCAAAAACCCCAAACGCGCCGAACCCCAAAGCGAAGCGAGGTGAGCGTAGAGTTCATTCCGATGCATCAGTTATTTACCGTTCTCCTACGCAAATATTTACCCAATAGATAAGGTTATGAAAATGGCGACCAACCATCCGGTGTTGTATCTGACCATCTTTCTTCCTTCTCTACCGGAGGGAAATGTTTCGCCCTTGCTCGATTCTTTTGGCGGGGCGGGAGGAAAAACACACTCGTACCGTAGCGTACCGTATCGATAGCTTGTACTAGGTGTCGCATTATCGCGTGACTACCTTTGTCTGAGCGAACTCACAGCAAACTGGAGGACGTTTAGCAATATGGCGCGAAAAACACTCGTGCCCGTTTGCCGCTTTGTTTATCATTCGGAAACGGAAATTGGCGTTTGATTGTAAAGAGAGTGTATGATTGCAAAAGTGTTGATGTGTTTGTGTGTGTGTGTGTGTTACGGAGGGTGTTTTGGCAGTACGGCGAAAAAAAGGAAGTGGCGCGTTGTTGCGTTTTCATCCAGTCGACTTCCCAAAGCCGGAAGTGGAAAAAGTTCGCATTGACGTCCGGTCGGGTAGGGAAACATGTCTGCTTGTGACCAACGAACAATGCACAACCTCATCGACAGCTCAATGGCGAGCAGTTGAAAGGGCTGGGAGGAAGGGCTAGAGGGCGCCGAGAAAAGCCGAGAAGGTCGATCCGAAATCAAACAAAACAATGGCGAAGAGGGAAAGCCACCGTTGGGTAGCGAGGGAAATGGAGCGCACACATACTACCGTTTCGATTAGCACTTGTTTAGCGGAGTGGTGTATGTTTAGCGGATGTTTCAACTGATAAAGACCATCCACTTGCACCGCTCCCTATCCCCCCTCTCCTCTCCCCCTTCGCTTGAAGTGCTATAGTTAGCCTAGGTTCGTTTCAAATAGATACTATGGTGAGGATCATGCTCAAGCGGTGGAGGGGACGAAATTGTGTAGATTTGTCCAATCGATCGATTTTCCGATAGCGAGGGAAAAGGTTGTGCTTTCCGCACAGCTAACTAGTAGTGCAATGGCAAGCTGGTGATAACGGAATGCAGGAGGGGGTAGTGATAGTGAGCAACAATTGCGCAATAGAGCGAATTGTTCGCATGCAGGCGATAAATTGGTTGGGATTTGCTTCCACCTGATTTATGGAGCAGGCGTATCGTGCACGAGGGTTGCTGTGCTTAGCTTCGAAGCAGTGAGATGGGTCATTCTTTAAATGACATAGGAAATAGGATCTTTTGTACAATGTAAAAAACAAAGCAACTGCCAGGAGCTATTTAGCGCAATTTTGCTAGCGTAATCTTGATCTTTACTAGCGTCACCTAGCGGTGCATGACGGAACCATTTCCCGCAAAGCTAATCAATCCGCATGACAAAAACTATATTGTTCATACATTTTTTGCTAAAAGTGGCAACAAAAAGTTATGCACTCAATTAAATATGTTTTATTCTGTGCATCGAAAACTGACGAAAGATAAGTTTACACTTCAACATTGTGCTTGAGAGATTAATTACGCTTTCTGTTAGCTATCGCTACCTATCGACAGATGACGCTAGTAAATCATTTTCTTCTGGATTTAGTTTTTAAATTATTTTGTTTTGTAGCTTTGTAAAATTGAATCAAATAATAGAATTTATGGGGATTTTTTCTACTGAAGTTCCACTCTGACCAGATAAAACCAAAAATAAAGAAAAGCCAGAATTACGATGCGTAATTGGGTGTGTTATCTTAGTCTTAGACAAACTTTACTAAAATGTGTTTTACACCACTTTTTTCGTTGGAATTGTGCATGGAAATTTTAAAAAATGATATATTGATCTATCATTCGTTCGTACGTAGCATAGACTGCCCATAATAAAATCAAGAAATTAATTCGATTATAGGGTGGTAATCTAAAAATTATTTAAGCAGCTTCCATTAACTTCCAAACGATGGCACCAGTATAGACCAAGATTATACACCTGACTACGCATCGTCAATCCCGTCTTAAGTATTTAGATTTTAACGATACAAGATCGTTTTGCGCTGTCAAATAGTAGCACTAGTCACCAAGGTGCGGCTAGTGTCCAGTAAGATTGCAAGCTAGCTAGCGTCAGCTAATTACGCTTCATGACTATCTTAAGTATAAAGAGAGACTATCCATGACTATCTTAAGTATAAAGAGAGAGAGAGAGAGTTAAAATGAAATTTATTTTATAGAATCAAGGTTTCTTCCTTTCCATAAATCATTTTATTACATTGAGAAAATAATGAATCATGATGGAAACCTATTTAGCACTGCTTGCACCTTTACAGTACGGTCGGATAACCTTTCGACACGTTACAACATCATCCCGGTGCCGCAGGTTTGATCACCGTTTGGTCTTTCCATTAGCTACTAGGCTTGTGTGTTTTTTGTTGTTGTGGTCTTTTGCTTCTTGTGCATCGTAAGTTTGATTAATTGCTGTGATCGGAGGGGTGCATAAGTGCAGAAGATAATCTGCCGACACCTACACGACCCAACACACACACACACAACTTGATGCATCCTGCAACCACCCCCCCCATCCAGATAGTGTTGTGCGACCTACTTCACTGCATCTTAATGACATCCAACTAAATGGACCGTTGAAAGATGGACCGTGAAGGTTTTGGCCCTCCCGCCCCAGTCTAATGGGGCGATTTATCATGCAACCGTATTGGCACGTCTCCAGCGAGAGGATGAAGGATGTGACATAATGTTTGATGCACTCGTTTTTTTGTTTGTGTGTGTGTACATGTTTCACTTTACTTGCTTTCTGATTCAATATTTGCACAAGTTGTAGTTGGTTGGAATTTGTGCTAAAATTTACTTCACTGAGTGTGGAAACGTTCCCCCGTTTTGAACGTTGTATAGAAAGCATCCAGCCTGGTGCATAAATCTCTCTGCCAGCGGAAACGGACACGAAATCGTAATTCCAAAATCCGACCGCTTCGACCACAGCGAGCGAGCTGAGTATTCCACCCGGGTTGGTACGAACCGTGCAGCGACCTGCGACGGAGGACTTTGTACAAATATAGTCACACACTCTGGCACCGTCCAGTGCACTGGATCATTTGGTCACCACTCGCACGGTATTGCAGTGGGGCGTGGTTGCCTGCTCGGCCACTGGAAATTGCCTAGGAAAACAAGCGTCCTGTGCCGCGAAGGCTTTTGCACAGCTGGGAAGCTGATGGGAGCGGTTTCCGTTGTGCTCAAGTCGTCACACGGGAGTCCCCACCCATTCCCCTACCATCCACAGTGCGTTGGGGATGGATGTACGCACGGTTCGTGCTCCTCAAGATCGGAAGGATTGAACGGTAAAGTAATGGTGCCGCACAGCCAAACGCAATTCCATCGTGAGTGACAGGCCACGTCAGCCGGGATGCTGCTGCCAGGGTCCGCATTGTGTCGCTTTTATCCTCTCTCGCTCGTGTAGCAAACTCAATTAAACGCTTTCGTAAAGTGGCAATCAAAGTATCGAACGCACCACTGGATTGGTTAATTTCCGCTCCGAGTTTGTCCGGGCGAGCTCTGCTCGACCAGTTTGCCGTGGTCCCGTCGGACGATGGACAACGATGGATTTGTTCTGCTTCTACAGGGTGAGCTGGGTAAAACATGCGTATCGTATAATTATCTGCGCATAACGATGTTGCTGTCTGCACACGAGCAAAAGGCTTGAACAATGTGGAAAAGCTCAAAAACGGAAACCATTCCGACCTGGTGATGGCAGTGTGTCTTTTATGGTTGGAATATTTCGCTTGTAGTTTAGGCTTTGATTGGGGCGACCGGGTTCCAATTGGCAGAGATTGTCATGTACTTCAGTTAAAATAGAAGTTTAGCTGGATGGTTTGCCAAAGTGCCACGATCCATTAGGCTCACTATAGACATCCAGTCGAAATTCGTTCAACCGACGTTTAATCATTTTTTCCACATTTTCATACAAAAAGGCACTTTGTCGGAGGGCGTGTAAGTGTACGTTGCAAATCATTATCGTTCGCTTGCTTTTGCTCCGTTACCAAAGGCTTCCGATCGCACTGTACGCTCTGTAATGATTGGGCTAGAAGCAAATTAAATCGATCGCCCTGAAACAGCTAGAATTAGAAGAAACTACACTAACACCCTTGCACCCTTGAAATTGCACTCCACGTCCAACGCACTGTGTCACCGTAGATTGTTGTCCCCTTTTAGGGTGCTCAGTATAGTTGGAAGGGGTGTTGATGTAGTTCCTTCCTAGCAATCACTTCCAGCCAGTTCCAGCAGTGCTTTACAATAGCGGAAGGCAAGATCGTGAGAGTGCTCTGTGATCACTGTCTGTCGCTGGGGGGACTAGTGCTGCTGCTGCTGTGAGCCTGTAACCTCAGGCTGACGGTCGTGTCGAGTGTGAGAGAGCGAGTAATTAAAATAATTGCTCCACAGATTAACAATTTACTGATGCAACAGTTTGTTCCAGGGTTATCTGTTTTTCATGGGCAACCATTTTGTAACACTCGTCACCACGCTGGATGGAAGGCGGGTGTCACACAGGCTGCACGACTTCATGCAACGTGTTTGCAAATAATGTGTTGGTAGTTTGAATTTAAATTCTTAATTCTCGCTTACTGAGGAAACATTTCCATTCACACTTTAAAGAAATTGTAAATGGCAATACTTTTTAATTTATCCCGAAAGTTTGCTCACGTCAGCCAGACTCACCGGCAGCGGGATAATTTGTTTCAAAAATCCCCCAAAATTTTCGTCACTTTAACCAGCCTCGGCGGGGCTTCCGCGCGCGCTACCAGCATCATTTCCCGGAAGATCTGTTTCTAATTAGCGGGGATTAAATGTCCCTGCCCTGCGGCGTACCGGTTGAAACATGACAATAACAGCAACAATCAAACAACAAGCCTTTTGCTGTCGTTTTTCCCAACTGCCTGTGCTGCTGCTTCGAGCGACGTTGCGCCGGAGTGTCCTGGAGACGACAGTTTGTTCTCCCGAACAGAGACACCCCCCCCCACACCAACACCTTGACTGTTCTGCAAAATTCATTAGTGTTAATTAAAGCGTCTTCTTTGTGGCCGTGTTTAGGTTTGCCATTGCCATCGATTTCGAAACGACAGAAACGGCTCAGCGTTTGTAGCAGGTATCTCGGGACACAAAGATCGGCAACTACTGGCAGCGCTTTAGAATGCTCACATCAGTATCCCTTTTGTGTATTTGCTTAAAGTATATGCGATTGTATCACGCCACTTGCCCCAACCGGGGCGTACACACCCGGGGGCCATTCCGGGAAGCTTCGAATCGATCACACAACGGGCACGGCTCCATTACCACGGGCGTTCCGGTGAAAAACAGACGCACCCAACAATACCCGGTGGGCATTATTAGACGCGTGTTTGTGCCGTGGAAAGCTGGCAGCCGTGGAGATCGTGCGCTTGGGCGGACGGTTGGCGATGGAAATACTCCCCTCGAGGGCTCAAGGGAACGGTGCCTGCCAGTACCCGAGGTATGAATCGGGCTTCCGGGAAAAGTGACGGCAGGCTGGCAAAGCCAAGGTTCGGTAGTTGTTTATTATTCTAGCAGAAATAATATTACTTCTGTACACTGCCGTCCGATCGTCGCTAGTTGCTGGTGGCAGTCGGCTCCGGGCAAGCGTTTGGGTGCGTTGATTAGCGTTGATTGTAAGATGCAAATTAATGCCCTTTTATGGTTTAAATATAATCATGTCCGATTGTGCAAGCTCTCGAAGGTCAGTTGCAAGATGAGTACAGCTAGCTAATTATTGCCTGGAGCAAATTTTTGTGCATTGAAATACTGATTAGAGAGTTTGAGTAAAGTTGTTTTTTTCCATGTAGTGTCCTTTGTTGTACAAATTTAAAGCAAATTTGTAAATGAAATTAAATGCTTTCCATGATTTGTGATTTTCCACGGACCAGGACACTTTGACATCCCTTTCAATGTTCGGAGCTTCTTTTATTTTAATTTAAATCCGTTTTTGATTGTTTAGTGAACCTGTCCAAAAGCTCGTTTGATGTTGTCTCTTCTACAGTACTTCTACTATGCAAAAAATCTCTACTCTTACATTAAAACGAAAAAATACAGGAAAGTTTAAAGTGTTACAGCAGTACAGCGTTATAAAAGTATGTACTTACTAAATATTCATACGCAAAGCACTTTTTCATTGTTTTGCAAAATTTTATCTTCCTTTAGAGTTTTTCTACGGGGTGGTGTTATATTAATCAGCTAAATTAGTTAAAGATCTGTAGTTGCCATATTAAAATATGTAGATGTTTAAACAAGTTTTGCAATTTTGTTTGTTATAATTTCCAACAAAGCAAAACTATGCGCATTTAACAAAAAGAATTATAAATGCACTATTAAATTGTGATCGAAATATGTAAGTATAATTCGTCCCAGAACTTTACAAAAAAAGAAATAAAAAACAATGGTTTTATGCAACCCGAGAAGATGATGGAGCTTGTTACACCCGCCAGAACGTTACAAGCATGAATTATTATCAATTACATCACCGCCCAGCACCATTGGCCGTGAGGGGACAGTCACGGTAACACCGCCAACCGCCATTACCAACGTAGTTTTTGCGCTTTTTTTTTCCTTCCCTCCATCTCTCGTTTTTCGCCCACCCGTTAATGCATTGGCGCGAAACGAATCGTAATTGTAACCGTGACGGCAAAAATGACAATACAAACCCATTCCACCCCGGTCCGCCCGCCCGGAAGCAAGGGAAAAACTAAATGCACTGCCCGATGCACCGTGCCAAAGCGTGAGTGTCACCGTACGCACTAAATCATCGGATCGGCTAACGGGTGCATCACGATATAACGCCACAAACACACACATACACACATACACACACGAATGTCGCGCCCAAGGGTACATGCTCCCACACAATCGCCGGGAAACGAGCGAAATTCATCCACTGCACCGGTCAATCAGCTTCAGTTTTATCGGTGCGTTCGCGATCTGCTTCGCATTGCATAACCGTCACTGATTCACTAGGGTGTGCTATAGATCGGCTGCGGACTGATTTTCGTTTTCTGCTTGTTTTGTTTTTTTTTGCGCTGCCTTCACTAGCGACGAATTAATTCAACGCGTCCTAGCGTCAAATCTGTCAAACCACCGTTCTGCGCCGTAATCCGTTTACCGTACCGTGTGGCTTGATTAAACATTTACTTGGGGGTGAGGGGGTGTGGGAGGGGGGGTGGTATGCTTAGGTGGTTGAGAGTACTTACATATCAGTCGTTTGTAGCTCGAGCTGTCCGTCGTTTCCACCGTGGCGACGTCCGCGATCTGCAACGAGACAACGATACCGCATTACTGAACCAGTGCGCACTCGGTGCATATTTTACACGCTGCCCGTCTGTCCACTCGCTGGGGGGGGGGGAGGAGGAGGTGGTTACGAGGGCAGAAGTGGGCGGAGGGGTAGACGCAGCAGTAAATGAAACTGAAACCGTGGTGTGTAAGTGTTCGCGTGCCGCTGCGAAACTAATGAACTAGTGGGACGTGGCGACGATGGTGTCAATTCTGCTGCGAGGCAATGGAAAATATTGATTTTTTACCACATGCAGTCAGGGAAAAGACACACATACACACACACAACGATAGAAGAAAACACTCAAAGTAACGATAAGTGGTTGGGTAGGGGTAGGATAGCTGGTGCACTCACTTCCTTTTACTATCGAGCGCATCGAACCATGGTACAAACTTTCTCACTTTCTCTCCCTTGACACGACCTGCTGATCTTGAACTGTGTTGCGGATCGTGCCTTGATCGTTGCATTCCTCTGTGACGCAAAATGGTCGGGCTGTGTGACTGTATGCGTATGCGATTGCGGATTGAATTGCATCGGCTGCCAACACAGACCGTGTTTGAACGAGGAAAACGATCGCGACCACTCGTGCCAAGAGTGCGATCTGACTGTGCACAAACACAGACAAACAGACCTGTGTGAAGGATGGTTTTCTCCCGCCGGTAAAAGTATTGTCAACAAAACCGGGCAGTTAAGAAACCCATTTGTCAGGGTGTTTAAATAACATTGTGACTTCCCGAGGGATTTCCGCAATCCATCCCTTTGTGCCATCGACGTGGAGATGATGCATATTTTTTGTGTTTAAACCGTTGCTGATGTTAGTATATGCATAATGTTTATGGTTTCACATGCCTTAAAGTCCATCTATGAGCGTGTGCAACAGAAATTAAAGTAGATGAATGCAAAGAAAATATAAGTAAATCTGTTGCGTCCATCGTTTTTTCCACTTTTAAACAATGCTTTCTTCAATTTGTCACTTTATCCCAATCTGAAGCTTACTTTCTTGCGAGGAATTGAAGATAGTTGAAAAATATTGAAAGAAAGGAATTTTACTAGACGTAAGTCCAATAAGACAATGATTAAAGCTCTTTGGCCTAATCGAACATTTTCATTGAAGGAAGAATAGAAAATGGCTGCAGTTGGAAGATGGAAAGAATTCCAATAATTTCCTATTTGTACCAACACTATCCATCCATTCTCATTTTAGACAATAGATTAATTCCTCAACTCGAAATTGTAAGAAAATAACAAAAAACATTCTCAATTTAATGCATCTTCCTTTCCGCATCGTTTCACCAAAGCGTGCTCTACACTCGATTGCACTCCCGGAGACATCGAGTTGGTGGGCGGAAGACGACAAGTGGCTTCATCCTAACATTTCCTCGCCCTTAGTCACATCTATGTTTTGGGGATCGAATCGAGGCTGAACTCAATTTCCTCTCCAAAAATTCTAGTGGATCGTTTCGTTGGGTGCCTCCAACAACGAACTCTTCTGATGCACCTCGTCACCGAGTCAATAATCGATTGGTAATCAACCTCGTCTGTATCGTTCCGATATACTCTAATTGTCCTCGTGTGAAACAGTATCTTACTTGCATGGCTCATAGAAGAGTTGAGATCCATCCGGTACAGGATTAGTTTCCTTACTGATTTATTTCATCGAACAGGCACAGATTAAAGCACAGTTAGGTCACCTGCAATAGTTATCACAGGGTGCCAAACCTCCAAATTGCAAATAGGAAGTCGTCATTTCATTAAAACCACCACCCGGATTTACCGTCACACAAATCCAAATTCTAATTTCTGGTTCGTCACCACTCCGTACCGGTCATGGAGCACTGACATTCAACTGATTCAATTTGACAACGGTTTTCCACCAAACGCCATCGCTAAATCGTACCTCTAGCGTCAGTACGTCTACATGTCATCACTTTCAATCCAACCCCCCTCCCCCCCCCCCCCCCCTTAATCACACCATATGGACCATGATCGTGATCCTTGCTGGTGGTCAAATTCGACATCAAGCACATGAAGTGGATGCTTTGATGGCGAGTGTGATTCGTTGTAGGCAGCTTGTTTGTTGCACTCCGAAGCTCATCCCCGCCCGCTGTTTGTCTGCTTCACGCCACCAGACCCAGGGGAAGCGGATCCGATGTAAACGACCCCATCATCATCAGTCAATGGCTGTCCCGGGCAGTGGCACCATGTAATCCTACCGTGACGTGGGGGTTGTTGTTTGCTGTGGCGTGGCGCTGAATTTTACGACTACCGGCCACGCAAAACCGGATATATCAGCGATTGGGGCTGTGTATGTGTGTGTTGCTGTGTAGGAAGGGTAGGGAAACGAACTTTAACTTTCATCACGGGCCAGGAAAACAGACCTTCCGCGTAGGAGGTAAAGAGTGGGCCGCATTTGTGGGTGTGCGTCCGGGAGAGGAAGTGAGGCCAAGGGGCGTAAGGGAGAGAGCACACAAGTCTGTTTAACCGTAACCAAACAATTGCGATCGAATGTCATCCTTTGCTGCACTTTAGCTGCAGTTTGGCCGATCGAGTGGACAGTGCATCAGTTTTCGTGGGAAAAGTGGCATAAGTGACATGCGATAAGAGGACAAAGGAATAGAGCAAAGCGTAGGTGGTAGGCAGCAAAGTGCAATTAAAAACGACTACATTACAGCAAACCTTCCTTTGTTCAGGGAGGCGCGATTTTCACCACCATAGTTAGAGCGAACAAACAACATCAATCGATCCCTTCGGGAAACTCTTTACCACGAATCGTTCACGATAATGAGGGGCCCTTCCTCGTCGTGACCGGATACATGCATGATGACAAAGGCTGTCCACATTCGGTTCGGAGTTTACAGTGCGTTCAGTTCAGCACATTTTGAGCACAAAAAACAATTAAGCGATTGCGCCGAAACCAACCGAGCATAATAGATGGAAAACAGGGAGAACAAAGGACATGGTTACTGAGAATATTGCTCGGAAATGGAAATTGATTGTGCAACACAATGTATCGTAGGTCCAATACATTTTTCTAGCATTTAATCTATTTATTTTCATGTAAATATTTGAGGGAAATATTTCTGGTGAGTTAGAGGAAAAAAATCACAATGGTAACTTTAATGAAGCTTGACTCCACGAGACATTGCCTATATTTTTTAGGAATAATATCCCAGAATAGGGAAAGCATCATACAGCGGCTCCGACACTTTTTCCCCCATTTCCAAAACCTTTCCAAACCTCGCACACCATCGCCCCGGTCAAACCTTTCCCACGATCCGAACGATTCGCGCCCGCAAGTCAATGATTGATTAAATTATCATAAATTCTCCTATCTATCACTGTCGACATCAGCTATTTTTCACACTCGTGTGCCGTGGGCATGGTGCTCCATCATGGTGATGCTTCGTTCAAGCATCACGCTCGTTGCCGATGCCATGGAAAAGCGGTGCTGCTGAGCGAGCGCGACCGGGCGTCTCCATTAGCCCGTGTGAGAACCACCAAGCGCCTCCATCGACGGGCGGTTCACTTTGCTCGGACATCGTTTTCCGGTCACGGGCCGGATAATCTCGTTATGTGAACTTTGCTGCGCTCTTTCACTCAGTGATTTGAATATGAACTCACCGCCCGGCAGCATTACAAGCGCGTTTTGCTGTGACCGGTTTCCCTAACTATTGCTTGTACCTCTTACAGGTCACGTTCGTTTGTAGATTTGTACTTTGGAGCTTTCTTCGCAAGAAAAAAAAACTAGAAGATTATTTTTGTGCCATCCATCCAGCACAGCCTTTTCTCTCTTTCTATGGCCTCTCTCAGCGTCTTTCCACGCCCCGGGGAAGGGAAAACAGCATTCCAATCATTTTTTCTGCATCGCTGCATTTCTCGGATGCTGCTGGTATTGCATTCCTTGATTTTTTTCCCCGTTGTCAGTGTGTTGGTGCGTGCGTGCAAACAAACGAACACACTCGCTCGCACACAAGTACGTGCACATTCCACGGATGTTTCCAAATGCGAGGATGCGATTTGCTTTTTTCCTGCAACGCTAGGCGTACCGTGTTGTGGCGCCGTGCGCGTAAGGAAATCCCACTACCGATGCCATTTTAGTTTAGCGGAAAAAGCATCACAAAATGAGTTTTTTCACTCTTCCTTTTCCACTGCTGTTAAGTGTTCTCTACTGAAAGGGGGTAATGAAGAGGACGGTTTAAGGCCCCGTCTTGCCATGTCGTGAGTGCAATCTAATATAATCCTACTGATTGCATTTCGCTCCGTTGGAGTGCTGGTGCATTTTCACACGACTCACTCGACATTAATTTCATCGCTGATGAAAAAGAACCTGTCAGCGATTGGGGACTGATGCGCCGGGGATGAGGATGGATAATAAATTGTGTGGAAGAAATGAATGTACAATCTTCTGTGAAGGAACTGAAGATTTTTTTTTAATTTGTAGCAAGATATTATTTTAAGAGATGGAGCAAATAATGTTTAACACAATGACAACAAATTCTTAATTCTTCAAATCCTTCAGACTTCTTTATATCATCTGTTACATGATGCTGTTTTGCTATAATATTTTACGTAAAATTCTAACTCTGCTAATGAGTGAACCAGCGTGATTCACCGTACTTTCATTTTAGTTTAGAAACCAACATTAAACAAACTGGTCGTGAGAAATTCACCACATTCGTGTGATTTTAATTTCGCTAATTAAAACTACTTCCCAGCCTCAAGCGGGCCAACGCCAGCACTGCACTGTTTGACGCAAATAGCATGCTGGATTCATTGCGCAGCATAAAAGAGCAAGAAAAGCACACCATCACGGAAAGTAGTTACACCATCAAATATTCTGGCCTGGCCGTGTCTACCAACGGCTCACCGAATGACTCCTTCACTTCCAACCCGTTGCATCCTGCGCGGCACTGCTCGTTGGCCAAGGTGAAACAGTAAAGTTCTTGGAAATTTGGCAAATTACCTTGGCGAAAAGAGTTTGCCGGGGACAGTGGGAAGTGGGTTTGAACAGATGGCAAAACAAACATACGCTTGCACACACACACACACACACACACACACCGGAATCGGTGACAGTTTCGGGTACGTTGTCAAAGCAACCGCAACGTGAGCAACCGCCGCCTGCTCTTGCAAGCGTCTCCGATTGGATGGGAAACCGAAACTGCGGAACGCCAAAAGCCCGTTTGCTCAATGCATCCGAAATCTGTGCTGCTGGTGAAGCAATTAAAAGGCACAATAAGGAGGGGAAGGTGGGATGGAGAATAGAGGCGAAATATGTTTGAAAGCGAAATGAAAAGCGAATTAACTTTCCGCTCAAAAGGGGTTGCCCACCGTCCGACCGCTTCTGGTACGGTGGAAATGGTAGTTTATGGGTTTTGTTGGAAGGTAAGCGAACAAACTTAAACTTATCTGGTAAGCTTCGGTACGGCAAACGAGTTGTTTGCGGTGTACGAGCAGGATGTTGAGTTTTTTGCTTTATTTGGAGGTAAAATTTGTAGCTACTTTCATGCTGATGAGTTTCATAAGTTGTGGAAATGAAATTAAAAATGTTAAAACAAGTATGGGGAACTTTTCCTTTCGTCAATTTTACATGAAGTTGGGTAAGGAATACTTCATTAAAATTTAACTTCACCATTCAATTTAAAAACCATGATAATACCCAAAGCAAACATTATTGGAGCATTTATTTCCAAATAAGAAAAACCATTTTTTTTAATATTTTTGCTTTATATATGCAGAATTCGCCCCACCCTCCATAACTCTCACGCTATGTTCTTTGTATCGCTGAAAGATGCCAGCAAAGCCCCCGGATCCCATTATCGTAAAGAATTCCCAACCCCACCTGGCACAAAAGAATGTCTGCTGTCTTCATTCATTCATCTGCTCCAAAGAGTAAAGACACCCACCTCCAAACGCCCAGCCCTCCCCTCCACCAATAATGGACTACCGGACCTTACAGCAAGCAGAACGACCGGATTAATATCGATAATCATAATCGGAGTCCCTTTTCATCGAACGCCTGGCAGGCACAACGGCGGCACGGTACGCCTTTAAAGGGCCAGGCTGAATGTCATGCTCCCTTGAAGGTATGTAGCGCGCCTTTTACAATCACTTTTTCAACGAAAGCTTCTTGACCGAGTGCACAGGTAAAGGTATCCGTTTAGATCCGTTTCTTCTCGGGGTGGTGCACACATACACACACACACATGATCCATCACCGCGCAGTTTGTGATGGAGGGTGAAAAGGGTAGCGTACGGTATGCGGATGCGGAAGAGCGCTATTTTCTTGTTCGCCAACAGCAGACCGGAAGTACCCAAAGTAATTGATATTTCTGTCCTTCAACGATACGCCACTCACGGTTAATGTGTGTGTGTGTGTGTGTGCCTTTTCCATGCCACTCGTTCCTTACCATGATGGGCCAAGCACATGAGGATTGGTTACGTATCCTGCTCGAGAGCTCACATGCATAGCATTACCTGTGGTGCGTTTCTTACGTTCCGGTTTCTCCCAGCCAGCTCCGGCAGCTTTTGACCTGCAAGGTCGGTAAAAGGATGTATGTCTGCATCGTTGTGACCCGGTGCTCGTTAGGTCCAATAATTCATCACCCAAGCAGGCAGAGAAAAGAACGACGCGAAGAAGGAAAAACAAACTCACCCCAGGGTAGGTCAGGGAGGATGTCTTTGGGTCCTTTTGGCCCAGCTACACCTTGAGTCAGCTCAAATAGAAAACGGGTGATGACGCTTTTAAAATTCATAGCAAGAAACATAACTTGCCATTCAACACTCATGCCCACACATACGTTCCTTGCAGCGCTGCACGATGCTGCTGCTTGTAAGACAACGATATGGGGGATGATCCCGATGCTAAGACAATTTAACGAGCGGACGAGACGCATTGGGAAAGGAGCGTGGATAAGAGATCTTGGTCCATTTGCAGAAACGACATCGTAATCGTCAGCAGTGAGCTTGGTAGCATTCCGCAGTGAACGAGCGCTTCCATCCAATGGTTCTCGGAGCTGGGAAGCAGGGCACGATGTGCAAACATTTGTGCAGCCACATTATCGATGAAAAGTCAAGCACCGGGTGTCAATCATGACAGCAACGGCAGACGTCATTGATTTCATATTAATCGAAAAAAGGCTGCAGCTGGCGAGCTGGAAAACATGGCGTGTAAACGAATAATCTCGTGCTGGAAAAGTCGGTTGCTGGTTTCTTTTGATATAGATTGATAGAAGCGGTGAAGAAGTGTCAAAGATGATAGATCCAAAATCCGGCCCTCCACTCGCCGGCATCCATTTTTTTTTTTTTTTTGGCGGATATCAGCTCGCACGGGCGTATGGAAAGCATCATGTTTATCTTATCGCGTTTGTTTTTTTTGTTTCTGTTTCTTGTTTCACGATTGTCAATCAAAAAACTGGGGCGGGGGGGAGGGGAATGTCTATACTGTGTGAACTTATTTTTGGGATCCAAAATTGTGATGATTAAATAGAGGAGTTTTTGTAACAGAAGAAAATGAAGTCGTTCGGCTCAACAGCTTCGGCTGCACGTGTCGTATGATGGAAGAAGGGTATTAATGGGGGCCTCAAAAAGGGTTGGCCGTCTCGATGGCTTCCGTTGTCCCGGGTGAATCAATTTCGAGCATTTTAAGCAGGAGCAGATGTATCTATTAATATAAAATGGGAGAAAGTGATCCGATGAAATAAATCATGCCTATTATAGAAAATAATTACTTCTTTTTTCAGGGTTTTACCAGTGAATCTTTTTCAGTTTTAGAGTTTAAACTGCACAATTCGCTACAAATATAATGGCCCATGGTAAATCCAACAAAACTTTAAGGTAAACTGTGAAACGTATTTATTTGTGGTAACACGGCGATGAATCATTGCGAAAAATCCCCCTTTATCCCTAATGACTCACAACTCAGAGCAATCGCCTCCAATTAAAAGCAAACTTCCATCACCACCGGACCGTATTGTTGTGAATGGAAACTTTACACGCCGTTTCTCACCCTGCTGGACTTTTACCATTACTCACCCGCCAGCGGATGGGGCGCGTTTGAGTTTGTACAACATTTTCACACCCATCCGACGGATCCGACCGGACGTTGTCCGGCGCGGACCGACGAACTCAGCCAAGGCAATGGGTGATTGAGTTTATTAAAGAATTAAATGCCAGCACTGTGAAAACCAAACAAGCGGCTGACGCGATGCTGCAGATAGCCGGGTTTGGCTCATCAATGAGATGACAAAGAATAAGCGAGCAAGTAGTTAAACATTTACGATCGTGCTCGTGCTTGTGAAGGCGATGCACTTGGAATGCCAGTGTGCGGGATGAGTTAAAGGGAAAGTTGAGTTGTTCGATTTTTTATTTCTTGATTTTCCCGGCCACTTCCAGGCCACTGAACGCTACAAGGTTCAGATGCTCGTGTGTGATGAAATAATGAAGATTCTTAAAATTTTCTACGATTTCAAGGTTATCTATATAATTGTTCTCTTATATTCATACCAAGAATAATATATTAGTAGCTCATTGAAAGCATACAAAAGCCTATAAACCATACTAATTGTAAAGAAAATATTGAGTTATATTTTTAATCACGAGAGAAAGTTAAGTAACCATTTTAAAAGGATTGAAGCATTGGAAAGCCGTGATGCTGTGAAGGCTCACTTGTTAGCTCTAGATGCCAAGAGCTGCAGTCAGTTGAACAAAAAAGCTGTTTGAGTGGTGCTGAAACACCTCCTTCGAAGATCTTGGCAAATGTCACCTTACAGGCATCATATCATCGTGTCCATAGATACTTCCACAATAACCTACGAGGGACATTTTCTCTTCAATTTCAAGAAGGTCGAACCATCCAAATAGGTCATGAACTATGAACCTTGTTCCAAAACAAATTTAGACCACCGGAGGGCTGTTTTTATCTTCCCAGTATTACCTTCTTACCCACTCGCCAACCGCACCCGCAAGTGTCCGCTATGCCCCTCCCAGGTTGACAATTTGGCAGCAAGTGTTGGTATTGTTTTTCATCATCGAAATAGCTTCAATCTTGGGTACATCCCGCCCGTACCAGCTTCGCCCGTTACTGCAGGTGAAGGTAAAAAGTCACCGATACCGACACTATGGGTGACAGGAGACCACTAGCCCAGACACATGACATAATAGCAAATGCTGCAAAGGCCCAATAGGCTATTTAGCAAATATTGTTTCATCGGTAGCATGAAACAACGAACGAAGGCACACATAGAGAAACGCAGGGACACTAGTAAACATTGAGGTTTGCCAACCGGCGTAGCACGGGGCGGAACGGCAGAACGGTTCTGGGCATGATTGCATGCGCCACCTCAGGGCACCTAAGCGGCATTGACGTCATCGTGGGAGCCATCGAAGAATCGAAAGAAGCGTAAGACAAAACAGTGCGACTGAAAAGCAATTCCAAAGACACCGTCTCCGCTTCCCAGCTTCCCCTCCACCTCACCTTACAGCCATTCACTTTTTTTTTGTACTCGAACTCCGGCGTCCAGTGTGAAACGTGCCTCAAGTACGCAAACATTTTTTTCACTCCCTTCTTCCTTCTTTTTTTCGCACAAACATGTGCCATTTCATGATCGCGGGGAGGGGAGGAAAGGGTAGGGGAGGGAGTGGTTGAGTAGGCAGTCTGGTGTATTGGTCGGACGCACTGTACGCACTCACTCACAGCACCACACCGGCAGAAATCAGTCTCGTCCGTCGCGTTTCAACATACCGCCGCGTTCAGCGCCGTGTCACTGACCATCGTCACAATGGCGTGGCAAACACGAAGACGGAGACACAACGCAAGGCCTGCCGGAGACGATGTTGTAATAATTGGACAATGTGTGTGTGTGTGTGTGTGTGTTTATGTGTGCTCCTTGTGCTTGTGGGTGCACGGATATTTGCGTTTTCACTCAAGGAGGGGGGGGGGGTGCGGTAATGATGACATGGCGCACGATGAGCAGCGGCACCTGACGCCGACGAGTGACGATTTGTTAGTGTGTGTGTGTGCATGTGGATTTGTCTCGTGTCTTTTGTTTCTCATTCACTTGCCGGTGACGTGTGGAAATGCTGGGAATGCAAAGAAATTACTGCCGCCAGCCACAGGGTGATACTTAATATAATGTTTTGAATAAATTATGTTCATCTTATTTCGACATTTTTAGCACTGATCATTTGAGGAATTAGATTCTTTAAAACTCCTATTAAAAACAACCCTACAAGAAATCCAAACAACCTGTCATAGGTTAAAGTGTGATGCTTATTAGGTATCCTGTAAACTCTTACTGCACATAAATTCAAATAATCGAACTCATAATTTTGCCTCGGTACACTTCATCCCACATACCGAAATTTTCGTTCCGCAACAATAAGCGCACGGTATCAAGTTGGAGTATTGATCCACATTAACTGTTTTTAATTTTGACAAATCAATTCCATTCATCAACATCACTAAGTGGCAATACGATAACCAGCTCTGCCACCCCACCCATCGGGGAAACCGATTTGCTATATTTTATTTTCCTTTGCCACCCAATCCCGGAAGATCCGCAACAATTGGTGTCGGTGGCTCCGTGCACACCCGTGCACCCTCCTTCTCTCTCTCTCTCTCTCTTCCCTAGTTCCCTAGAGTCACAAGTCCGGTTGCAAGACAAATCACAGTTTCGTGCCGGAAGTCGATATTGATGAATTTGCTCTTAATCCCTCCGATAAACACACGGCTGACGCTGCCACGGTACGGCTGGCCGACGGCTGTGGTTTACGTACACTTTTCACGCCCACCCGCCCGGGTACCAGTGCAGAGCCACCCTGTGCGCTACTACAGCACGGACTGCCGACCGACGGACGGACGAAAGACGCTCTATTTGTCTTGCAATCATCCAACCAACAACGGCATTTGCCGTCTGCTGAAGACATCAGCAATGAGTCGATGTCAGTGAGGAAAAAAAAAACAAAACGAAAAGAAATGGGCAGGAGAAAGCAAATGGGTGGCATCGGGGGGAGAGGGTGAGGTAAGAACAACCTAGAGCGAGGGTGAGAAACACTTTAACAAATAGCGAAGTGATCCGTTATGCCACCGTAAACGTAAATCATCAACCAACACTGACTGACGCCATTTCGACCCCACTGACTGCAGACGGCTGCCGCCCGGACAGCCGTAGAGGTGTGGGGGTGGGGGGAGGGGGCTTTTTGTGTTGCTTTCTTGCCCCACCCGCTGCCATTGTTTCCGTTTTGCACGGATGCAATTTTGAGTTTGCTTTAGTACACACGCTTTCTTTGCTGCTTCCTACCCCTTGCTCTGGCTTCTTTTCTACCTTTCTTCCATAATGTTATTATGTGTTCTCTTTCCAGCGTTTTCCTCTTTCCCAGCGTTCGCTGGCGGTGTAGTGGCCTGAAATCGTTCGGTAATTGCACTACCGCTTTCGACTTTATGCACCTTCGCGGAGCACTTGCGCATGCTATGCTCGATACAGCTCGGGGATGTGATGGTTGGAAAAGAAATCTAAAATAATACGAACGCTGGTGAAATCAATAACCGCCTATGCGCCCCGTGAGTGTACGTTAACATGGTTACGACTTAAATGGAAAGTGTGCTGATGCACTCGTCGTTCGAGCACAACAGTGTATCATGCACGAGGTGTAATGACGTCATAAACGTGTGAGACTTTTTAATAGCAAATGGTCTCAAAGTTTATGATTTTAAAGTATTACTTTTTAATAAAATGTTCACTTAATAATATTTTTTATCCAACTGTTTAGGTAACAAACACAACTATTCCTTTCAAAACCCAAAAATGTCCTCGATGGAGGCGCCTGGTGAAACACTAACCCTAAATGGAGACGCCCAGTGAGTTGATTGTCCCACGATGGAGGCGCCTAGTGGTTTGTTACTTTTGTAAAGGAGACGCCTGGAACTGTATTTTGCACAAAATCACTTTAAATTAGGTACTCTCCTAAAACCTAGGGCAACTAACGCCGCATGACACAGGGCGAAGTAAATCTGTTGAAGTAAATCTGACAACACACAACCCGTTCGTTCGACCTGCGACGCTAAATACGTGCTGCAGCGTGCCACGCGTACATTGTAGCACCTTTCAAGATTAAGTTTCATCCACCGTGGTGCCGAGACAAAAGCGGGTGAAAGCGTGGGGCACGACTTTGCGACCACAGTTCCCCATTATTGTAGGTTCGGCGTTAGACAGGCTATAAATCTAACGACTCGCAACGTTTCCGTTTTTAGCGATTCGCTTCGTCACGCGCTGGCGGTGTGCTTTCGCGCCGCGCTTGCAATGGTGGGTTGCAAAGTTCATAAGTAAAGTAAGCACAACCGGTAGAAAGTTGAAGCTGCACAAAAGACACCTAAAAAGCAGGGAGGCATGTTTTGTGTTGCACAAGCGGTTGAAAGAGCAGTGAAGATGAATTACACTAGATTACGATCGTGAGTGTATTGAGAGAAAAAGCGAAGCGTTTGGCGTAAACAAAAAAAAGTTTAAAGCTTCTGGGATTCTTTTTATTCCGGGGGCGAGCTGTGTACGATTTCTTTTGCCTTCCCGGGTGTGGGTTACGCTCTGTCCCGTCGTTAAGAGAGATTAGAAGATCAGCAAGTACCTGAGAAGTGGGTTGCTCTTCTTGGGCGCGAAGTGAACACATTTGTGTATGAGTGGGTCGTTGTGTAATCCGCATAATTAATGACATGCAGCAAGGATACGTGATACGTGTACCGAGTGGGAATAAAAACTCCTCTCAGTGTTCGGACTATAAAAACCAGTCCGGATGTGCATCAAAATCGTGCTGCTGGGCGGAATTGGTGGGGTTTTGGTTTTGCTTTTTCCCATGTTTTTTAGTACTCTCCATCTCTAGCCACCCGTCGAGCTTCATCATAACGTACAAAAATATACTCGTGTTTAATTTATGCCTAGCATGCCACCAAGCATGAACCACAGCCACACTCCGCACGATCTCACCACGGCATTAGAGCTAACCGCAGCCAACCTAGGCCCGAGTGCATTTTGTAGTGCATGGTTCCGATTGTGTTTTTTTTTTTTGCTTTGCCCCACTCAGGCTTTCCCCGTGTCCCAACCATCTATTGTTGAGGTTGCACCGAACGTCGCTGCTGTTACATTACTTTTGCCATGTTGCTATAAATCATATACGATTTAATTACTCTTTCTACCCCCTGTTCCCGCTGGGACCTTCCCTACCTGGCGAGTCATAAAAATCCCAACAGTGATGCATTCAAAAGGTGCTGACCACCACTCAGCCTAGACACACGCACACACGGGCACAGACTTCGTTGTGGTTTGATTTCTCCCACTCTCTAATCGAAGGTTTGGTTGGGAACAGGTGAAGGCACCAGCAACGGGAGCAAAGCGTGTGTTGGCGGGTTTTGTGGTGCTGGTGGACGAGCTAAATTTAGCACGCCCTTACGTGGCGTGCCAGTTTCTACGAGTGTGTTCCGGGTCTGCCGAGGGCCGATTATTATTGTGTCCAAAACTAATTAAACTCTTCGCTTACATACACACTCACGCGCACGTAGCGGTCGGCCACGCGTCATCAAAGCGTCCAAGTGTCGGGAATTAAATTGCCAACCGAGCACTTTTAGAGCGGTTCGTTTTAAATTAAACAAAAACAAAAAAGAAAAGGTTTATAAACTCAACCAACGAACGCTTTTTACACCCGCCGGGAGGGAACGGCTAGGATGGGAAGCTAGAAGCGGGCTAGAATTCCATATTCATTAGCTACGTTTTCTCAAATGGGTTAAATGGAGTGATAACTAGGTGGTGCTGGTGCAGCGCGGAGTGGCTCTACGGTGGGAGAAAGTGGAAATGATTTCCTTTCTAAAACGTTTCCATCCGTGCGCTGCATGAGGTGCAAGGAAAAAAACGTACCTTGAAGGTAAATCAGTACGTTTGTGGGTTTAATGTGAAACGAAACTGTTGTAAATCACTATCGTACAGTTTGCAATTAGTCGTACGCGAGATTGTATTTAGATTGAGGTATTAATTAGAGCTCCTCCTGGCTTATGGTGTAAGGTGGTCCGGCCTCTTGATGTACGTATTCATAATTGACTGTTATTCATTTTATACCACTATCACAGCCTCTAAAGCGCAAATGAAATATAATGGAATGTGTTTGCATTGAAAATTCATACACAGCTTTAGTGTTGCATCCCATTTATACCTCCTCTATCTCAGATACAGTGAACTAGTCCAGATATCGCGTAGAATGGAAAGAGCAAAATGGTTGGATTCGATGCGCTAATCTTGTTTCGGTTGATTCCGTGTCCTCTTCCGTTCGGGTTCGACGGTTCATTAATCTAATTTCGAGCTGTTCGGCTATCTCGGAGGCCACAGTCCGTGCCCCCGCACCAAAAATGCAAAAATAGCCAGGGAGGGGTGATGGAAAGCGAACGAAATAGAAACCCGGAACTGACATTTGATCGATCGAGTGACGTAGGCGACGCGTTCGTTTGGTTTTAATGAAATTTGAATGTCGAAGGAAAGTGTCCGAGCTTTTGCATTCGGCAGTAATAGACTTTCTTGTGCGGTACCAGCAACGGGGACACCGAATGCCCTACGAAAGCGTGTTGATGTATCCGCCCAACGGAAGTGACAGATGGCAGCGTTGAGCTTAACGCTCGGTGGAGAAGGTGGGAGGGCAGGGCGGACATAACGGTCAGACAGCATAACACCGCAAAGTTCCCCGTTTTCCATGAACCGTTATTTAAGGGATGTTTTTCTGCGCTTTACGAATCCTTCTTTCTTCGAAAAAAAAAGCGTGCGGATGGTTTTCTGCTGATTCCATTTCGGTATCTGTCGTGTAGCGACCGCGCGAAAACGGAAACGGAGTGAATGGTTGGCAAAATGTTGCTTCCTGGAAGCGTCTCCTGTCCACAACACTGGAGACGTATCACTTCCGGTGATACTAAAGCGAGCTGAACGCAAAATCAGAACCGTTTGTTGATGCAGAGATTTACTCTCCTTGCTTCGATGATTTGGGATTACCAATCCAGCACTTCAAGATAGAGTAACGAGACGGATCGAAGTGTAGTAATGATGGGAAATACATAATTCATGGCAAATAGCAAAGTATGACGTAAACGATTCCCGTTCCACCACCGTTCCTTAATTTCGGAATCGTGATTCCTCCGGTTTCCATCTCACCTTCCCTTGCTGTCCTTTAAAAAAAGCGACTTTTAATCACCTTCTACCGTGCCGTTTGATGTTAACTTTTTATCCTCAATCTCTATTCCCACCCGTAAAGGTCAAACGTTAATGTGATAGATGAGTGTCAGGCTGGCTGCAGCCTACGGGCTCGGACCTGTATCGGAACGTAGAACCGAACGCCCCTCGTCCCATCTCAAGGACGGTGTCGCATTTGACAAGGGGCCAACGGCAAAGCGATGCCCACTTTGCCTCTTCGCATCCAGCCAGCATAGGCTATTTTTAGGTACATTTTTCATTGACAAACATCTGGAACGGACTGGTCGGTGGCGGGATGGTTCACAAAATGAATATTGACGGCTTTTTTGGTTACCACGGTACGGTACGCATCGAATTGGTTTGGCGCTGCGACGTTGCTGTGTCCGCAAACGAAACATCTAATGGACGTGGGATGAATATCGAGTGTGTGCCAAGTTGGGAAACGAGAAGAACAACTGCTGAGACGGGAGAATGAATGAGGCAGAGCCTGTCTCATCGCAGCGTGTCCGTTGTGTCGCTTGCGTCGTGTTTATGATTTACAAACCGCTCTACACAGGTGCACGTGTCGTGTTTTGTGAATCAAATCATATTCACCTGCTTGTTGACGCAAAGTACAACAAACACGCATCTGGTAGAAAGTGGTTCCAGGAACACTGGAGCCGTTACGGTAATGGACAGCATTTACACAACATCGAGACTTTGTTTGGAATGTTTCAGCAGAGTATACTCACGGTTGCAGAATCATTGTATTTAACACATTGACGTACCTGTGGAAGAGAATAAGAAAAACACGAACATATTAGCTGTGATTTACTACAGAGTTAGGCATTTTTTCTACTGAACTGACTCAAAAGACACTTCCAATGCATGTATGGAAGCATTTATGAACCCTTTTAATGGAAAGCGTTCTAAGAAGCAGAACATAATTCGATTTTCGTGTCAAACGCCCACATTTGATAAAGCATTCCTCCAAAATAATTCTTCTAGGGATGCGTAACGCTTGTATTACGTGAAACAGTTTTTAACCGACTCAATTTGTTCCAAATACATGCTCGTGCTTTTCAAACTCTCCATTGAACTAGGCAACAGCGAGTGCAAAAAAGGATTTCAACCCGCAAGCTTAAAACATGAATGTGTATAACAATGCATTGAAATAATTTTCCGCTTGAGGAGTGCTTTCCTTTCTCTCGGTTATTACATTTCCTTGTGATAGCGTTTTTTATTTTTTTTGTTCGTGTGAGTTTTTCCTGCTTTCTCGGCCCGTAAGGAACGGGTATTTAGGCAGAAAAAAAGAAAGGTTTATACATGTTTTCTAGATAAAAAGGACCCGCGTACAGCCACACACACACTCGCGCGGGCTCCTGCCGCTCCCCGGAAAAAAACCCCATCCCGCGTGCTAAGCCTGCCGTGCTAAGTATGCTAAATTGATTTGGCAACATTATTATGCTGGCTTCGTCGCCATTGCAAGCATAATGGATGTGGTGGGCGTGCGTGTACCTTCGACGCTTGATCAAACCGATTCGCCGGGCGGGCGAGCCGTGTTAGGTTTTCCCGCTCCGTTGCGGTTGATTGTTTACTGATTGCCTGTCGGGTGAACCTAGCCCCGTCCGACCCAGTTCCCGGTGCGGGCCCGCAGCGGGCTGGTTGAGGGGCCGAAGAAATACAATTATATTTTTCAAATCAATTTTAATGAACCCAACCCACCGTTCCACTCGGAAGATTCACACCGGGCGGCCACCACCTCGGGGTGGCTACGGGGATTTCAGTGGATGCAAAGCAAAAAAGGATCCATTTGCAAGGAGCAGGAAAATCTGGCTTCCATTAAACAACCTCCGCCACGTGCACAATGGCCCTGCAGGATGGTGGTTCGGGCTTGCCCGGGGGTAAGATGAAAAGTTG
Organism: Anopheles epiroticus; assembly: GCA_000349105.1. Lineage (NCBI taxonomy): Eukaryota > Metazoa > Arthropoda > Insecta > Diptera > Culicidae > Anopheles > Anopheles epiroticus. Next base: position 154,518 of record KB670625.1, read on the forward strand.
AAAGCACGTCCGTTTGTTTGACTGATGCATTTCTCTTGCCCTTCGCCGCCTTGCGGTGCTATTTCGTGTGCACCGACGCCGTGGCTGGTCACACGGGCAGCAGAAGCAGCAGCAGCAGTAGTTCGTTTACTTGAAAATTGCATCATTTGTCAGCGTTCGGGCTGTTCGGGACGGTGGGCCGTGCGAATGTTTACTGGTGGCAGCAGAGCAGTGGGAAAAGAACGCAGCTCGAATGCACTTTTTTGCAGTGCGTTTTCGGAACCGAGCGATGCAACTTGCAGCCGCGCCAGCTGTGCGCTAAGGTGAAAGGTGTTTTTACTTGTTCCCTCGATGCTCGATCATCTCCTCCACTCACAGTACCGCTCACAGGGCTTTGGGATTTTCCGTTGACTTGGCACTGTGGTTGGGGAGGAGGGTGTTTCGTTTGACGGTGTGCTGCATTTTCACGTGGGTGATAAATTGCTTTAAAAGTGCACCCTGTCACGAAAGGAAAATGATTCATTTGGTGTTATTTTTCTGAATGCTCCGGGCTGATTGGGGGGGAGGGAGGGGGGTGGGGTTTCCCTTCGTTCGTGCCGGACGGTGCAGCCTCCCAAAGGCGGGCGTGCTGGTCATTGGTCAAGTTGGATCATCGCTCTCAGCCACGCCGGCAAAGGTGGCATAAAGTTTGCGCAGATGGACCGAAGGCTGTGCTGGTGAGGGTCGGAGTGGGTCGAAATCAAACAGAATGAAAAATTACATCGCGTACCGATCCATTAGCGAATCAGTTGACACTTTGCAAGAATTTTTGAAAGCATTTAGCAATGTTGTACTTTGGTGACGGGGAGGCGGCAGGTTGGAAAGACGCCAGGCTAGTTCTTTTATGACATACTTTCCTTTCCTTTTTCTAGCTCTCTTTTGTAGTGAAACATGAACAAAAATTTTGTTTGTTGCTTTACTGGGCACAGTAGTTTCGTAGGAAAAGAGAAAAAATCTTTCAAAATTGCATTATAATTTCTCTATTAACGATGATGTACTAACGATAATGGACTAACGAGTAAAATGGACCTTTAGCTAAGCGAAAGAAAATATTTTATGTGTAAAACAAACAAATAGAAACGTTGTCCGCTTTTCACTCTAAGGTGCATTCAATTTCACCCACACTCACTGTCACGTCAAACAATATGGAATTCAGCAAACAAACATGCTCCATATGGCCTTTCGTTGCACCACCGATACATCACCTGAATCCGATCGTTGCAGCTGCATTGTAATGACAATTAATCGATATTTTCAATATCTCACATGTATTGTGGTCACATCAACACCGTCAGTGTGGTGCAGGTGTGTTCTAAGACCTCACGTACAATGCATTACCCTCTCTCTCTCTCTCTTTTGCTTTTCCTATTACCACAAACAGAAAACTATTAGTCGAACTTCAGCATCAGCAAAACCCGAACAAAGAACCATATGGGAGGCTCTCCCGGCCTCTCCTACCGCCACCATCCACCTACAGCTTGATGCTTCTGGTGTAACAAATCGATACAACATTGTTTTCGCTTGCCCATTTTTCTTCCTCGCTTTTCACCCCGAAAGCGATTCCGACTGACACACACGTCGACAATAGAACGAATCGTACACCACAACGAACGGTAGCAAGCGGTACACCACAACGAACGGTGTACGGTGGGAAAAGCTTTGGCGTTGGAATGTTGGTGTTTGATTTGTTTGTTTTTCACACCCCCCTTCCTCCATTCCCACCGTTCCTAGGCCCCACCCATGGGCCTCTTCGCTCGGTTCTCAGGTCGCCCACTGCCGGTGCGTTGGACATTGATGAAGACATCTATTTCGGCTTTATGGCCTACAAGGCCGAGGTCGTAAAACAATTGCCCGGGCTGTCTCTTCCTCATTCGCTCTCTCTCTCTCTCTCTCTCTCTCTCTCTCTCTCTCCCTCTCTCTGTTTTGCCATTTCTCAGTCCTTTTCGGTTGATAAAGGACAAGGGCAAGGTTTTGCATACGATTTTCGGTGACAGGTAACGGAAAGGAACAGGCAACGCATAGATCATTTGTCTCGATGAGTTTGTGCTTCTCAGTTTTATCGGGGGGTTTTCCGTCGATGGTTTTGGGGGAAATAAACACACGTTCCGAAATTAATAGTATTGCGTGTAACAGTTGACTGCCAATGCCACACGGTACCACAAAGTGAGTCAACAAGATTGGGGGGCAGGAAATTGAAATGTCAACGATGGACATTGTTAAGACGAAACGAAATCAATCATCATACAAATTAACTTGAATAGTTTTGATAAAATTACGAATTTGGCAGTTGAGTGTGATTTTAAGCTTATGTCGAATGAATATGAATTCAGAACGCTCCCGGGACAGTGGGAAAACCTGAGAAGAATAGATCCGATACAATAATTCATTTCAGAGAAATAATTGCGCCTAAATGTATGCAATGTTCATGCCTACCTTCTTTTAGCAAGATCCTGAACATTTTAAGTTTTTATGGAACATCTAATCGTGTTTTGAATTTTCTCTGTGTCACTTGTCTGAAAGCTTCCCGATTAAATAGCATACATTGTGAGCTGATCTCACGTTGTTCAAAAATAGTTGAACATGAATGCATCGTTCATTTTTTCTGTCCTGTCCTTGCCGCCAGCGAGCAATCGCATTCCACACGTTTACCCAAGCGAATAAGTCGCACGGTGCACAAATCAACGGAACGGAATGCACTCGACATCCGGATTCAATCAAGGAACAGCGTTGGAATGAAAATTACAAACAAAAAACTACTCCCGCACTACTTCCGCGCGTCAGTCAAACGTCCCTGCCTGAGCCCGGACACCGTAATGTGTGATGCATTCACAATTAACCGTTTCGCATTTCGTGCAGCCGTGCAGCCGGCGTAAAATGCAGCTCCGTGTTGGCCGCTACACAGATCTGGTCGCGAAATACGTCCCAAACAGACGACGTGCCAAAGTCAAAGGGAGGGCTACGCCATTCGTAATGAATCGTGTCAGGTGGCAGAGTCAGCAATTGCGCACCTTTGACGCTCGTGCACCCAACCCAACAGGTGCCGAAAATAAAACACCTTTCACTCGAAGGATATTGGTTCCACATGGCGTGCGACGATGAGTGTGAACTTGCTTGGGACACGTTGCAGTGGACACAAATGAGTAATGGATCGGTTCGGAAACGTGATCGTTCGATTAACTGCGATGCAGGAGGGCGACGTCTCTTACCTCAGTGTCTAAAATAAACGCAGTCCGTGCATGATCAAAAGTGAGACGCTCATTAACTTGGTAGCCTGGTGGTTGGGTTGTAACGGTAATGTAAAGTCATTTGATGATTTTTTTGTTGTCATACACACTGCAGATAAAATATTTTTAAGGCTCGCTCGCACCAGTTGATAACGTAAAACATTACATCACTGATGTTGCGGTTTTTTTTATAATTTCTTTTCGTTTATCTAACTAATTAAGTTAAATTGGAATGTATATTAAGCTAGCATGTGTAAGCCCTTAAACGATGGATTGTGTGACTGGTAAGTTCCGATGTTTGAAGGCTTAAAAACAAGATAATCCGACCGTAACGCCTGATTGTTTTTTTGTTATCTTCTTTTGAATTTTGCTATCATAAACATATCTCAACTGTGGCTGACTGACAAACGTTAAATCATTTCCTGCTAGTAAACCAAATTTATCTGTTCTATTTTAGTGAAGAAAAATAAAAGATTCAGCTTAGTTATGGCCACCGAGAAAGCACAAGACACTTGTGAGTTTTGATTTTGCTTTTCAACAATGTAAAGATTTTATTTGAAAAATATTCACAGCCTGCTAAAGGTCAACGTTGGTTTGCTCTTAAACCCATCATAGAAGCACATAATTAGCTTCACTCTGCACACTGCCACCCTTTCGCACTCTACGCACAAGAAGTTATAAATTTATCGTCATCCCATTGCAACTGCCGGCCCCGGCCGAGTGATCATATTACAATGATTGGTGGTCACGCGATCACTGTTTTTATTTCCCACCCATCCCCGTCCTTCGGTGCCGACCTGCCAATAAACCCGTGAGCCACACACTCGAGTCATCCCACACCGGTCGGACGAGCTTCACACAGACAGCGGGTGGACCGGTTACCGGAACAACCGACAACACCGCCAGCCATATGATACATTTCCCGATTAGCTTCGAGCGTGCTGCCAGCGCTTCCCACTTCTCAGCGCAGCCATGGTTGAAGCTCGTTCTCAGATTTAACAAGGACCACGACACACCACCCGAAAATGTTGCCCATTTTTCTCGTTTCCCTTCCTTCCCATGTGCTGTCCTCCTTTTTTTCCCATTTTCCCACTTCTTATTTCGCCCGGTACTGTTGATTTTTCCCCTGCGCACTCATACACACTGCCGTGAATGTGCGTATCCCCCGTATCTGCCCCATCCAGCCAGAGTTGTGATACGCTGTCAAAGTTTATGATGTGGCTAATGCCCTAATTACCCAAAGCAGCACCACTCAAACTTTATGATGAGAATGTTTTATGGCCAACCGATGGAGCGCACGAGCGGGATGGGTTGCGCCCTAATTGGAAGTGATCTGGTCCGAGCAATGGGCCCAACGGATCCGGAGCGGGCAGAAGAAGAGAGAAAAAAAAACACAAAAGCAAAAAGTGCGTCAGAATCCGTTCTCTCGTCCCTATGCTTTGATTTTTTTTGTTTGCTTCTTGCTGTTCTGCTTTCCGGATTCTTCGTTCGGGGTTTTTCTCTTTTCCATCCGTACGTCCACTTCCCGTGCTTCACTACAGGGAAATATGATGCTTGCAACACATCGCCACCCCTTTTCCCACGCATCTCTCCCACGTATCGACTCATGGTGGGGGACGCGAAGGGAGAGGGTGTAGTGCAGCGGTGTTTGGATTTGTTTTCATACGCAACGGTTTTCCCATTCATTAGGCGAGTTAGCGCAAGTTCTGGGCGGGATGGAAACCATTTGGAAACCCCTGGCAGCCTTCGAGCGGATTCGGGGCGGGATACTTTGTTTCGAGTGAAGATTAGGGGAAAAAACTTATCAAATCTGGCTGTCGGAAGTGCGGGCCAGGGCTTTCCGGGAGTAGGTTTATTATTTTTTTTTAAGCAAGGCAACAATTCGCGTGTCAAAAAACACCGATTTTGATACAAAAACATAAGCTTAGAGCCGACGGAAGGGTAAACGTATCCTCGGCGAGTTTAACATTAACATGACAATTATTAAAACAGCCTGTCTGTGACGGAAGCTTTTTTATGCTTGTTGCGGAAAGTCTCGGCTTTCTCGCTGCGACAGTGCAATAAAAATCAATGTTTTATTAAACGGCGCAGACACTAGCAAGCGTTGCCATAAAGTGGTAAATTGATTGTGTTAGCTAACACTACTCGAGAAAAAAAAGGGATGGAGACGTCTTCAAAGGGTGTTATTTCCCGGTGGACACTTTAAAAGGGTTTCGTACAAAGTTTCATCACCTTATGCTTCTGAGACAATTTGCAGTTTGTAAAAGAGTTGATTGGGTTTTACAAGAGAGCTGCAGGGAGGAAAATCGACGCTTAGGAAAAATCAAGTATGAACGTATTTAAAATGTTAAAAATCTGCCTTTTTATGAAAATATCTTAGCAAAGAATATTTTCCTCTCTATTCCATGTGAATTTATGGCAATAAAAATCTGGTAAAGCTTTAAGCTACAGTAACTATTGAAGTTAATCTTTTTTTGTGTAACTTACCAGTCCCGTAAAATGTAGCCTTCATCTGGCTTCACAAAATTCCTCTTATCCTCGCCGTAGGAGCTGCACGGGACAGAGGAACAGAAGCCCTGCCCTTTTCGAATGGACGCAAGACCCAACGGCAAGAAGCCTCTCACAGCGTAAAGGCCAATCTTCTATTAAACTTCTGTTAGTGGCAGGATGGCCGGCACCGCAAACTGGCACGGCAGGAGTTTCCGTAAATTATCGACTCATTTACGATTACGATCAATGAATATTTCATCACCCATCCAGCAGGGCCGGTCGCTTACCTTCACCTCCCCTCCACCAAGGGTTAGGTGGGTCACTTCATCATACAATCGAAATCATATCGCCAGCGCGAACCCGGTGGTGGGCAATCGAGCAGCAGAAAAATAAGGCAAGCAGGACGAAAGTAACAGGAGAATAAAAATAATTGCGGCGTCTCGAGAACGCCGAGCGTGTAGGCGAGCGTGTGCCCGTCCGCCCACCGTCTTTCATACTCCCGCTTTGAAAAAGCCCGTTTTTCCTTTGGCGCAAGCACTTTATCCCTCCAGTGGGGCTATTACCCATTGTCGCACGATCACACAGAGTTTCAGCTTTTCTTTTTTTTTTGTGTGCACCATCGTTTACCCGAAGAAAGGGGAAGAAAGGTAACAACAAAAAAACGCCCGCACACACACACACAACAAATGCGAACGACCCAAAGCCCATCGCAGCCCATCCGGGGTTGGGAGAAAAGCTCGCCGCACACAAAAAAGCACGATCTCACAGCCACTCGGAGGGAGGGGGAGGAAAAGGAGGGGGTGGGATGTTAGAAAAGAAAGGCGGCGGGCGGTTTGTGTTCGTTAATGGTGTAAGGTTATTGGGTTAGAGCGACCAGACCAGAGAGCGGGCCCGGCCGGCCGTTATCAACCCGCACTCTCGTGGGGGTTGATTTTTATCGAGGATTTTACTCGCGTGGCGACAAAGAGGACACATTTGCGCTTGGGAGGGGGGAGGGGGTGCAGGTGGTGGATGAGTTTACTTTTGCCTCATGTTGGACAGTGTAGCGACCGCACCGGGTGTGAAGAACATGTTTGTGCAACGCAATTTGAAGTTTCATTAACCGTGATTGTGACGTGCCAATCGTGCTGAGGTACGGACGTTTTGGAACATTTCTTTTGCCTTGTTTTCTTATTGCATTTGAAGTACTGTAAGACTTTGCAATTCTGATGCATAACTTTAGCAAGCTTCTACAAATACGTACAGTTGTATGTGAAGCAAAGAAACAAGTACATTTACTACAATCTGCTCATAATTATTGCTCATTTTTTTAACTTCTTGAAAGATATTTGTTCTAATCGTTTAAGAAGTTATGAATATTTTGAATAGTGTATTGTCAACTGAACAAGTTGCTGCACTGGGAAAGATGTAATAATGAGAAACAGCTTTCTTTCTGAAGAATTTGTGAATGTACAACAAAAGTTGTCATAAAACAAATTAAATTTAAAAAAATGTTTGAATTGAAATTTTAATCAAATGTTTAAAAATTATGTAGATTAAAATTTACAAAGTTTTTTTTTATCATGCAAGCAAAGTCATGCTAAAAGAAGTGTAAAATCCTGTTCCTTTAGCTCTTCCTGAAGAGCTTAATGAATGGCACATAACCATCCGGAAGTTCATTTCAGTAGCTACAGAAAATTCATTGCCCCAGAAGCTACATTAACACGTGCACACTTTACTGCACCACCGTGAGTTCGTGCCAAACAGTGTGTGCAAAAACGAAACCGGTCACTCCAAACCCAGTGCCACGGGCCACAGTCCGCCAGCAATGATCATTTAATTGGTACATTAACCGAGCACACGGTGCTCGTGCTGGAAAAATGGTTTCCACTTCGTAAATCAAGCATTCGTCCCCGCACCTCACCCCTCCACCCCCTCCCAAAACCGGGTCATCTTAACGAAGGAAGGAAAACCCACCCAACCACCTCCCGTGAAGGAATGCTGGAAAATAAGGGAACGCAACCGGTCATAAAAATGACCAGCAACGCCATCGCCATTAAGACAACTTTGTTAAGCCGTTTCGATATCGGTGAGGTCGCGAAAAAACCCCGTACCACCCGCTGCTAAATGCCACTGCGACACAGACACACACACACACCGAGCTGGGGAAGACGTTTCGTGGTGTGGCGTCGTTGCAGGTGACACGACGAAACGGGCACTTTGCCTCGGAAACGGCTCAACCCGCGCGCTCGTAAAGCGTTTGAAATATTGCATTCTTGCGAGTTGTTGCTTGGTTTTATTGCTTTCTCTTTGGTGCGCCCACGAGTTAGGATTTTATTTTCTGCCACGAACTTCTCAAGAGAGGCCTCTACGACTGATTACTGTAGTGAGAGGAGGAAAAAAAAACCCACCAACCCGGTAGAACGATGTGTTGTGTGTGTCCGATTGGAATGTTTGTGGTGCATTTGGTGCGATTCAAAGCGCCGTGCAAAAATGGTCCTTCAACTTCCAAAACCACAAACTAAGACAAACGCCCAGCCACTACCACCATGGTGTAGGCGGATGGCGGGAAAAGGCGTGGAAGAAATGATTTATCGTTCAGCAGGTCGGTGTAAAAATCGAACGTTAAACTCCCGGAGGGGGCCATAAAATAGCAAGCCTTTAAAACAACAAACTAGTTACAAAGTGCGGACGGGACGGACGGACGGACGACACCCGAGTACTGTTGTTAAATAAGCTGCAGTGGCTTGTCACCGCTTCAGTTTACATGGTTGTTTTACAAAGTGATAAGTTTTCGCAAACAAAAGAGATGATCTTTGGCTTGATCTTTGTGTATTTCATTGGTAAAACATGAATTTGTTTCTTTTTAATTGGTTGTTGATAGGGGTTGTTGTGCTGAATTTGAGTTTTATATTACAATTTTCTTTTACAGCAAGCAAACACATTTTTTATTTTATTTAGGTAAAAACTCCATTAACTAATGTTTAGTCCAACCAAACAGTCGAAAACCTTTCATCAATTGAATTATTATCCCTCCCTTAAAGACAACCGCTTTCCAGCTGAACGGAAAAGCAATTTATTCTTGCTCAACTCTCTATTTGTTGCAACTTTCTCGCCCCCCACCCCCCCCCCCCCCCGGTTGAACATCGTAATCAAACACATGCCGGCCAGCAACGGGGGAGGGGGGGGGGGCAAAACTTTTCGGACTTCACCAGCATCCCAGGATAATCCTTACCGACCCAAGCAAAACTTCAAAAAAGAAGCAGCAGAGAAGGAAAAAAAAAACAGAAAGAACACTTTGCCACTTTGTGTTACAGGTGACAAGTGCCTCGATTTAAAACGGTTGCTCACCACCGCAAGCAAGCGTTGAAGAAGGTCAACGAAATTAAATTCAACACATCAGCACCAGAAACTGTCGGCACCGGTCGATTGGGTTGCTCGCCGGTCCCGGTTGATTGGTCAGCCCGGGCCCCCGAAAAGGTGACGAAATGTCTGTCACGTCGCTTTTCATCGCCACCAACGACACACTTTGAACATGTTGATGAGCTGTCCTGTTGCGGGTGGGAGTGGGTGAGAAACGTGGGAAATGAAACGACAAGAAAAGCGAGACAAGAGCGAGAAAAAGGGAAAGAACGGGCTAATGAGCTGTTGCGTGCCGTATGTTGATTCTTTTTCACGGAGCAAACGGGAAGGCTGCCAATCAGTGGTTGCGATTGGAAAAAAATTGAACAAAACCGCTGCCACAAAGCATCTTTCCGGGCCGGGCCGGAAATCGATACGAACCGGAGCGGCGATGTGTGTCTGCTTCTTTAATTTGTAAAACATCCCGCCGGTGGGATGCTGCTTAACTTTTGCCTCATCTTAAATACCTTCAATTCGTTCGGTAATCTTCAGCGAGCGAAAGGAAATTTGCCTAAGCTCGGCTCGCTTCGTGGAATCTGGCGCGGGTAAGATTTCGCCGTGTCGCTGTGTGACAAAATTTCACTCCACACGCAGCACCTGATACTGCGTGTGTGCTCGACCGCGTTGTTCCGCTCATCGTACAAGCTGGATGGAAAATATGGCGGAAATTGAATATGGCGTTAATAATTGAGTTTTCATTTGACAGTGTACAGCCTGACAGGCAGCCAGCCGAGATGGAGCGGAAAAATGAGACCCACCATTAGATCAGTGTGCGTGTTTGTGTATGTGTGTGTGAGGGTCTGTAGACACGAATATTGAACCGTTTGCACGGTAGAGGGGAAAACCCCACCCAAACTTAACATTCTTTATGCAACACTTTAAAGTAGCAAATTAAAGTGTAATGAATGGTTTTCGGTGTAATTATGGTCGTTAATTTTGTGGATACATTTTAGCATTTTGTTTTTTTCCCGGCCACATTCACCGTACACCTCAATTAAACAGTTTCAGCATGAAATATGTACGCCAGCTATCTCTCGTGAAAGCACACTGTTATAATGGGGAGAAGACAAAAAACGTTAACCCTCATCATAAGCACTGTGGGTCCGTAAAATTAATAGAGCCATTGCACAACACATACACACACACACACTCAAAACCACTAAGGTTTCACATTGCTCGTTAGCGGATGAAATGGTACGACAAGCAATCAATTATTTTAAGCACATGCACACATCACGAAACCTCCTGAAACTAATCAATCAATGAGTCATTGTCACAATTTAATACACCTTAACACAGCACGGCAATGGGACTGTTGGCGTGGTTGTCGTGCTAGTACGGCATATCGGTGCAATGCGTGCTTTAGTTAAACAATTTCGCAATTAAATTTTCATGCATGAATTGCATTACATTTTAGAGCCAGCTAGCGAGGGACCGAGCACGTCCCCAAAGGGTATGCCATCTGGCAGGGACGGACCAGTGCAAAACGCCCGTAGACGAATCTAGGTGCCAAATGCCGTGCCCTCGTGGTACCTCTGGTTCAATCCCGATCATCAGATAACGCCCCATTTTGCCGATGATGACATGCACGAGGTGTGCGAAACGGTTGTCAAAGTGCGCGACTGATAAGCGAATCGATCGTGTGTTTTGTGCACACACCGCGCGAGTTTGTTGAGTCATACGGTCGCGGTTGTGGAGTTCAACAACATTCAGCAACAATACCGTCCCGATGCATTAGATTGGTGGCAGATGGTGGGGTGAAAATGGAGAATTTCTAGCAGATGGCGCATTTTAACAGTACTTTTTATATAGTGCAAATGTTTGTTTTTGATATGAAAAACATTGAAATTTTATCATATTTCATTCAGTGAATATAAATTACATAAAGGCAAGCATTTTTGAATAGGCATACTAAAGCATGGCTCTAAAAGCCCGGCAACACGGAGCGTATTCGCAAGCGCAATTTGAAGCAGTGCCCCCTGGTGACATTTTTTGGAAGCTTGGTAAGCGCAATTCATCTGTCACAAAAAAAATGCGCATCGAGCTACCATTGAAATTGAAGCGTTAGTTTCAGCTTTGTTTGCTCTGTGTCTTGTGACCGGTGCTAAGAATAAATAATCGTAAAAAATTGATTCACAATTAATTGATTAAATTTAAAAAAAGAACCATATTTCATGTATTAGTAAAAAAATGAGACGCACCTTCTGCTGTATCTATTCAATGTGGTGCGTTGTGTATGCACAGCAGCTGCGAGCTGTCAAACCAATTACGCTTCCGAAATCAGTGACTATTTGGTGTGAGAGCATAAATTCTTTTCGAGTGTTGAATTGCGCTTTTGCTTAACTACCGATGGTTTGCAACGGATGGCGCTAACGTAAAACAAGAATGCACTAGTGAATGCGCTCCATGTAGCCCAGTTTTAATAATTAAAAAAAAAAAACTTTTTAATTTAAAATTATCTAAGTTCTTCCAAACACAGTTATGTATCAATGGCTTTACCTGTAACTTGCCCGAATAGTTAAAGCATATAACTCCAACTTTCCAAACTCCACGAAATCAACTCTAGGGAAGGTGAACATCCCCTACGACTCAAAAGAATTATTATTCCACTGGCACGATTTGCAAATCGTGTCGAATCGAAAAGACTGCCTGCCCAAATCGATCGCACATTCCCAATTTGGAGGGTTTCGAACGGTACTGTCACAGGGCCGGATTGGCATAAATACGTCATAAACACGTCACACACACAATGTAGGGCAAATCATGGCGCAACACCAACAGCAAACGAAACCCAAATTTGCACGCTGCACCCTCCTGATGGATGGAGTTGCAGCGAGCAAGAGGACCAGAAGAACAATGGCCCTTTTCTCTTGAAGCTGTTAGGTGTCGCAAAAAAAGCGTCCCAAATTCCAAAAGCACCCAGAAGTGGCATTGTGATTTGTTCTGCGTTTTTTTTACTATTCCTGTTGGGTATAAATATGACACGGTTAATCGGCGCTAGTCTAGGTCCCATAATTACTCCCACGACAAACCGTGGGGGATGATAAATATTTATTTTTAGAAAGTTCAATCAACACTATCTCCAAACGCTCTAGACACAGAGGGACACACGTCGTCGTCGTCGTCGTGGTACGATAACCGTGCCTCCCTGTGTGTCGACGTCGATGTACGTGGGTGCGTAGAATGAGCGAGCAGACACGATAATTTGTACGATAACATTCGATATCATGGTGCCGTGGCGCGAAACTGGTGTAAACTAATTTATGGACTTCCGTACGAACAGGACGGCGCCGATCGTACGATTTGATTAGTGCGCTGATAGCATCTCGTGGGGAATGAATCGGTTCGGGGTGATTGAGAGGAGGAAGTTAAGATAGGGGAATCAAGCCGTGTGAGTTGCGTTCTTTGTGACGAGAATGGAGCATAAGATGTATCTTTTCATTCATACATCATAGTGAGTCAGGTTTGAAGAATTTTTAAACGCATCTAATTACAGAAATCTATACAGCCATCTATGGAGCATTTCCCCAATATCACTACTGATTTCTGAAGCTCCTCTCGCTCTTCGCCTCCGCTGTCTTTGTGGACGGCCTAAGAGGACTTTACGGGCTGGATCGTCCGGGTCCATGCGTATAACATGGCCAGCCCACCGGAGCCGGGCGAGCTTAATCCGCTGCACAACAGTAAGGTCGTTGTACAGCACGTACAGTTCGTCGTTGTATCGGCTCCTCCATTCCTTCCTCACGTTTTGGGACAACAATCCTCCTGAGCATCTTCCTCTCGAATTCGGCTTGGAGGGTTTCGTCAGTTTTGGACAGACTCCAAGTCTTAGAGGCATACATGAGTACTGGGACGGTGCAATATATAGGTGTGATATAGTCCCAGCTTCGTTCGTCGCGACAGGTTTTGTTTCACCTGACAAAACTTTGCTTCCTGATTCCGAATGCTTCCTGATTTCTGAAGCTCCAAAATCCCTAATTGAAATAGCTCAACCGATTTGTTTCAGTTTGAGGTTTTCCTTAGCTCCTTCTTTCGTGCTCTACTGCCGTAATCACACCGCTGGAGCTCATTATTCAAGTTGAGCCAAGAAAGCACATAATTGTGTGACAATAATGCGCCTAATTTGTAACCGTCTCGCCGGTACACCTCTCTCTTATCCACACTCCCCCGCCACCCCGCATCACACACCAACTAAATTCCTCCCACCATCGCATTCCACCATCACTTATAACCCATTCTCCAACAGTCGGCGTGTAAATGGCATGTAATTTGGTGTAGCTAATAATTGGAACAAAATGAGCTCCGGACCGGCTAAGCCGGTGCTGATGCTGAACCACGTGCCGGAGCAATAATCCACCGAAGCAAATTAACCTTATCCCGATGTGTTCCCTTTTGGGTGGTTGTGTGTGTGTTTGGCGTCCGGTGTTCCGGGTGTTTCGAAGAAACCACAAGAAGTACTCGTCAATTCAGTCGACTTACCTGTGAGTGAGGAAAGAGAAGAAAGAGCGGCGTTAGATCGTTAAATTGAAACGAGACGAACATAAGAAATCAGTGCACTGGTCAAGGCAGGGTGATCGTGGAGAAATCTCGCATCAAAGTCAGACCGGTAGTAGCAGTAGCATTGTGGCACCATCGGCTACCCTACCTGTTGACGTGTTACCCAACCCCGTACGTCACCGGAACATGACAAACTCGCTCAAACAACGACAATAAAATGGCGAAAAAGCACTGATGACAGCAAAAAACCCGTCCCACGATGAAAACCTGCTTTAATTGGTTTTCACGGTAAAATGGCTGACGGTTCGCTCTTCCTGCCGTGGGTCTACCCGACTTTACAGCGAGCGTAGCGAAAAATACTTCACCATGGCATGGAAGGATCGGTTGGAGTATCTCTCTGGAATGCTGAAAATTGAACGCTGCGCCAGCAGTACACACACACACACACACAGCGGTGGAAATGCAATGAAATGAGCCGGAAAATGTAATTACAACAGGTATCGATGCACGGATGGATGCCGTTCGATGATTTATTGATTTATTTCCCACTGCTTTCGCCATGTTTCCCCAACCCCTTCCAATTGCTGTGTCTTGGTACTGCTTCGGCATGAAACATGTGCACTTCAGCAAAACTATTCTTCCCGCGAGGGTTTGATATGGTTGTAAATGAAATGGTAAGAAATTATGATGAGAGCAAAAAGCGAGAGCGCTCTTCTATCACGCAGCTCATCATTTCCGCCACCCATTGAACATGATTTATGCGCTTCAGCAAGTGCTGGCGCACTGAAGGATGCTCTCAACTCTCGAGGCGGCATTGTTAATTTATTTTCACAACTCATTTTTCATTGTCATCCTCCCGGGCTTTCCCCCCAGGCTGTGGGAGTACTTTTTTTCTCTCTGGACCAAAACATAGAATTGCAAAAAAGGCTACTGATACACACATTCAATGTTTTATTTGTAGCTTTCTCTCTCTACCTCTCATGAATTCTTGTTTAACATTTTCCATTATACATAATTCTACATTTAATGCATACACATACACGTACAAAACGGTGTACAAACAATCACACAATACAACAGAGGGGGGAGGGTACTCTCTCTCACGAATGTTTGGCATCATTTCCATCCTCATTGAATAGTCTCGTTAACAAGTGGGAATTATTTCCATGCGACACCTTCAGTGTAAAGGAAGAGAGTAGAAGGAAGAGCGGAGGTATGCTTATCAATGTTTTCCTTGTGGGGAAAGCTTTTTTCACGCGCGCCTTAAAAACATCGCCACTCTCCATTCCACACGGCTGATTAACTCACGGCTCATGGATGCGAATATAAATTAGCGACATTTGTTATTTTAATGGCATTCAAGGGGTGGGGGGAGTTTCCTCTGACCAAAGTCGAGGAGTTTTCTTTTCCAAGGCTCGGGGTGTTTTTTTTTTGTTTTTGTTAAAGAGCTTTCCGTCACCATTTTCGACGAACAAATTAATCGAGAAAGAAAGAAATGTGTCGCGTTACGCCATCTCACCAAGCTAATTAGTGCATTGTGTTGTGCTGGTGGTAATTTTGCAAGGGGTAACCTTTTTCACGCCTTCACTGTAAGGAACAACAGCAGCCTGGGCTGGGAAACCTTAATGAACATATCTATTTTATGGTTCAATTGCTGGTGGGAGGGGTTGCGAGTGAAAGTTGCTTGACAATGCGTCACATGAAGGTGACAAAGTGAGAAGATTATCAATGAGATATGAAGCACTCATTGCTTAACTCATTTTGTGGCGTTTATTCTTATCAATGCGATGTAAATTTTTCAAAAATCTAGCGGACAAAGAGCTTATTATTTGACTATGAATACGTTTATCAATAATCTTTATAAATTGACTCATAATTGAACAGTTCAAAATTTTATTCCCACAACTTTACGATGATGCGTAATTGAGCAATTCCTTTCTTTCTTAGCTTTACTACGATTTCCTTGATCATGTTTGTAATTTGTGGCAGACTAGGCTAGTCGTAACTGTGGGAGAGTTTTACTTTATTTAGAATTGGTCAATTTTATACTTTATTGATAACATCCAAAGCATTATATTAAATGTTGGAGCTTAGTCTTATTATGGTATTATAATTTATCATTTTTTTGTATGAAGATAAAATACCTCATAAAGTAGGTATACAGATTAAAAATCCTAAAATACTTATATGAAATAATGATTATGCACCTATACTCCTTTCTAAAAAATAATATTCCTCTTGAGCATGTACCACAGAAAACGAACACGAATAAATTGTCAATTATTGGCAAAAATCAATTTAGTCTTAACTGCTTCAAACCCAGCGCCCACTCCGTGCACGCAAGAAACAAGCGATTAATCTGAAAAGACAGCACCAAGTGCAAACAATTCCACAGACAATAATCACTAGGCACTCGACTCCGCTTCCAGCCAGCGTTCTCCCGCGTGCAGATTTCACCCTCCGGATCCAATTGCATAAAACATCCGCACACACAGACGCACTCTAAGGTCACATTCCCGTACCATTTTCCTAGCCTTCTTCCCTCTTCCTACAGTGGCCGTGCGCCGTGTGCGCGAAGCATGAGATGCATGTTGTTCGCTCACTTATGAACTCGACGTCGTCGGGTGCTATTTTCGGTCACATGTCAAGTGGCACCGGAGGATGTTAAAAATAGCACCCGGCTGCTGCTGCTGCTGCTGCTTCTGCTGGTTGTACAACACTCGAGAGGGAAGACTAGAAGACGACTTTCTCCCGGAGAGTTCCGGGGGAACAAAATCTGGGATACAAAAAAAAAACCCCTTCGTCCCATTCCACTCCGCACCGGCACACAGCGAAAACCCGGTAAAGCGTAACCTCAGCAACCATCTCGTTTCGACACGATAAAGCATCCGTCTCTTCGCTCCTCCGTCTCATCCCATCCAGGAACACATACAAGAGCGTGGAAACGAAACTGGATCGATCCCGTGTGAACTGGTTCCGTGTCGGGTGTTTTCTGCTTTCCTGGGCACACACACACACAAACACACACACACCTGGCACACTCCAGGCGTGAGGAATCTCTCGTGTGCGATGCTTCGGTTCCGATCGTTTCGCCTGTCATGTCGATGGCACTCGATTCATTGCCGGACATTTTGTGCGGATTATATAATGAGATTTATCGCTTGTTCGAATTTGTCACTGATACGCTGACGGGGTTGGTGCCGGGTGGCCGAATATTTTCACGCCACATCACGCTTTACGGGCAGTGGAGGGGGGGGGAGGTGGTTTACCCGTATGACGTCATTCGGTTTTGACGTTTAATGTTGCGGGTAAAGTACTGGGCTGCTCCATCGACGGGGACTGGTGTATTGAATAGACAATACATCAGGTAGATCATCATTTATTCAGTATTTGTTTCGCTTTTCTTAGTTTGTAAATTCATAAAATAGCATGAACATACCATTTTTTAAAGCATTTTCACAAACTTGAAGGCAGTTGAACTTCAAGAAAATTGAAACATAAAATGCTACAAAATTTTCGAACTTGAACACACTCCGTACTCTTTACATCAGTGTACAGCGATCCAGCGATGGAAAGATAGCCAGCAACATTTGCCATCAGCTTCCTTCCTGCTCCACAACCCTCTTCTCCCTCCCCCCCCCCTCCTCCCATCCTACAACAGCGTGTGAACATTCGCCCTCCATTCAGCTGAATTGTTTGTTTGTTTGTTTGAACAATTTTGGGAAGCCGCCGTTGACTGTGATGGAGCCGCCCGCGTTACAGTGGGTACGCACTTTTCAACGCCATCCGACGCCGACCGACCGGGACCACCATAGATAGCGGAAAGGTTTTCCCCTGGCGAAACGCTAGCAATTTCCGCACAAAAGAATGCGGGCCCCGAATTATTTAGAACATTCTGCCGAATTTTCAGCCCTTCATTATGGAGGCCGGATGATGGAAGAAAATTGCACGACACACAAACATCCCGGCACACCAATGGAGGGAGGAGGGGGGGGAGGGGGGAGCGCGAGAGGGGGCGGCAAGAAAGGCCACCCGTTTGGTACGGCCGAGTTTGATCTTTTTGCTCGAATGTGACCCGAAGCAGCATGCATTAAGTGTGTTTCTGTGCGGCCCGTACCCTTTTCAAGCGAAACAGGGTGAAGAAATTTTAATCTTTCCACTGAAAAGCGTTTTCTACAAATTAAAAGCAAGCACGCTTTGTGCTTTAAGAAATGCTTAAGAAAGCCTCGAACAAAACTGGGCGTAGAATGAGAGAAAGTGCCTTCTACAAATTACTTTATTTAAAACGTTTTCCATGGGCAAACAGAATAGCAGCAAGCATTAATTGGAAATAAAATAAACATAAATAGAAAACAACCAGCAAGTGCGCTTGCATTCGGTGCAAATTGAATTCATTGCATAGGTGTTGAAGCAACATTATGCTATGCATACATATAGATGACATGGTAATTACACTCCTTATCGAGCCGCAAAAAGGGAAAGGATGAATAAATAAAACCTCATCCAAACGTGTGCCCTAATTACCGGTTTATATGGCGGTACTTCTCCGATCGCACCGAGAAACGTCATCACTGGACGCATAAACCTGTCTTTCTTTCTTTCTCTCTCTCTCTCTCTCTCTCTCTCTCTCTCTCTCTCTCTGTATCTCTCTGTACTTATGTTTTTCCTTCTTATGCCCATTCCGTGCTGATTAATGCGGAATTGCGTCAGAGCGTGTTGTGTAGCCACGTACGCCGTCATACGCCGTGGCCGTCCCTCATTCGACCCAGTTGCCCGATTTTTCTTTTACGACCGTCCCAAATTTGATCAGGAAAAGTCGTTCCGTTCGGTTCGGCACGTCGTCCACCGGCAGCCCGGGGCCGGGAGAAGTTATGGAGAGTCGCTCGGGTTTGTTTTTTTCTTCTTTCGAGCCCAAAGACGACGGTAGGGCGACTGACCTCCTTTAGGGGTTGAGCTAAAATCAAATCCACCCATTGGAGACCGAAAAGCGATGCGAAGGGGAAAGAGAAAAACTTGCCAAGAAACTTCAGCCAGATGCAATTTCCAGCTGCGAAAGCCGGCGAGCATCCTCCCAAGTGTACGGCACAAAGCATAAAACCAGCATAAAAGCGGAGTGGCGCGCACCATAAGGAAAAACCGCAAAACTAACGACGAGTTGTCTAAGCTTTTCCTCGGCTTTCCCATTACCCATTTATGTGTATGTGTGTGTGTGTGTGTGTGAGAATCTCTTTGTCCCATTCCTCCCACGGTTTCGTGATTCAATCGGCCGCACTAGCAGACCGGAAGTCTGGAAAAGCAATCGATACTTGGCACGGGTACGGCCGCCAGGAGTAGCAGCGTTGTACGAATCACGCCGGCAGCACCGTCCATTCCCTGGGTATCGGAGGTTTGGTGTAGTTCCAAACGGGTCATTAGCCTATTTTCCGACGACCGAAGAGAGGGGAGATTACGTAGCGAAGTGGCAGTTTTCGGTTGCAAGCGCATTCGGGTGTACGTTTCGCTCTACGATCCAGCCCAGTCGCACTCTGGCGCGCACGCCATTTTGACCTGATTCAGGCGGAAGGGAGCGGGAGTGTAGCCAATCGTTTCCGGTACCAGTACCAGAGTGCCGACCCGTGCTGGAGCTTGGTTTTGTGTGTGCTTTAATTTTAATACCCTGTTTTAGCGAAGAACGATAAATGGAGTTTATTTTCTAGCATGCTGTATTATTTATTTTCACATCTGTGCAATTGTACATAAAGAAAGTGACAAACTAAAGCATCAACGTCACCATAATTGCAGAACTATGTTCTCTCTTGGCTTCACCAAACAAAAATAGCCATTAACGAAGTCATCGATCCCAAGTACCCAAGTTGTAAGATAAGAAAACGAAACTCATCCCTCTTGCTTACCCGTTTTCCGTACATCTCTCCTGCCCCCCCCCCCCTCTCCATCCGAACATCATCGCATTCGGGAGCATGCTGTGGGGCTGGGTGCACATTGTGCTCCCAGAAGCACACGCCCATACATCATACAGCTACGCGTCCAGGGAAAGAACCAAGGATCGCTAGGATAGGTCGGGCGTAATCGACAGAGAGAGAGGGAGAGAGAGAGAGAGCCAGAAATAAAAGCTTTTTAACGTCCTCTGGAGCAAACTCCTCGCTGTGTGTGCCAGGACACGATCATACCCTCCCTCTCCCGTTTGTCCTCATCCTGGAAGCGCTATTTTTGAACATAAAAATGAATCCTGCCCTTCGACACCCAGCATACGTATCGAACGATGCGTTGTCGCTTTGCTACCGGGTTTCGTGCAAGAAATAAAACGCACCGCCACCCGAGTGCTGTGTTTACGAGATGATTCATGTCACTGTGAGACATCCGCGAAGACACACCGGCTAGACCCACATTCCAGCGGTCCGGTGATTGTGCAATCGGAAGTAAAAATGGTCTGGCATGGTGCCAGCGAGCTTTTCTTTTGCCGCGCGTGGTTGCATCTCCTTTTTATCGCAGCCCAAACCGGTCCCATCGCCAACCTCCTGTTTGACCACTTGACCTCAGCTGTCCGCCCCGTTGCATGGCCAACCCTTCACAAACATTCCTCGCCGTGGTGCCTTTCGCTTTGGGTGTTTTAGTTCGGGTTCAATGTCTGCAATTGTCGACGGTGGCACGGTTGCGTCACAGCAGAGTACAAAATGAGTTTTTTGTTGTTGTTGTTTAAATATACAAGGATACAGTGGGTGGGTGTATTGTAGATCTTTTCAATTGTTCAATGGACACTTTGCTAGTGTTTGCCGTCTCAAGCAAAGATTGATTGTTTTTTGTGTAATACAGTATCATTATTTTGCAACCAATGGATTGGAATTGATTGGCAAATGGCGCTGAAGCTTGTTTCGGTTGTGTAACCATTTAATTGTTTTTTTTCTCGGAGAAGTCATGCATCACACTGACAAACTGACATTCAAAAATATAGTCTGACCGCACACAATTTATTCTTTGATTGTGCACAGGATGAATAAATACTATATTTTTCATTCTCAAACTAAGTCAATGTCTACTATGATAAAAATGACCTATTATTAAAGGGTCAAGCATAAAATATTGATTTTATATCATTTCGATAAATTAAACAAAAAATCTTATGCTTTTTCGCTTAAACTTCAGAGCCATGAAAAAATGAATTTCACCCTAGCGACCTCCAAAACCGAAAGCAATCAATCTCCCATCGAACCATTTGCCAATCGACACGCCCCGGAGATGTGGAAGTTCATTTTCATATTTCAACAGCAGGTGTCAAAAGTGCACAACCGTTTCTGTCGCGCAAGGACAAATTGGTTTTTGGGGTTTCGCGAGAAAAATGAGTAACCGCATAGAAGGAAAGAGGAAAAAACACCCCCCTCCCAGAACACATTGCGTGAAGTTGAAGTTAATCAGTGTGATTGCATTGATTTTTTCCCCTTTCCCCAAGCACGAGCTCCCATACAAACCGTCTTCCCCGAAATGGGTGCAAAGTTTCCCTTTTTTTCTAGAAAAAAAAACGTAGGTAAAGAAATGAGCAAAAACTTTCTCCCCCCACCCCCCACCCCTGTCTTCTGGAAAGCTTTGGCAATTTTTCATCAAAAATGAGCATGTGGTCCCAAATTTGGCGAGGAAGGGCGAGGTGGGGCGGGGGTCACCAGGGAATTTCGCAAACTTTTCGCTAATCGAAAGAAGTCGACAGGGAGGAAGGCAACGCCCCGGAAGGAAAGCGAAAGTTTGTTACTTATTTGTATCGACAATTGAACGGAAGGCGGCTCGTGAACACATGGGAAGGGAAACCACAGCCACAACGGCCACTGTGTCACTTCAAAAAGCACCGCCCGTCCGGCACTTGGCCACGAAGGAAATGCATGAATGAAGAAAAGCTGACAGAAAGCAAAGATCAATCTCGACGCTACTCGCTCACACCCGTCGTCTCCATCGCGAACTAATCAGTTCCAGTGACATCGAAGTTGAAGACTCTAATTGGAAAGGCATACACACACAGAGAAAGTGAGTTCCTTCGTTCTTTTGCAAACACACAGCAAACCCCCCCCCCCCCCCCCCCCCCTCCCCCCCTTCCCGACGCGAAAACGCACGCACCAGTGCCGCAGGATAAAGTTTTGCCGGTTTTGCCGTGAGAAAAGCACAAGTTCGAACGCTATGTAAACCTTCTGCTGTGTGTCATAACATTCAGCCTTTGTTGTGTGTGTTGCCTTCTGTTCCGTTCTGTTCCGCTGATCGAAGGGCGGACAGCGGAACAAGCACAGCGGTGGTACGGGTAGTACGCGAACTTTCGCAACGCTTACGACAAGCAGCCTTCGACAGCAGAACGTCACCACCTTCAGCGGCTGGTGGTTTGTTGAAAGGGGTTCGGCTTTTCTTATTAGCTAACCGTCAGCGTGCCGAACGGGCGTGCCGAAGTTCAACGTGTGTGGAGATTGATTGAGGAATGATCAAAAACATCGTACGTGGTGCAGCTGCGCCCATGGAAGAGAATGGAAGGGAAGAAAACATTTTTGCTTTGCGGAGAAACAAGAGGATGACAATACTGTTTTCTTACCGTATTTATTTTTACTGTGGAAAATGACACACACACACACACAAGTCGCTTGACAAATTCTGATAAGTTGCCTTTGACAGCCAGATTTTAAAGGAGGTTTAAGAATTAAACATGGTTATGGGAAGTATAAGTTAAAATATTATATAGCTTAAATTAATAAATTAATGAAAATAAATCACACTTGAAACGAAAGACTGCTAACGTTAGAAAGATAGAGCAAGTTAGAAAGAAAATAAAGGAAAACCTCATACAAAAGCAAACATGTCATGCTTTCTCCTTTAATAAACTCAAAATAATCACCCATCAAATGACCATCGGCAAGGCTTAACAAAAACAGACAGAGCCCTAAAATGATCGGTAAAAGCCCTCACCAGGCCAAAGCGGAAAAAGCCGATTTCTTGAACAAATCAACCAGGTCCCCGAAAAAGCAGCCGGCAAGCCCCCCCGGAAAGCCGCTTACTGTCCAACTCCGAGAGCCCACGCACCGCAGGATGATGGAATTGTTGATGAATTGTTTCTCGAACCGTTCAGTAGGTGTTCCTGCCCTTGCGGATGTGTGCCCGGCAGACGTGCGTTCGAATTCCACCGGGAGTGAACGACGACGCATCCCGAAGTAAGAAATATAGCCTGAGGGCAGCGATACCGCACACCGAGCAGCTCGTGCAATAATATATAATTTTTGATAGCTTCTCGAGTGTCTCGCTTAACCGGTCAAACGGTTCAAAAGGGGGAAAGCGGACACCCACCGGCTGACAGGCGAACAATGCTGACTTCACAATGGTGGATATGGTGAAGAATGTATGATTATCGGTTTTCATCGGCGCAGCTTCCAATCCCTGGACCGGGACGGCCGTGGTGTACGTGGCGACCTGTGTACATAAATAATTCTATTATAGGTTATAAGTAGCGCTCCCTGTGTCGGTTCCATTTCATCCGGCCCTAAGGATGACTCCTTGGCTTGTGTGTTTGTGTCAAGCGGAGACTTTACCGGTTTGCCTTCGACCCGAATCTGGCACGGACGGACATGTCCGAAGGCATTCTTGCCAGAACGGTTGAACCTTAAGTCTTCGGGGTTCTGGAGGGTTCTGAGCAGACAGCGGCACGTACACGCTCCAAATGAGGACGGTGGTGGGTGGTGGTGGCGAGAAGGAATCGAAGCGAACTATCATAAGAACCTTCTCTCTCTCTCTCTCTCTCTCTCTCTCTCTCTCTCTTTCAACCACACATTGCCGGCTTTTGTAGATCCGATAAGAGAAATCAATAAATTTTTACGTCGATGTATGGTTTATGCGATCCCCGAGGGGGTTTCGCCACACACAACAAAAAAAGGAAACCAAAAAGGGACAGTGTCCTTAAGAGAACAGGGCCGTCGTCGCTCGCCACACCGGCACGTACACAAATCGAAACCGTCCGAAACCTTTTACCGAAGAGGGACGGGAAAGCGGGCCGGGAAAGGGCAAAGAACCTATCACAGTCACTTCCATTCATCCGACCATTTCTCTTGCTCATCACATATCCTTATTATCTTCCGAGCGAAACCGACCGGCCGGACACGGGCAGAACGTACACTGCTATCAAGCGGCCCTCGGTGACGCTACGTTCCGGCAGTACACCGAGGCATGTCTTGCACCAGCCAGCCAACAAGGCAGCTAAGCTCCATGGCAATGATGGGTTTCCTCCATTCCCTCTGATGGCAGCATTGGACAGCGGCACAACATTCATCACTGCCAGGTCCGTGCGAAGACACACCCGGGGGCCACGGATCGTCGCAGTTCGCCGTTTTCCCAGGGTTTTCTTGACACGCGACCACCCTACACAATGTTTCCGCTCTGTATATGTATGTGTGTGTGTGCCGGTGGGGGAGGAGGGGGGGGTAGTTTGGTAAGTGTGTACGCTCGTCTACCATTCTACCGGACGCGAGTTGCAGAGTTGCTCGGGCTCATCCCGGATGCAGCATTCGACCCGCATTTACTGTGCACGTCCAACAATAAACAGTGCCTGCACGTGAGCCGGCACACGTCTGACGCGGATCGATCGTAACTGCTGCTAAGGATTCTTCATTTAAAGAAGCAGTTTTAAAAATAATGCTCTTTTGAGAGTGCAATCTACGGAACGGCATCTTCATTATCCGTAAATTACTTAAGCGGTAGTTATTAGGCTGTTATACAAAGCTATTAGTCGCACCACACAGTACCCAGAAAGCTTTCGTTTTCCAATTTCCCAACAGATGGCGCTAGTAATAGACGTCACCTAAAACGTAACCTTGCTAAACGTCGTATTAGCAAGAATTACCATTCTCGAAAGGATTTTCTCCTTTTGATGTCTCTGGTTTGGACATCGAGTGCATTCTACTTGAATAAGATGACGTATTAGCCTTTCCATCACACAAAAGCACCAATACAAGCCCCGAAAATAGACGAACAATAATGCACTCTCTGTCTTCCACTTGCCTTCAAACCGACCCCAAGTATGTGTGACGTTATTAACGGCAAACGCCAAGACGACTAGCATCGTTCGCCTTTCAACCAGCCCCATCTTATCATAACCGGGTCTTCTTCCCGCCTTTTCTTCCCATCGCACCCACTGGCACTGGTTACGGAATCAGCAAAAGTGCGCGTAAAGTGCGCGTGTAGCGACACGCGTCATCCAATTGGGGACAGTGTCGCATCGCACCCCATCTAACATACGTCAGCGACGATCGGCATTCCCGAGCGCAAAGACATACCGCGCTGGTAGCGTTGAGCCAACGTCAGCTTTTAGATCGGCAAGGGTGACCAGAGGCACTTACTGGGGACTGGTGTTGTTGGACAATGAACCACGCTTATTGTACCGTCAGATTACGCTGATAGCGTCGGGTGTGTGTTGATTACAGGTTGATTTGCTGCAGATATTTTTACGCAACGGTGGGTTCGTTATTTGTTCGCGAAGCACTGGAGACTGCAAATGGGTGAAAATGTTATGAAATTGCACCCATTTGCTTGTGCAATATTTTACCATATGAAAATGTAGTTAAAGTATTTCTGTATCATTTCTTGCAAGCCCACCAGCAGAAGCTAAACGAAGTCCTTATGGTACCCATCTCCCATCATTCGCTGTTCACTGTAGACTGTTAAACATGCAAACACGTGCCGAGCCAATGATTACAACGCAGCAAAATATCAAAATCACAAACCATTTCGCTTCTCGCTCAATGGCAAAAATCACAACGATACGGCGGAATAAAAAAAAACTGTACGTTGATAAATTGAACAGTTGGTTAAACCAATGTTAGCGATATCGACACGGTATGAATACGGCATGCTATCGCCACCCCCCCATCCATCGTACAGTGTGTTTGTTTTCATAAAAACCGCTACGTATTCATGAGCTTTCAATATTTGATATGGAAACCATGGCGATTAAAATGGCTCCATTACAGTGCGGGTTCGGCGAAGCTAGAAGCGAACGCATTTGAAACCGAACCGTGGAGAAGCAGCGCAAAAAGTTTTGAAAGAAAATAAAAGGCACACTTTTTTGGAATTTGAAACCTCCCACGAATACTCGCACGGCTGGCTAAAACGGGCAAAACGAGTTAAGCATTCTGCAGCGTATGTGAAAAAATGCAACGATTGGATGTAGCATACACACACAAAAAGAAGGCCCGCTGCTTGCATAATAAATTAATCCATCATGCATCTGCCGATAAACTTTTGCAAACTCGTTTAAAATTCTTCTCCAATAGAATTTGATGCCACCTCCATCCCCCTTCCCACCGTTCCATTCTAACTTTTCCCAAAATGCTTTCTGCTGCTTTGCACAAAAAAGCGTAACATAAAAATGCACATCGAAAACGAGACGAGGCCGGTTTCGAAGATATTGTGCCGGAATGCGGAGAAGAAGCATCTTAATATGCAATAAAAAGACACTGTAGCACTGTGCTTTTAGTTGGGCCGATCGCGACTAACTTCGTTAAGTCGTTGCAGCATTTTTTGCGTGTGTGTGTGCCTTTTCCTTCCAGCAAACGTGCACAAATGAACATTGTACGTCTAAGCGGCAAAGAAGCGGCAAAGAAACGAAACACGGCAGAAGGCAGTGGGTGCAAGAATTCGATGCATTCTACGGTCACGTATGCACGTTTTCTGATAGTCTCCGCACGTGCATTCACACTCGACCACGTTTGGTTGGCGGCCTACAAAATTCCTTCACTCTGTGCACTGGTGGGAGAGAGGGGGAAAAATCTCCCACGCCACACACACACACACAATACAATCCACATTCGCAAAACTTCTTTTCTCTGCTTTTTGTGTTTCCTTTTTTCTGTCGCAAAACAATCACTGCAACGGCCCGTCCTTATCTACTGCGTTAGCGTTTCAGCAGTAGCATCGTTTCGCTAGAAGGAAATAGTCGACCGTAATGTACTTTCGATGCAAAAATCCTTTCCACAAGCGACAGCGGATACGGAATGCGGACAAATTTTAAGCAAACCGCTCGTTCGACTCAGCACGATATTGGCCTCATTAGCTGAAAGCTGACACATCGCTGCAACAGCGAGAGAATCTTCCAGCGAGCTCTTGTTGCGTCGACGGGATGTGGCAAATCGAAAGATGGTAAGAAAAAGCCCCTGAAACTGTTCGAAGCAGTACAGCGTGGGCTTAGTGTGATGGTTTGAGAGATGTTTGCGAGGCGAGACATTGTTAGGCTGGAGGCTCGAAATTTGCGGTTTGCTAGTTACGAAAAATGGAGACGCTCGGTACCTTGTGCTTGGTAGCATTGTTTCACTTTGAGAATGGCACACATTCAGCAAAAATGATAACTAATGGGCAAGTAATGGGATTTTTTTTCACAAGGTATATAGGTGCCAGTCCAACCGAACTGTTTATTCGAACACAAATATTTTTTTAAGTATTTTTTTAAATATGTATAAATAGTTGTGGAGACGCATGGTGGCTTACAGGAAACATAATTTGAAATTTTGAAATAACTTTCACAAAGCAATCGTTCTTTTGAGAAAAGGTATATACAAAATTGCAATTACAGATTCTCACAACACTGCAATAACTTATCAATGTATCAATTTTGAAAGCTTTTGAAAGGTCAGTTATAAAAAAATTATCTAAGCGAATCCGAATTGCGAATCGAATGCTAAATGGTTCTAATAACCACCAATAGAGAGAGTCAAGGTGAATAAAAATAACTTCTCTGATTACGCTTCTTCAAACCTGGCTTAAGCAATTATTTCATATGATGAAAAGAAAAAAAAATGTCCCCGAAGAAATGAAATTTTGTCCACCAGACACCTAACGATGGCCTAGTGTGCCGCAGCTTCGTTGTCCTGGTTTCGATTTTCGATCTCGCTGCTACAACACGACCTCCCAATCGAAAAAATAGCAAACTATCAAACTCACCTTTCCGCAAACCTACCCTGCCCACTCCCACCCCCTCTCCTCCACCATTCTCCTCTCCACCACATTGCAAACAGCTTTTCCAGGAATTTCTTACAGTCTAGGGTAGAATCTCATCGGCCGAGCGGGCCTGTGCCACGAGCTTCCATGTTTAAGTACGGTTGAGGATGTAGCAGCCAACGGGGATAGGTGCCTTGCCAGGAAAACATAGCTCCACGAGTGAACGTTATGCTTGTGGTTAAAGCTTCTAGAAGTTCCCGCACTTTCCCCGTCCCGCGAGAAGATCACCGTCTTCGTGACCTTGTTATCATCGACGTGCCGGGTTGGGTGGGTGTACTTTGTATCCATCCAACCAGTACCCCCTCACGTTCCCCACTCACGGAGGGATGTGGAACAAGGACCATCGCAATGCCGTGCCCGATGTGCTCATTTCGGTGTGTCGCTGCTTAATTGCTGGAGTGATAATGAAATTTAAGTTAGCAGTTTTGCTCTCGTGCTTACCCCCACCACCCCCCTACTAACGAGAGAACCACCGTGTGCTCTAGTTTCCCGTTTCGTGAACCGTGTTTTAGTGTGTTACGAAAGAGGCCAGAATAATCGTCATCCACCAGGCGTCCAATATTCAAGATGGTACAAGACGTAGAGAAAACCTTCGCCGCGTAATGATGGTTTGATGATGAGCTGAAATACTCCAGCAACACACACACACACACACACACACTTTAACAAGTTTATTTACTTGATTTATGATTTTATACGGTTTGTATTTGTGACTCTGTCCAACCCGCTGGTTGACCCATGAGTTTTGTGAGCGTTAAGGGTCACTTGCTGGTGCGTTCTTTTCTGTAAACTGGTGGCGGGCGAGGTGAGTAATTGCTCATTGGACCATCGTCTTAAAAAGGGAATGTTGTTGGAGGCCACCGCCTTGCTAAAGATGTATTGCTTTAACGCTGCCAACAAGTGCCCATCGCTCTCGTAAAACACGTCGATGAAGACTTACGGGAACTAGGCAGAAGAAAAAAAAACACCTAAGTCCCGGGAAAATCGATTGCAATAGCTACAATTTAGCTTGTACGCTAAACTAAATTAATGGCTCCACCACTAGGCTGTATCTACAGCGCAGCATCTCAACTGGAACGACCGCAACAGTGAATTAACGGTGCGGTTAGATAACTACTCCCGCGGCAAGCAAACACTTCCTCCACCTTCCATCCCCCCCTCCCCCTCACACACTGCCCTACCCCGGGTGAAAATCGCACATTATCCGTGTCCTGACCGCTCACCATCTTGACGCGTTCCGCCACCTGATGCCAACGACCACGCGAGAGCATATTTGGAATTAATTATTATCACCGCCACCCGGAGGCTTCTTACCGGGCGGCACATGGCGCGAGGTGCGCGAAAACTTTCGGCTGCTATCTCGAAACAGTTAGTTACACACCACAGCCCCCCTACCACTGTCTTCCAATTATTACCTGTCCACTGATCCGCGTTCCGCCGTTCCACGATCATCAGCCAGATTCGCTGTGGCTTTTACAGTCTCGTGCTAGATAATCTCGCGATGGACGTGAACGCGATATCCTGCCATTCCTTCCGCCGAAAACTTCTCAAAACCATTTCCGCCCAAACCAGCACGGAGTACGCGGGCGCGCGACTTGCTATAAATTCCTCTGCCAATCGGAAAATCGATAGCATCAAGAAAAGTTTCCTCCCAGTGTGTATGTGCCGCTTCAAGTGGCGTCTCCCGCGCTAAGGAAATGTTCACCACAAAGGTACCCAGATCGATCGATCAGGTGGAGGGATGGGAGGGATGGAAATACTCCATATGGGTGAACGGGGCACGGGAGCCCGAAGAGCGCGAGCGAGAGATAATTTAAAATGTAAAACTATTAATTTTCATCTTAATCCGTTATGCTGTAAGCGATGAGCGCGTTAGGCGATACCGCACCGCCGTCAAGCGGAATGGTGTGTCATTAATATGCAATTATTTTCCTCCCACTCCGACCCTCCTTCTCTCCACCCCTCGTGTCACAAGTTGTGCTGGTGCCACCACGATTTTTTTGTGTACTGGCAAGACAAAAAAAAGTACTAAAATGGCTCTGCGAGCGCATCCGGCAAAGGTATATCGTTAATTAAATTTCACTTCAAAAATCGAACCATCGCTCAGGGAGCAAATTGAAAGCGGTAATTCTGTTTTGCGGTGCCTGCCGGTACAGAAAATACAACAATTGCGTTAGTGACGATGGGAAGTATGCTACTGAAGTATGTTTGCTCATCAGCTTCCTGTTTCTAGCAACTGTGTGATTATGCAAGCATTAAAATGGTTATAATTGATCCAGCAGGACTCAAGTGTTTCCCTCTTTCCAAGGGAGCATACGAGCTATCATAAATCTTCTCCCCCGGTTTTAAACATTTTTATTTAGTAGCAATATAATGCACCAAAATAAAAAATAACAACTTTTTGCTTGTGACTTGGGAGTGGAAACTCATAAATATATAAATCATAATAAATCTAAATCTTTCATAAATCTTTCAACAACCACTCCAGCGTGTGGGATAACCGCGTGTGTGATTCATAGGTAAGACATTTAATATGCTCTTCCTACGCTCAAAAGCCGCGTGTGAAAAGAGCGCAGTGTGCTGCTTTGGTAGAGTCGAGCATGGTTTGGTGCTAGCAGCACCGTTTCCCACCGTAACGATTCTTTCATCTTTTCAGCACGTGCTTTACCGGTTCTGTAAATTCACCTGTAACTCGATCTTTGCTGTGTTGAAAACTCGCTATGGTATTTATCGTGAAGCTTATTTATCCGTAAGAGCTTCAAACAAATTGAAGTTGAAAAGGTATAGGTTTTGATTTTCATGATATGCGAGACACTGTAGGCACACGGTGGTAGACGCGTCACTGGGAAGAGCAGTTTTTGATAAACAGCATCAACAAGGACATTTCAAATCGTTCCGAGGAGATGTTCTTTTCTTTTCAAATTCTTTTTTTATTTTTGATTTTTTTTAATAAAATATAATAATATGATAAAATAAATATAATAAATTTCAATGGAATTTTGTAGCGAGGTTCAGTCCAGACCTCTCAACATATCACTTTTCGAACACTTTTCAAGCTCATGTTAAATGAAGCAAAACATTTTCAAAACATTTTAAAGTTTGCGTAAAATTAGTGAACCCATGTTTAAAAAAATAACATAAGCTTCCACAAACTTTTCAACTCATTTCAATCAAGCTCCACACAACCCACGACACATCCACACGCGGTAAATGGTGCCGCTTGATGCGCGAATTAATTTACTCTTTCATTACTTGTACACCAGCATCTCCTCCTCCCTCCCAACCCCTGCTTCAACCATTCCCCACCCCCTTCCACCATCCGCTTCGATGTCACCCCGATCAATGGCGTCAATTATTCAATCGCCGCTCGTTGAGTAACGTCTTGTCTTAGCCTATCTAGCTGCCTATCCGACTGTTCGCTGCCACTGGTCGCCCCTAGCAAACACGGTGGTCATCTCGCGTAAAGGTCGCGTGCGTCGCAGCTTTTGCGCTGACACGATCACGGATGACGGCACGGCGACGCGCACTGGCGACCGAGATCCATCCAGCGTTTCATCAGCGCGTATAACCGGACTCGGCAAAACGGGTCGGTACTCGAAAATTATATGCAATTGTGGTGCAGTCACTTGCAAACGGGATCGCCAATCGGTTTTAATTTTTTTATTTTTTTTCCGCCCGTAGCGTCGTGCTTCAGCGTTTACGGGCAGGCCTCGCGTCGCCTGCTGCACATTGGCCCGGCCCGGCGTATGAATAATGAGCCGAAGACGAACGGCTCGTACGAATCGAGCCGAGGCCGGACGTGAGATGCGCTTTGTTTCGTTTGCAAATCTTGTTTGTTTTGCCAAAACCCGCCCACACTCGCGAGGGGCGAAGGGGAGGGACGGCAAGTGAGACGAGTGATTGTTTGTACAAATGCATCTTCCGGGCATTAAAAGCGATGCGCAGTTCGAAATATGAAATGGATATTTATGGGCAGGGAAGCGCTAGGCTGACCACTTAACACGCCCGCCATTTAAAAACGTGACTGAACGGTGGAAATTACACTCGGTGCATCCATTGAATGTTGTTTTTGTTTCTTGTTTAGCTTTGCAGCATCACGACACCGAAAATGAGTGTTTTTAAATAAATATTTCAATATCATTGTTATTTTCTTAAAAAGATAGATTAATTATTGAAATATAAATACAATACTTTGTTTTTACCATTCCTGCATGTGATACTGATTTTCTCGGTGCTGATCACCTCTTACTTACACAACTTATGAAGAACAAACAATATTTAACGACTTACCTGTAAAAGAAAAGAGAAAACACACATTATTAGCAAAGCGTATAGAAATATGTTACAAAAAATGTCAACGCAAAAGTGGAATGTCGTTGGCATCAAAATACGGCATGTTTGTCCAAGATGAATACAGAAACAAACCACCACCCCCCCGTCATTCTTCCAACATTCCACCAGAACGTATTCGACAGAACAGCAGCAACTGGTTAACAAATTTGAACAACTGGTAACCTGGTAGTACCTCATACCTCTCCTTGGACGCCGAAAAGATGTTTGCCAAAAGTGCTACTTTCGTCCGAATTGCGGTAGCTTGGACGTTTCTTCCCCACATCACCAAAGCAAACATTACCGGATGTGCGACGAATGTCAAAACTACTGAAAAGTAATCATTTCTCCACGCTGAAGAATTTCACGCATTCCCCAACAGCTTTTTCGTGAGCACGACCATTGCAAGCGCGTTCAAACACATGCATGCCTTACGAATGTCATCATCGGTATGGAAGCTGTGTGCACTGTGTGTGAGTGTGTATTTGTCAGGTGACAGGTAACAGGTGTTTTCCTGACATTAACAATCGTCAGTGTTTTTGCTCTCACCACACACACACACACTCCCGACCTATAATCAGCCCACCGAGACTACCGTGTCAAAGACTTCCGGCTAGCAATTGTGACGACGATTTGAATAGATTACGTGGAAATAATAATCGAGTCGTGTGACGGTTTGTTGACTGTGTTTTATGTTCTCTTGCTTGTGCACTAAAGTGTGACAGTAAGAGTAGTGTATTTGGTAGCTGAAGCACAGTTTCAACATCCGACACGATGTACTAGATTTGAATAGGTAAATATCATGCCTAACACGTGTATGAACGTTTAAGTTTTATCTTTAGGATTTCATACAACTTATTCTTAATTCTCAAGAAGCTTACAACAAAATTGTTAGGAAATGGCAGTTAAAGGCAACGCAAAAACAAATTTACCAATCTTTTACAAGAATTGTTTTAGAAGGAATAGAAAAATATGCTCATAACATATATGAGGTTCAGGTACTGGTTCTACAATTAGATAAGTCTGCTCTGCAGAACTGCCTTTGCAGGACAGTGAGGTGAAGAGGCAAAAATCTTACATATTCCAACGACCCAGTCTTCAGCTTTCAGAGTTAAAAGAGCATAACAGATCGACGGATTCGTTGCTCAAATAATGGACCCCTTGTGCTGTTTATGAAATGAATCTAAGACGAACCTGTTATTAGGTAACATCTCTAATGACTATACTAAGCGACGAGCGGATACAATACCACACATTACCATTTTATAAATTCTACTCTCCCAAAGGTCTGCCAGCCGTATGGTGAAACGCTGCTTCGCTACCAGCAAACCAGCCCACCAGTGTCAACAGGTTCGCAAAATCCAACTGTTACGTACCCGAGACTGCGAACGACCCAATGCGGGCTATATCCACGGCTGTGCCGGAACAGTCGAGGCAAAAGAACAACAAACCCAAGGAATCGAGGAAGCTATAATCTTCGGTCGTAATGGCAACCCTTACGACAGTTCCTTACAGCCCTTGCACTGCTGCCTCGCTAGCTACTGTTGGAAGGACACACGGAAAAGCACGAGGGCCACAAATCGTAATAAAACGAGTTGCTTAAGCCCCGCACCATCCAGAGGTGCGCACCAGGTGTGGCTCAATTTCACACCAGCCGAAAGCCATGCATATGGCAACCGATAACCGCACACGCCACGGCCAAAGATAATGGTACCCTCGAAGGGTGTAAAACGACCGGGCGGAGGTCGTCTACCCTGCCTGCCCGCACCCACCTAACCTAACTACACACTGTTTCGGAACGAACCCGGCACCTTCTCACATCGGATCTGTGTACAAGCGCGGATTCAGTTCTCATCAGCCAAGCGCCAGCGACACGGAAGCGGAACAGTAGTACAGGGCTGGAAAAACTTTTCTAATGATTCATCAGAAAATTTAGTTTAACAACCAGCTCTTTGCGCCCGCCCGGTGCACGCCTGCCCTGCCGCTGACCCGCACAAAGCGCCTCGCTAAGATTGGGTTTTAGTACCACTTGGAAGGAAGGTTGGCAACCATTATGAACTGCAATCGCCCCGGCTCTTAGCTTAGCGTTAAGTGCAGTTTATGACATACAGCGCCCGCAAGCTCCCAATGCTCCCCTGCCAGCGTCGGAGGCTGGGAGGCAGCCCGGTGCAGTATGGCGTCGGTCGTTTCGTTGCAAGTTTCGTCCGGAGCACGTTTTACTCGAACACGCGCGTCCCAACCGGCGGTCGAGCGGTTCTATATAGTTAATGCCGACATTATTCGTCGTCGGCATAGTTTGTGGTTATTGCTCGGATGCATTTTGAATAGAGGAGGAAGTGTTTCTCGCGGCTCTGAGGCGCATTTCTTAATTTATTTAAAATATTCACGATAGCGAGAAATTCCCACAAAGGGGAATAAAACTTGAATTTAACCGTCAATTGAAAATATTGTTTTGCTGTACTCTTTAACTTCTCTCTTTTGTGCTTAAGCTCATCTAAGCTAGATCAAGCTATGCTGCATTGCGAGACACTTATAAAACTTATGAGTATTTATAAACAATATAATCATACACTGATTAACATATGTTTACAGTGTCGATTCCACTACTTGACAACATTAACCTACTTTCAAACCATTTTATTCGTTCACCTCTGTACGGTGCATTGTCGACATTACGAACCTCCTTGCGCCCTACTCTGGTATGAAAATCAAGCTCGCTGTATCAATCATGCCCAACTAAGCAAATTGCGACACGATCACGATCGCGCTGTGCTGATCAACACTGCTTGCAACAGCTACCTTCTCGTCTCCTGCTTACACTTGCCCTTTCTACTGTCCCTTTAGAGAACATAGATAGAGAGAGAGAGCGAAAGAGAGTGAGAGAGAGAGAGAGAGAGAGAGCTCTATGTCCCAACTCGTGAGCAAAGGAAGCCGACGGGCAGCAGCGGATCGTGAAGTGAGCGTTTGCATAAACCTATGATCAACATCAAATCCCTTCAAACCCTTCATACCCCCCCCCTCCCCTTCCTTCCGCGGTACACCCCAAACCTCTCACCAAACCGGTGGGGTGGTCGAGTTGCAAAAACCCGTCTATCTTCATCAAGCACAATAAACACTTATCAATTGCATTCCTCAATCAACCTGTCCCACTTTATCTCCATTTATCTTGACACGCACGGCCCCGGCGGGTGGCTGTTATTGGGGATGGCGGTGTGTGCCCTTCACAGTAGTAGATAGTAGATAGTTTGGCTGATGTTTGTTTCGTTTTTTTTCCTTGTCCAACGTCTTAACACCAAGCTGCACGGTGGGGCGAGAAGGGCTTGTTGAAGAAGAAGATGCCGCATGGAGCAACGACTACGCCGACGCTCGTGAAAATGGAGCTCGCGATTCCGTGTGGAATTGGAAAATTAGTACGTTGATCGTCGAGAGTGCTTAAGGGCCGGAGACAATTTTATCGTTCTGTCGCGATTGCGCAACGAGCATCTTAATAAAGCGCTGCTGGTTCAAGATGTCTTTAATTATAATGTTTTATGGTTAGAGACACAACGGCAATCGTTTTTAAAATTTTATATTTGTTCTTAAGTTACCGCGAGATTAAAATTTGGCAGCTTTTTCCTAAATGATTGGCCAATGAGCACAATCTTCCTTCTAAAGCAGTTTACATTGATCTCTGTTGAATGATCGATTGCATTTCATCAAACCAACGTGCAGCAATGATCTCTTCTACAGTGTATGAGTGTGATTGGCGCCTTTTAGTTCGTTGTTGCTTCTATTTAAATCTGTTAAACTAGTCAGACAGCACTAGGCCATCTATTTATGGTAAGTGAGACGATCTCAAATCAAATCTAAAACGTCATTGGGTACCCTTTTACTATTTATTTTTAGGCTTTTGATCTTTTTGTTTGCTTTGAACAGGTTTAGTTTCACTCTTTACCAAAACTGTACATCACATTAATGTACGTGACACTGTTCCCCTAACAGCAACCCTTCAAGAAAGCAAACAAGAAGCTTACTCAAACAACTCTACATGACGTTTTGTAAACAAAGCGTCACACCCTCAGGAACCCCTTGCCGAAGCAGTGCCAATAACGATTCGCAATCAATAAACATCGATTTGGGGTGTGTCGTTTCGGGACGTGCCTCCAGCAAGTGCGTCCACTGGCGTTACTGCGCAGCAAAATAGAGCTTTCCCTGCGCATGCTAATGCTAATCTCCATCACCATCCCAATTAAGTGCCCAGGAAGAATTCCAACCACGCATCACCGGAATGTCTTCAACGCAGCCCCGTTCCCGTAAACTGGATTGCGGAATTAAAATTGACACAGAAACCGAAACCGACAGCTACGCCAACGATGGTCTTGCGCGTTGCGCGCGCCCGCGCTCGGGAGCTAATATAGAACCACCGCCACCGTACGCTGCGTGCTTGCGCCAGGAAGCCGAAGCTTTACGCCTTGGCCCTGCCCTGACCGTATCGTGTAATTGAGCCATGCCTTCTTTTGTCCCGTACGGGCCCATTCGGTTCCAGTGCGGAATGCGCTGGTCGGCGGCACAATTGGACCACGGCAAACGGGAGCCCCGCTTCCGGCTGACGCTCCGGTCCCGGGGCACGTGAGGCGGCGGCAAGCGTAACACAGCGACACAGCGGCACATATCTTTATTGGTCCTGCAGCCGTACGGCCCTCCGCCTGCCCTGCCCCGCCACCAATCGCAACGACTTTTTATGGGATACGCGCATACGACGCTGGGTGTCGTAAAATCAACAATTTAATTTGAATCGCATACCGTGGACAGGCGGCGTAAAGCCGCGGCAAAGTGTGCTGTTTGCGGGATTGTTCGCACGATTGCAACACACACACACCGTAATCTGGTTGTTTATGGAGGAACGCGTATGTCGTTAGATGTTTTTGAAAATAGCATGATAGAAATTGTTTACAATGTTTATTAAAATTGAATGTCTTTTGTTTTGATATAGATAAATAATTTATAAAAGTTTCGAGCGTGTTTGGTTGACATATATGAGAAACATTTCCACTCTAGCGCAATCAGCTCAATAAACGTAACACTTGCAATTCTCAGTCACACAAGAGTGAGAAAATGTGACAATTTCGGTTTGCTTAACATCATATCATGGACGCAAAGAAGCATCACTTTACTCTTATCAAAATGTTCCAATTATTATCTTCTTAAAATAGTATCTATTTTTAGACTTTAGGCTCTCACAGAAATCGAACATGTAAGCAATACGGCTTGGACGTTGCTACTCGAATAAAAAAAAACAATCGAACATGTATTTGTGATTGACAGACAAATCAATCGTGATGCAAGAAGAGATAACAGAATAAACCATGATAGATGAGTACTTGAAAGAATATCCTTTAAGTTTAAAATTTTAATAACAAAAAATTTATTCAACTTGTTGTCTCAACTCAAAAAAACAGATTTTTATAATTCTTTACCATTCTGAAAGGTAAACCGAAAAACGTGATGTGCTGAATTTATAGGGTGCAAGTCCATACACACATAACGAGCATAGTGGTTTTCGGTGGTAACAAAACAAACCCACCCTTCCTTTCCTCAGCGATCGTGGTCTAATCTTTCTGCTCAATATCAATGAAATTAGATTTATTGGTTTTCGTTTATTGCACTACTACAATGACTGATTTACTGATACCCCTCTACACACAGTTTTTAACATGAACAGCTAAACACGAATTTTATGTTCATATTAGAAAACTTATCCAAATTTGTGGCCACCAAAAACTAGGTCACGTTTACGACACGTGTGCCGGGAGAGGCCTTGTCTTTGGGCGTAATCTTTGTGGCTACATACATCTTGCCCATCTGCCACCAACGGCGTTGACACTTTCGACAGTAGGCTGACACTGTTCGACACCCGTCCAGACCGTTCAGACCGTCCGAACGCCCCTGCTTCGTCTTGAATTTCATCACGCCGGATGGTAAATCTTATCAACGACAGCATAATTGAAAATGCGACCAAATCGAGCAGTAAACATCGTGAAGGAGAAGCAAAACACAATCGCTTGAGACATTACTTCTCCAGCAGTTTGGCAGGGTTCTTGCGTCGTTGTGGCGTGTAATAAAGCCTACCCAGGTGGTGCCTCCTTTCCCCTTCTCGACGACGGATTTCATCAACCGCCGGCAGTAATTAACACCGGAACACAACGCTTGATAACGGGGCTTGATAAGTTTGAAGTTGAGACACCGGCGAAGGGAAAAAACGCTATCGAAACGCCAGGCCGTTTGGTGGGTGGACCGGTAAAGAACTTGACCGAAGCCTCCACGGTAAGGTTTGTTTGTTTGGGGCGGTAGGGATTTAACAATTAAATTTTTACCACGTGTTTTCCTTCTCGCGCTTCTCGAGATCGTTCAATGACGCACTGGGTTGACGGTGGGCAGAGCGGTTGAGTGGCTTGGCAATACAATGTAAATGCTGGATTCCACTACTGATTACTCTTATTTGTGCCATATAAGGAAAGGTTTTAGAAAATATACTACATTTTTTGTTTAAAAAAAAATAAAACCATAGAATTTTACTCATATTTTTAAAAAATGAAAATTACCTTCAACGAACTTAATGTCGCCCCAATGGCTCGCTGAACATTTTGCGATTGCTAGCAAAAGTATCTAATCCGATGAGCCACCAACAAATTTCTTATCTGGCTTCTTTTCTACACCTACACCTTAAGACGCTTCCCCGGGACGTCGATTGGAATTGTACCGTTGGAGGGGGCGATGGACCAAAGAAAACCATCCAATTCCATCAGCCTGCGTACGAAAGTTAAGCTGTTGCTCATCTCGCTAAGTGTGTCGAAGATTACTCGCCGACAAAACAAGCGACATAGTGGGAAACCGGAGCAAGATAAACGCACGAATCCTATGCTGTTACATTCTTATCGTACGCTTCACATTGTCTGCCCGCGTTCACCTCCCACCTTTAAAAGCCATTATCTGCACGAACAGACATAAGAGTTAATGTGTGCAAAGGGTTTTTTTGTGCAGCTGTTTAGACGCAATCAATTTTTGGCCCAGACCCAGACTAATCAACCATCGCTGTCCAGACGTAGCGTCTGTTGTTTTGGGTGAAAAAAGACTCTGACTACAAAAAAAACAAGAACAAGAAAATTAGACACCTGTTTCTGTTGCGCTGAGTGGGAGGGGGAAAGAGTTTTTCTTCGGCTCTTAGGGATGGTGGTCCACAAAGGCACAAATCACAAAGTGTAGCTTAGAAAAGCACGAGCACACACTTCAACCTTCAATACAGCTACCACGCACACACACCTTCCGAACCGCTTCGCCGACTAATTCTGCAACTTCCAAGCCCTCCACTAAATGCACCCACTTGAGGGCTGCATCGATTCCACCCTGCCTGCGTGCCAAACACACACACAGACACACTCAGTCCTCCACGAGGTTTGGTAGCAAAACTGAACAATCTCTGATGGATGTTTACCACCGGCAAACATCGTTTCCGCCAGCTGCCAGGCTTGACCAGTTCACTGGCGACCCTTGCGTTAGCCTCAAGTGGCGGGAAACCGGGAGCCTTCTAGCTACCAGCTCGCCCGTCGCCTGACGGCTTAAGGGGATGGTGGGGGGGGAGGTCAGGAGGGAGACTCCTCCACTGTCACCCGCTGCGTCTGGATGGAAGGCCAGTCAATGTTTGAATCATTTATTAGACTTTCTTATCGCCTCTTCACCGGTCCACACCAGTGCACCGAGCTGGGGCCTCCGGACTATGCTGGGGTTACCGCCTATCTGCGGTTCAGTGTTTGCGCGCGCGTGTGTGTGTGTGTGTACGTGGTCGTGTTAGTCGTCTTCTTCCCGCGCTCTTCATGATCAATCAAAGCCCTTCTTCCAGCTAGCGTGTGCGTTCAGGGAGCAGATTATGAAAAGCGCTGCCCCGACTCCCCCGCCTCCCTCTCAGGCCGTCCGTTTTGGTTAAGGTGCTATAAATTTATGTCATTTTGGCTCAACCCTTGGAGGGAGGGAAGGCGGGACAGGGTGAGGGAAAGACGCTAACAAAACAACTCAACAGGTGCAGCGTGCAGGCCCGACTACATAAACAACACACAAGCGAAAACAAACACGCGCCGGCACGCAAACGCCGTGCGTTCCATGCGTGCTGGGCAGCGGCGAAAAGGGACTTACGAAATCAAACCCCTGATCGTGCTGCCTCTTCTCTCACTCTCCCTCCCCCGTACCCCATAATGGATCAATTTTGTTTACGAAAGCTATAAATAATTACACTTTCGAGGGGATACATTCGCGCATCTACGTGGCCTGGTGTAACGATCCACGATCGGCGAGCGTCTTTTCCCATATCCCCAGCTGCGAGCTGAAGCGGGCTGGAAAATGTGCTCCATTTTCACACCAGGTTATTTCTCAATGATGCCACTTGGCTGGTGTGAAAGGTTGTAAAAGGCATAATTTTCGGAACAGTTTAATCACATCGCTGCTGGGTTGGAAAACTAATTTCTTGCTGGTTGGATTGATAGTGGAAGATGTGTAAGAACTTGTTGAAAATTAAGTATGACCTTGACCCACTGTCATTTCTTCCTATTTAACATATTTTCTAGTCAAGATAATTGATTTCAACTGTGAGGAAATAGTACTCGTCCAAATATTTATTCCGTAGAAACGGCCTGGGCGCATTGCTAAAAAGTGAAAATTAATTCACAATAAAATCATGAATAATAAATAAAATAGTGAAACAGTATAGAATGAAACAATAAAGCAATGCAGAAGAAGAAAGGGGATAATAACTCAGAAAACAGAATCAAAACACTAAAAACTAAAGCAACATAAAAAGTAGAAAACAGAATGCACTCAGAGTGAAGAAGTGAAAGAAATGAAAAAAGAAACAGTTTAAACAATAGCAACATTATATATTAAGAAATAGAACTAAAAGAGCTGTTGTGTTGTTGTGAGTGAACACGAGCCGTATTTCTGCATTCTCTCTTTTCTTTTCTTTGCATTTTGTTTTTCGTTTCTTTGCATTTGCATGTTTTGTTTTAGTTTTTTGTTTTATAAAAATCAGTTTTCAAGTGCCATTTTTCATTTTTCAGATCATTTTTCAGTTTTCAAGTGCCGAAAATGTAATTTTCCTATACAAATTCTACACAGCATTTATTCATTATTAAAAACCTCCCTTTCTGCAAGCAATGGATATTTCGTACCAAAACTATAC
Source organism: Anopheles epiroticus (assembly GCA_000349105.1). Taxonomy (NCBI): domain Eukaryota; kingdom Metazoa; phylum Arthropoda; class Insecta; order Diptera; family Culicidae; genus Anopheles; species Anopheles epiroticus. The sequence continues at coordinate 195,660 of KB670625.1, forward strand.
CCCCTCCTCCTTTCCAAGCACTCTTCAGCCCGCCTCAATCACCCAATCGTCCAAATGCGATGATAAATGTCACATGGAAAGTGCTCTAGCGCTGTGGTCAAGCTTCGTGCTGGACATGCTGGAACCCACGCAATCAAAGAGCTACTCTGCTGTAATTTTTCATTGCCTAGCCTGTTCTCATCTTTACACACTTTCCACACGCTTCTAGCACAGTGTATCCTCTCCCCCAGCTGCAACAGCATCATCGCCGTCATCATCATCATCATCATCAGCAGAGCCTTCAGTGCATCGGCTGACGAGTTGAGTAACATTCACGACCCACATCGCAGCGGAAAAAATATCGATTTTCACTCGAAGCTGGAAGCGAAACTCCACCCCTCCTATCCTCCCTTACTGCTTACATGGATTTCCCACCTCTCATCATCCCGATAACATTCATGCGTCTCTTCTTGGTACAGCCTCAACCTGACGGTGTAATAATGGTCACACTGTGGTGCTGTGTGAGTGTGCTGGAGAAACATTGGTGGGATTTTCTTCTCCACTGTGCTGTGCTACAAAGATACAGGATTTTTCCCCCGCATCCACTTGGAGCATGTGAATGGGAACGTGTGCGTGTCTCTATGCCTTTTTTGTTTAGCTTCCATCCCGCCAATTCGCCTTTGATATTTGTGTGTTGTGGTTGTGTTTATTTTTCCAAACGAAGTGTGTTTGGGCGCGCGCTTGTGTGTTGGGTTCGATTGCATGAGTTGGCAAATTTGATGAAACAAACAGTGCGTTTTATTATTTATTTGCTCTTTGCCGAGTCGAGCACGAGTGCGCTTGGAACGCTTGGAATCAAACGGTGTTTGCAGGGCTTCCTGGTGTGCGGGCAAAGTGATTGCATGTGTTAAAAAAGCAGTTAGTTTATGTAACTATACTGCACACATGGCTATACAAAGGATTAACTTACATACAAAGTCCCTACTCTAACTAAATTAAGCCTAGATGAGGAATTAGATAGACGGGATCGGAATGTGGATAAGGAGAGATGGAAGACAAAGATGTGAGAGTAGGAATTGAAAACGGAACAGGCACGAATCAGAGGATCTCGACGCCCAACTGCAGGAATAAACAGTGGAGGACGGTAGCGGAGGGAGTACGATGGAACATAGAGTGAGAAAGAGGAGCGTAACTCGGGGACATGCGTTGAAAAGAATAGAGACAACAAACAGAGATTGAGCCTTAGCTCGTCTATGTTCAAGGGTCTCAATGCCAAGTAGATGACACCGGTCCTCATAAGGTGGAAGTTCAGAGGATCGGACACCAAGGGATTTCCCTAATGCAAACCTGGTGAATGATCTCTGCACTTGCTCAATACGTTCCATATGAATCCTAGCTGAACCATATAGTGGAGCAGTACTCGAGGATAGATCTTACTAAGGAGCAATACAAAGTTTTTAGGCAAGCTATGTTAGAGAAGTCACGGGCAACGCGCTTCAAAAACCCAAGGCTCAATCGGGCTTTGGAAACAATGGCATCAATGTGAGGAGAAAAGGTAAGGCCTGAGTCTAGCCACATCCCTAGGTCCTTAACGACCGACACACGGTTGACAACCACACTGTTAAGAGAATATTGATACACAATAGGAGAGCGTGAGCGGGTAAACGAAATCACATTACATTAAACGGGACACAAAGATAGTAAGTTGTCATTACACCAGGACGAAAAAATATCACGAAGGATCTCTTGCAGAGAGGAACAATCACCTAGAGACGAAACAGGGAAGAATATTTTAATGTCATCCGCGTAACATAGAAAGCATGAAGGGGGGAGTATAGAATAGATCTCATTAATTAATAAAATAAACAATAGAGGGCTTAGAATACTACCCTGAGGAACACCAGCTTTGGAAAAGAACGAACCTGTTAGATTATTATAAAACTTACCCCGATATGAACGATTACGCAAAAACGAGTCTAACCAATAAACAAATGCAGATTTGAAGTCTGTGTAAACGGTGTCAACTTGAGTTGCCGTTTCAAGCTGAGACGACAACAAAGAAGTGAAACACATATGATCAGAGACTGTAGAACGTTCAGGAATAAAGTCATGTTGTTGAGTTGTTATTACGGATTGAGAAAAAAAAGAAGGTAAGAGTGGGCTATAGATTCGAATACTTTAGCTACGGTAAAAAAAATAGCAATTCTCCTATAATTGGAAACACAAGAGGGATTGCTTTTTTTTAATAATGGGAACAAGCCAAGCTTGTTTCCATGAAGAAGGGAAGGAGGACGAACACAGTGATAGACGGAACAATTTGGTAAGTAAAGGTGAAAATAAAGAGTGCTTGCAATACAACGATCTCACCAAACCGACTTGCAATAATGTTATCTTTACTCATACCCACCACATTTGCTCACTTCCGTGTGACAACATCTGGTCAACAGCAAGAAGAACGAGGGCAAAGAAAGAGCAAAAAACACAGATGCTCAAAAATGCTCTTCCGGGGGCGGCAAACTGCACCACCGATCTCAGCCGCCATCAGGGCGAGTGTATACTGTGCCCGCTTAATCGGACGTTATGCATATTTGCACCGTGCAAATAAACATTCCAAACGAACCCACAAACCACGCGTGCAGCCCCGTTAATCCCGCCGTGTAAACCCCATAATTCCATGTCCCCCCCCCCTCTTGCTATCGGACTGCGACTTCATCAAAAGGTAAGGTAAGATTTTGTCCCTCCTGCACGGCACTAGCACGGGTTTGAGCGGTTAAACAATCTAATCTCGAGCGCAAAGAAGCGAAAGCCAACGGTAAAGCCGCCAAAAGCCAACGACTTGCGGAATGGTTCCCGCGTAAAGCCAACGACTTGCGGCGGTTGAGACGACGCGCTGCGAGGTTTGTTCTAAGCGGAAGATCTACGTTCGATGAACCGGAATGGATTGATACGTTAGTGGGAAGATTCTATATCTTGTAGAGTACTTCAAATGAGAGGCAAACCTTTCTTTTTACTAAAGTAATTTATAACCATTCCAACAAAGGCGAAGAGGAAATGCGTAAGAAACCTTTCAATCTGCACTCTAAGCTGAAGCATTTTCGCACAAGGATTATTCGCGCTTTTCGTTCGCACCGGCAAAGATGGAAGCGAGAAAAAGGGCGAACGCAGCAAATAAAAGCTTACTCGAACATGACCGATGGGAACAAAATTGATCGATTGGAACAATCCAAATCGATGAGCAGCTTGGACCGTTTACAGAGGTCAAAGGTGAACAGAAAAGGTGAACAGATGGGTTGAACGAAAAAGAAACACAAGCGCTATGAACCGTTTAGCGTTTCTTTCTGCTGCGTTCAAGGATTGAGAGGAGAAATCCCTTTCACGTCTCAGCTCGAGAAAAAAATCGCCTAGCATTTGGGGGTAATCCTTACCGCCCGGCGAAGATGTGGGTTGCAATTTAAACATTGCAAATCTCTTAATCAACCACAAAATAATGATCTGCAAAGGGTTTTTCTTCGTATGGAAAAAATGGAAATTATCGCCAGATTGAGACGTTCAGCAAAGGGTAATCCTTTTAAGAAATTGAAAGTAAATAACAGAAAACAGTGGCATCGTTCTACCTTCCTTGAATTTGCCAATTAAAAGGAAATGCGTTTTACGCTAATTAGACTCAACCAAAACGGTTTTTTTTCTTTCTAAAAGTAAAGAGTGTAATTTTTGAAAAGAAAACTAGCGAACTCTTTCAAGGCCGAGCCCCTCATCATTGCTCACCAAAAGCGACCAGCTGATCAGCTCTCCGATGGGACCGATCCGTCACGTACGCCCGGCTCATATTTTCGTGACGACCACATTAGCGTTTCCACATACCCACCACGCCCACCACCCCCCTCGCGCCCCCCCCCCCCCCACTAGATGCGTAAGATAAATGCCAACCTTCATTTTTCGCACATCAAAAAACAAACCATATCCCGCTACAAATGGGATGCTGCTGGCAGCGCTCAAGTCGCACCAGATCCAGTGGTGAGCGAGGGAGAGGCGGGTGTAAAGACTGTTGAACTAATAATTTAATCACCCAACGACGACGCCGGCGCCTCCAATCGGGCGCTTTGCAATTAGCGCAACTGCCACACGATTGATGACGGTGTCCCGAGCGCTCGAGGGGGCCTTTGTTTGGAGCGGTTTCGGGTGAGCAGCTGACGGCTTAAAATAGCTTCCATGGTTTGCCGTCAGGGTGCGCGGTGACGTCAGGGGCCACAGTCACACTTTAGCACCGTTTGCAAATTGATCGCACAAGTCACCGGGCGGATTAGACAGAGCTCAAGCTTCAGATGTAGCGATTTTGGGGAAGCGATTTCGGAATTAGACACTAATAGTAGCTAATTAATGGATGGAATGCGTGTCATAGTTGGATGCGAAATTAACGGTTCCCGCAAACGAAGCATTATTTGTTGGTCCTTCGTACCGGAATCGGTAAAGCGTATGTGCGGGGAAAGATGCAACAAAATTGAAATTCGTTTCATAAGAAAAACGAGCACTGAGAAAAGCTCTTTCCCTTCACAAAAAGAAATAGTTTTCCAATGCAAACCTTCATTGACCCCAGCCCTGGAAACTCGATTTTTCCTGCTCCCCCGATGGAGACGCATGGTGCTTTACACGGTAAGCTGTTGCCTCTTTTTCCCCCTTCGTTCCCAATAACCTGCACCCACCACTGCTACTTACATTTGTTTCCGCTAGCTCCTGATAGTAGGACTCTCCGCTACCACGCCGCGAACCGACGCACATGGCACGCCGCAGCAGGCTCGAGATGATGGAGCAGAGGCCGCATCGTTGCATCACGCCATCGACCGACCCCTGGCGCGAGCTGGACGACCGTAGGCTGGCGGACGAAGGATCAGCGGTCGCGGTATTGGTGGTTGCAGTCGGGTGCACCCCGCCGACACTTTCCGCCGTTGCAGCCGGCGCAAGGCGACCTTCGGACGCCGAGGTCCCGCGGGATCTCTTCGACGCGGCCACCTTGACTGCTTTTGCTTAACCCTTGCTGTGCGTTCGGGCCTCACACACTCAAGTGCACACACAAACACACACAAACACTCACGTACACACCCACACACACACACGAAACACCCTCACACGTACGCAAGCGATACGCGCTACGCGGGTTGCGGCAGTGGGGAAGCCGCCGCTTTGCTTTGTCGAAGTTTAGAGCATGAACATAGCACCATTAGTGATCGAAAGTGAGAGGGCGCATTGGAAGCGGTGGGTTCATGGTAAGAAATAGCAGGAGCAGGCTATAGCTTAGACCCTTCCGCACACAGAGACAGAGGTGGTGTGCATTTCACTATTGAAGCAACACACGCACTCTGCTGTATTAAACTATCCTGTTACAAATGTTTCAAACGCCCCTCGGACGCTGACACTGAAGGAACATTTGTTTCATTCTTTCTCTATTGTGCATCGCTTCTTTTCTCTCCGTTTTTGCCAACGCCACACCAATAATTTACGCTTGCCAAACAACCACTCAACACCACTCGTGTGGGAAAGCACCCTTTTTGAAGGTAAAAAGTGCTCTTCGCTTGCACGTGCTAAACAGTTGCAGGTGCATCACCTTTGGACACGTGTTAAATTTTCCGCTTTACACCTGTTCCGGAGATTCACTTTCTGCGTGATGCAGGTAATGCTGCACAGGAGGGCGAGATAATTTACACACTTATGCAAATCACTGAGATAGTGGTGGCCGGTACAACACCTGGGCTGTATTTTATACGCACAATATATGAACTCTAGCCACCGTTAAACGCACTGTTGCACACACACTTTTGCACAGGTTTTTCATTTGTTACAGCATACTTTCACTTGCACAATTCTGGGACCGTATAAATACATTTGTTGCACTTCACTGCAATACACCTTTTTATCTCTGATTCACGACACGAAGAGTGCAGCACCGGTTCAGTGTGGTTAAGCTAAAACAGAACAGCACCTTTAATACACTTTGTTTTCTGCCTGCTTATGTGTAGCAAAAGAGAACGAAAGACACGTTTAATAAATGACACTTTTATGCGGCAACCGTCTCCTGGCGCAGAGTAATTCACCACCACCCAACCCTTCCGACAACTACACAGCTTTTACATGTTGTGACCAGTCCGAAGCGAAATCACACACGATGACACGATGTAAACGAGCAGCGAAAGGGAACGACACAGTCAAACGAAAGACTGTCACTCGGTTAGGCGGGCGGGCGGAGGTTACAACGGACTGGGACACCCGGTACAACCCGGTTCACCTTCGAAGCCCCGGCAAACACACAGCCGGGCGCGCTTGACTCGAACGAAACGCCACTTCCAAACTGAAATACCTTCCTTTCTTTCCCCCGTTCGTCCCTGGTCACTCTTTTCGCGCGTCAATTTCGTAAAATTAACACGTTCACCTAACGAGCCCGGGAGACGGGGACGAAACCGAACTGCCAGTTAGCGGGTTTGGCGCAAGTTCGACAGCGACAGTGTAAGTCACCTCCAGCTCGATCGGGTCGGGAGGGGGGAGGGGGAGGAGGGGAAGGGAGACTTTACGATCGTTCGGCTCGATTCCCCTTTGCATGATCACGAACCGTTGGCGAGTGAGTGTGATCGTTTATGCGTCCCACTCGAGACGAAGCACCCCGACCGGTGACCGATTGAGACGTAAGAAGCGGACCATATATGTACGCTCGCCGCTCAAGGTCGCGATCTGCTGAGATCTATCAGAATTGAGCACGAAACACCATCATCGTTCAGCGTGTATTTGTGTTAAACGGTTGAACCTTCCCGTTTGCAGAATGGTCAGCGTAGGACGTGAAGTATGCTCCACCGTTGGTACGCACCTTTTTCATCCATTTATAGATTTTTTGAGAATGATTGGGCAGGGGTGTATGAAGCTTTTTTTTCTACAAAACTCTGAGCTATGCACTCTGGAGTCTGAACGTATGATCAGCAGCATTTATGGCTGCGTGAAACTGTTCTGTCTAACAGTAAGATTCAATAGCTTTAGTCTTGTCATGTTATGAAGAAACTCTAACATTCTGTGTTCTAACAGATCCTTCTTGATCTGAAGAGTCTTGGTAGCTTCAAGTAACCTGTTACTGAGATCTTATTCTGAAGGTTCCTCATATGGATGATGGGGTAACACAAGAAGAAACCTTCTAAAATCCTCCCACTAAGCTCATAACAACGCGGAGGATTTCAAACAACAACGGTATGTCTCCCAACACTCTGCCCACAAACCGGAACGAAAACTTTGTCAAATCTTCCAGCACAAACCAAAACACCAATTCAAATCAAATCACCACAATGTCTAACCACACTTTTCCCGGTGCCCACAAAAAACTTTAAATTAGATTCCAAGGACTTTGAATCGGATGTTAGAGCCGGTGAAATCCAAGCCCGCAAGCACCAAACACGCGACCGACACTTTCACATGACAGAAGAAACACTAGACACTTCCGGGACACTCGTTGAGAAAGTCCCTTTTGCTGACAGCTTTTTCCACCAAGAACATGGACACGCTGAAAGCCCAGGCAGGACGCTTCTAATAAACCAAAACTTAGAACCGGGCAGCAAACGTTCGGGTCCGGTTTTGGGGAATCCCGTTTCGTATCGAGTGTCCCCGGACGTAGTGGTTTGGGAAGGGGGGAAGGTAGATGTGCTTCAAGTTTATAATTAAGGCTTCCGGGGAAGCTCTGGTGGGTAAAGGGCGTTTTAACCAAACACCTAATACACACCCACGCCCCAACGCCAACGCCGGTGTCGGTGTCATCTGTAGCGCGAGCTAGAAGCAATTGACAATCTCAGCTTGTGTTGTGTTTTACAAAATATTGGCAGTCGTGAAATATAAGCCGTTGTGTATACAATTTCGTTGTGACTTTTCGGCTTGGTATGAAGATAGAGAGAGAGAGAGAGCGATGGTGCGAGGGAATCAAATCGGTCCTTAGCCGAGCTCATCAAAGAAAGACACAATCCGTCTTTTGACAAGCCTGTAACATGAGGCTTTGAGGAAGAACGAGGCAAGAATCTGGGTGCAAGTGACGAACGGGGATGATGAGCAGGATTTAGGAAGATGTCGTGCAAACTTCCACGTGCAAACAAAACTCTTTGTCTACGGCACGTTTCCCCATCCCTGCTGTCCCGCTGTTTTAACCGATCTTTCCTATCGTTCTTCAATTTTTCACCAAGCGGGCTAGAAAACAGCTGCCAACGATTGGTGAATGATGAGGACCTGCTGCTGACGACGCTAACGGACAGCTGGGGTAAGACGAGTTGTAAACAATGATCCAAAACAGTCACCACAAAAAGGGAACGACGGTTGTGGGCGTAGTGTCAAAGTTTTTAGGACAAAATCCCGGTGAAACGACAGTGTGCCACAATTTGAATTGGCGGTCGTCGTCCCGTCAATTCCTCGCTGCCATCCAAATGTTTGCACTGATCGATCGACGAAACAATTCATCAGTCCCGAACATGGCATCCTCCCTCATTTGGGTGGGAAAGAGAGAACAAGGGGGAAAAACAGACTGTACCAAACCATTTGCTTTTTCCCTTCAGCATGTACCCACTACCCCCTCTGGGAGCAGAGAGAGAGAGAGAGAGAGAGTGAAAGTTTTCAAAATCAATTAAATCTTTTCGAGACGCTTGTACACGTCCTTTCCTTTCGCTGGTAGCTCTCCGTTGTGCTTTACGTTTTTACGTTAGTTGCTCATGATTATTAATGTTCTTTTCAATTTTCACCCGTCTACAGAAAGGTGTAGAGAGAGAGACACCATTTTTTACCCTGTAACCGAAAGAGAAAACAGTGCAATAGGACTCGCTAGGGTTTGCCATCAAATAGCTGTGCTGTGGTTAAACTTTCCAATGAATTCAGAGGACGGGTGTAGGCGTTTTCCCGTGTTTTGATGGTATAAATTAATTCCAATCAAGTCGGCAGCAAGCTATCCCAATTAGCTGGAGGAATTCATCTTCAGATCACTCGTTCACAAGCACTTAAAACAGTAGCGTACGATTTTGATAACAAATGATTGCACGAAAGCGTCTGGAGCAATACGATATGATTCTTAGAGTAGGGCGAAAAAAGTCACCACCATGAGAATATGTTGCTAACATATCTTTAAAATAAAATGTGTTTTTCATATTTCACACGATTTCATTTTAAGTGCAGCAGTATTTGATTTAGCTATGACCATTACTGAGTTTAACTCAACATTTCCGTCAGCTCCGGCTCTCCAGAGTCCAAACAAACGGTTCCTTGTTGAGTATCATGCCAACAGTTAGAACATACATGCTCGCTTCGTAGCTAACAAGCCGCAGTGAACAAAATTTACACCTTGATTTTGCTTCACAGACCCTTCAAACAGCCCTCCAAGCTAATAACATTGCTCGCTCGCGCGGAGCGAAACATCAGCCCCTGGAAAAGGTAAGACATTCGCCATTAAAACACATCGATCGCATCCACACGACCTGAAACAAACACACACCCACACAGAGAAAGAAGGCCACCACCCGCATGGAAAGCGCTAAGAAACGAAAAACAAATAAACAAACATTAAGACACCCATACACCCCCCCCCCCCTCCCTTTTAGCTTGCCTACCACTCCCTTCTCATCCTATTTGTGCGATTTTTCACGATGACGTTCTATTAAATTTTCCATAAAAACGCTATAAATTTGTCTCCCTTTTCGGTTCGTTGCTCCATCATGCTGGCTTTTCCTGTTAACCTTACTTAAGCAACGCCTTTCCCCACCCGAAGTCACCCTCCGATCGACGGTTGTGTGTTGACCCACTTTGAAACTGTTTTTTTTTAAACGTAAAGAGCCAGGGAGAGAGAGTAAAAAGGAAAACCTTACGTTCTCATTAGCATTTTGCAGTCGAATATATCGAGCCCCAGCAGAACGGACCAAGTGTGGAGCCTTATGCGTGTGTATGTGCGCACGGCTGGACGGTGGTGGAGGTGATGGTGGATTGTCTTAAGCGACCGAACGAGCGAAAAGCCCCAAGCGAAAAACGCGAGAAGATTTTCGGTGTCGTCGGTTTCCTCTGATAGGACAAAAAGAAGGAAAAACAAATCCGGCCCCAAAGCAAAGTTTCGTCCCTTGGACGTGCCTTTCGTCATGTGTTTCCACCTAGAAGAAAACATTCAACCTGACGATAGAATGGTCCTTTTAAATTCATATTAGGGTTCCGTTTTTGCTGCCCCATCCAGCCGCTGGCCGTCTCTGCTGGCCACTGTACCGGTCTGCGTCATCAATTTTGTCCAATATTTTTCTCTCTTTCTCGCCGCTGTAGCGTTGGGTAATTTTTCTCTATCCGCTGTTTTGCTGTAGAGGTATTTTGAAGACATTCCCTAAGACGGGGAGCCATAAAATCAACCTTCCCATACACAATATTGCGCTCATAAACAGGCCGGGCACAAAGGAGCCACCGGTCAGTGGCGGTCCCACCGGCCGGGAGGCTCGCAAAGTGACATTTGATACCCGGACCCAACCGAATACCCGGCGACGGTGTGTTCGTGACGAGCGCAAATGTCATCTGGGCTGTTTGGACGCTTTTTCCGCCAAATAGCAGTAGCGGTTTCCTGCAGTGACAACACACGGATGTATGCAACCGTAGCATTATGGAACGGTGCGGAAAGAGCGTTGGAATTATTTATACGTTTTTATGTCACTCACTTCCACCAACAGCCGCAACGGTAGTCCTTTAGGAAGGTAAGGGAGGGGAGGGGGTTGGTTTGGCGTACTTTTGGTGTGCTTTATTGCATCCGGTAAATATGCAGATTGCACATTGAGGCAAACTTGTGCTAAACTTCCGTATTGGCACGGAAACGGAACGGAAAATGTCAAACAAAGCGAACGCGGCCCTCATCGGTGTGTTCGGCGTCCTAATTTTAAAGCGGCTAGTGCTGGAACCACATTCAAGGCGATCAGTGACGTCACGGTGAAAGGTTTGCAGCGCGAACATAAATAACCTTTCGCCATGCGGGTAAACGTGACAATGCGTTTAAAAATGACCGGTGACGATTTTCCATAACTTGATCATAAATTAGATAAATTCAATTTGCCACAACCAAAATTTCGAAACGGTGCCGGTGAAGTGAAGTGAACCATCCCCGGGTGAAGTGAACCATTTCCCTTCCCGCGTTTCCCACAAAATCCCCCCCCCCCCC